>VXBI01006608.1:58144-112676 GCA_013397375.1 Toxostoma redivivum
GGGCGGGCCGGCCGGGCCGTGCGGGGCTGCCTTTCACCCGGGCCGTGTGCCGCGGGTCGCAGGCATGCCGGGCGAACCAGCGCTGCAGGGCCGGGCAGCACGGCAGGCAGGCTCTGGGCAGCAGCACCGCACGGTCTGACCCGAGCAGGGCCCCGCCGGGACCCGCCGGGTGCCGGGAGCGGAGCGCGGCGGGCCCGGGGTCCGCCAGGAGCTCTCAGAGCCCTCCTCGCCTGCTTTCCCTCAGCGGGCTGAAGTTCTCTTAAATGCACCGAGTAAAAAGAAAGAAACCCGTAAAACCCCCCGAACGCCAAACGTGAGGTTTTGTATTGTGAAATTAAACGTGAGCTGGGTTCGTTCGTGTACTTTGGACACCTGAGCTGGTTCAGTTTGATGGTGCCTTGCAAGGCTTGGACCACCGCAGCAGTGAAACGCTTAATATAACACCAGAGCATTTCAGCAGTTTTTGTGGTGCTAGTGCTGATGTTTGTCTTCATCCGATCTGCTTTCCAAGTCACTATGATTTTTACATTTTTCAAATCAACAAATGTGTTTTTCAGGTTATTAGGAAAAGAGGTGTTTAATGAAAATAGCAATCACTTTGAACTAGATTTTTGAGTAGTTCCTTACAGGGTGCTGCAAATTCTTATAACTTAAAATAAATAAGTTCTTTGAGAAGTGTGATGCCAGAAACAGTTTAATATTTCATATATATTACTTTGGCATTTAAAACCACTGCTGGTTAGTACAAGGCAAAACTTGCACATACAGGTTTCATGAAAAACACACTGGAAGTATCCTGCCTTCAGCTGCACACAAGTTTATGGAGGACTCTGGTGATGAATTCTTTTTAATGAATGCCCAGTAAAACCCAGGATTTGGAAGTGTGCTTTGTTTTCTTCTCATCTCCTCAGCGTAGGGTAGGATCTGTGCTCTGCAAGTGGTAGCAGTGAACATGTTAGCCCAGTAAAATAACAGGGACCAGCAGTGTTTGCGTTGTGTGTGTTCAGGACTGGAGCCAAAGGATCTGTCATCACTGTGCAACATCTACCTGTCTTCGAGCTGTTAAAAAATGTCCATGTGGTGGAAATCCTGGGGTGGTGCTGCCTGATACACTGAAATAATCCGCCCTCGGGATTTTTGTTTCAGTTCCTACTGCAGATCCTTTCTGCAGTACACTAATAACTGTGGCAAGTCTTGTTAAAAACTTGTCATTAAAATGACTAATTACTGATCGTAACTGAATCCTTTATTATTAAATCTGACTTGCTTGGAACAAATCCCAAAGATACTTGGAGTACACCTTGTAAGTTTTTAAGTCATGTAAAGAAAGATGGGGGAAACACGCTCTGCTGGAGTTCGAGAGGTTTCCTTGCCTGTGGACAAAGACACTGCTACTCCCAGTTCATCCTTGGGAAGATTTGTACTTGCACAGCAGTGTCTTCAGAGCAACTGAGCCATGCTTTGTGCCCTTTTCATAAGAATGATCTGACCTATTGCATGTGGTTCCCAGGAGTGTATGAATGCAGAGGGGCAGCAGTTAAGAAGAAATTAAATTAGCTAGTGTAGTGTGGAAGGCTGTGCACTACCTCAACCTGGTTAGTTGTACTCAAAAAAACTCCTCATTCATGGTAATGGAAGAGCAGACTACTGACATTTGCAAACCAATGGAAAACTGAGCAGTGTTGGAAAAGGAAGGAGGGGGCACATTCCACTGTGTACTTAGGTTGCTTATTTGCCAAGTATAATTATTTCAATTACAAATTACAAAAATGCTGTAGGAGCTGAAACATAACAAAGTCTGTCGTGTAGAACTCTATCTCTTAGAAACAAGAAGGACTTCCTGGCACACAAAAAAATTACGAAAAGGAAAAAGGCAAGTACTGGTTAAGATAAATGTCTCTAAATGTATTATAGTAAAAAAGAATGTTACAGGAAAGATTATAATGCATGTGTTTCATTTAGCATCAGGATTTGTCTTAAAATACATTTGTGATTGGCAGGCAAAATATCAGCTGAAGGCAGACGTTGCTTCTGCTTGTTCTAATCTTTGGTTGACGGGCTTCCCACAAACTGCCCCGTGGTGCTTTGAGAAGGAAAGCTGCTGATCTTTGTGGCTTGGATGGCCCTGCTCCCAAATGCCCATTTTTGACTGTCAGAAGTAGAAGGAACAGGGAATGGGGAAAACCCCACATCACTTAAAATAGGTGTAAGGCTCTGTTAATTTGTTGTAGATTTATCTTTATGAATTCAAATATGGGGGTTGTTACAAGAGGGAAACCATGATGATGTTGTAGGCATATGGAATAATGTAAGTGCTGCTAGAGGGGACAATAGTTTTAACTCATTAATATTTCAAGAGAATATGCCCCAAAGTGTCCTTTGAAGGGACACCAGCATAATGGGTTATGATGATGTTTTATGTATAGTGTTGTGCAGCTTATTTCTAAGCCTTGTTTTGGTTTTTGCTAAGTTTAGATTTGGTTGCAGACTGGAAAACTGTACAATTTAGGGCTTACAGCTCCTTTTTATGGCCAAGCTGAGGAGTTCCTGGTCCTTGGATCTGCCTACCAGTGGTCAATAATAGCAGTGTGAGGAACAGTGAGGGAGTAAGGGAAAAGGGCCCATGTGGAACAGCTTAGCATTGAACTGATTTCCTTCATTTTGGCAGTGTTACTGCCATGTAGGTGAGCTTTTCAGAAAGGAGTCTTTTGCCTTGTATCTCAGTGTTCTGTTGAAATAGTTGTGTGTGTTTGTTGGGATCTGTGAGGGAACATCTGCTGTTCTGGGGATGCAGCTGTACCCTCTATAGCAGTTTGGAGGAAGGGAGCAGTGTTGGAGCACATCAGAAAAGGAGTGTGCAGGGCTCCTGGGCTGGCTGAGACACCTGAGGGTGTCACCAGACAGATGGGAAGTGACACATAAAGGGCCCTAAGGGGAATTCAAGGCGGAGGACGGAGGACGACTTAAGGTAGCTTGGAGCTTTCATTTTTGGTTTAGTTCTAATGAGACTTTGAACTCGAAAGGGAAGTCAGGGAGAAGCCAGTACACTTGTGTGCTAACAAGGAAATGTTTTTCCTTCGGAGAGGTTGTCTCTATTGACCTTCTGGCATTTGAAAGAAGCAGTACCTTTTCTCGTGAAGGTGTGAGAGGGAGGTGCCTGTCCTTGGAGAACAGAGCAGGAATGTAATTCTTTAGAGTTTATTCTCTTTACTTTCTGGCATGAATTTGTTTCTCATGCATTTGAGGGCTTTAATACTTCCCACTGAGACTGCTGTACAATAATGAAATGGATATCACTGGAAAACGGATGTACTCAAATGATTTGTTTTATTTCAGTACTTTCTCCCCATTCCCTTGAATTTCCTGAGGGTGGTCTCTCCTTTTCCCTAGTGTGCTTGATGAAAAAAGGTGTTTACTGTGTGAGGAGTAAGGAGGGGCCCATTCTGTCATGCAAAGAGGATGAGCTGGTTAGCAGGTACCACCTCTTTGCTGGAAATAGTTTCATTTTAGATGAGACTGTCTGCTTTCCCCCTCTCCCCTTCATTTTAGTTTTTGGCTTTTCAAAATGCATTATTATTTTCCCATGATTATTGGAATTCTGCACCTCCAAAGATTTTACTGTCGTTAAAGCTTGGCATAGACATGTTTGCTACTGAAACTCCCGTGGCCAGTCGTGGCTGCCCTTTGTGTGCTGCTCAGTTTTTCTGGGAGTGTAGCTCCAGCTGGGCTGTTCATAGGCTTTAAGGAAAGGAAAACCAGGCAGGATCCTGTTGGGAACCCGGTTGGTTCTCATGGGCATCCTGCCAGGTTTGCACAGGCACTTGGTTTAAAGTCACCTTTAGTAGCTGGGCCAGTTGGTATGAAGCATTGTGCCTGGTCAGTTCCTGTGACATTGGCAGCAGTTAGGAATGGTTTACCTGGAGCAGTGGGATCACAGAGCAGCCTTCTAGGGGGAGCAGCAAGAGGCAGAAACCCCTTAGCATGTGCTGGCTGAGAGAAGGTAGATGGCATTTGTGGTGGTTGGTGATGGCTTCTGTAGCTCAGACAGCCCTTGACTTTCTTCTCCTCATGTGTTTGTTCCAAATGCTACAAAAATCCATCAGAGATTCCTTTTAAAGAAGATAATACTTCTGCTTGGGAGGTCTCTGAGCTGTGAGATGCTGATGAGTGCACTGGGAAGTATCACTCGGTGCTTGCTCTTGTCTTCTTGTCTATAGCATTTGGTATTGCCAGGGGAGGCAGCAGTTTGAGCTAAATGAAATCTGGTGGGAGTAGCAGTTCAGATGTTCACAGTTTTTGGAATAAAAAGTTCCATGTTTATTGGTGGAGAGTAGCTGAACATTGAAAAAAAAGTTGTTTTGTGGCTTACTGTCATTATACATTTCCAGATTCAGAAATGGGTTGCTGAGACCAGGACTACAGTGAAACTCTTGGCTGTCAGGTTCTGTTACAATGAAGAAAACAAAATTCAAAAGCCAGGAATGCATGCCTACATGGGTAATAAGACTATTGAGAATTCTCATTGTTAATTATATTAGAAAATTAGAGTAACAACATTTATGTTCCAATCAGTAAGCTAATTGCTGGATATTAGAATCTGGTTGAAAGCTATTCTAAAGTATTCAATAATCTCATATTTAGTTATTGCTGCCTTCTTGTGTCTTGAGCTCAGCATCTCAGCTGGAGGGGAGGATTAGATGAAGCCCCCAACCTCCCACCTGTGTGTGATGTGTCACATCTGAGGCCTGTCTGCCTTGCTGCTTTGGCCCTGCAGTGCTCTGGGTGTGATTCTGGCTGGGAATGGGTGGCTGGAGCAGGGTGCTTCCCAGGCAGCTACCATCTGTAAGTCCCGGGGACCACTGGATCAGTGTGAGTAAAGGGAGATTGCTTTTGCATTGGTTGTTGTGAAGTTTGAGTTTCTGTCAGTAGGATGTTAATTCAGTTCCAGGGAGTTACTAGAGGGCAGGGGCTGATGTTCTGAGCAAGGTCACAGCAGTCAGGCCATCAGTCCTGGTGGGAAGTACTAAGTGCTCCTAGTGAAAAACAGAGCACTGTAGGAGACACCTGAGCCTCAGAGGGAACCTCGGGTCCCAGGCAGCCCTGTACTTGCCTTTTTTATTCACAGGTGATGGTTTCACCTTAAGGTTTAGTTCTCTTCATTTATTCTGTACTTTGAAGGGATAGAAGCCTCCCTTCTTTTGTTGTGGATATAGTTTCAGCAATTTACAGCTCCTTGTTCCAGTGTTAATACTGCCACTTGCTGTAACTCCTCCTGCCTTCAGCCAGCCCTGTTCCTGCTGCATGGGGCAGGGCAGGAAGGTTTGGACAGTGCTGAACAAAGGGCTCTCTGCTCTGGGGCCACCCTGCCATGCCCTGTGTGCCAGAGGGGCCGGGCTCTCAGCAGCCACAGCATGGACGGTGCTGGCCTTTGAGCTGGGTGCCACCACTCTGTGCAATGCCACTTTCCAGACGCTTCTCCTCTTTCATCCCAGGATCACACTAGCAATTTATAGTCACTCTGTGATGAACTGCATCATCCACCTTTTTTTTTCTCTTATACTCTCCAAACAATGAATGTGTGTTACTGTAAGAAATCTTAGTGATTTTTTGTGTCATATGCTGAGCTTTCATTTTTGGTGGCATTTGTAGCTCTTTGTTGAGAAGATGTTGAGTATCACAGTGGATACTGGTGATGTCTGGTATTTGGTCTTAGAAAAAGGCTGGTGTCATATCATATTGAGAGGATCAAATTTGTAGTGCACAAATATGCTTAGAAATCCTCTTCAGGTGTCTCTTCAGTCTCTCTGGAACTCTTCATTTTTCTTCAAAAAGGTTTCTCTTTAAAGATTGTGGATCTGCATTGCTGTGTGGTGAGATTTTTATCCTAACATTTACTGTGGAAGAAAAATAAAACAACTCTATTTAGCTTTGCCTTTTATTGTTTCTGTGAGAAACTAAAGAAATCACTGTGGCTGTCTTCCCACAGAAAGGTGAATAGATTTTAGTTTCTTTCTTTTGGTGTCTCTTAACTACCATCTGGCCATGGGATCATATCTTCCTGCCAGTAAAAGTTTCTGTAAATAATTTCCCTCTTATGATGATGGATAGTTTTTGAATTCTAATTTCAGAAAAAATTCCTACAATGTCTGTACCAAGTATGCTGTATTTTTTCCTGTTCCATTATGAACCAGTGCAATAGTCATAGATGCACTATGCTAATGTAGTTCTCATGGTATTAATAATTGGAAAGATGCCTTTACTTGTAATGTTTCTGGTAGTGTCTTTTGTTGATAAGTCTCCCTAGTGATTTGTCATCTTGAGATAAGAAGACCAGGCTAGAAATATAAGAGGTTGTGTTTTTCTTTTAACATAATCAGTGTTGGAGGAATCTGTAACTTCTGGTGAGAGTTAGTGCATTGGTTTGCCGAATTAACTTGCACGCTTTTCAGTAGCCATCATCATCCTGTGCTCAAAATTGCATTTTATCAAAATCTCTCTTGCTTCAGGACCTCAGCAAATAATTTGGTACTGAAATTTTGCATACAAAGAAAACTAAATGCACAATGAAGAGATATCTTGATGTGTTAGGATTTTAGCTTTTTTATTTTTGAAATCCTGTACTGCATTAGTGTATAAACTCCATATAGAGTGTTAGTTAACTCTCTTCACATTTTGGTCAGACAAAACAATCCCTTTAGGCCTGAAACTCAAGGACACCCTACAGCCTCAGGCCCCAAAAAGTATAAACAAAAGTGAATTGGGGGGAGCAAACTGAGGGAATATGACTTCATTACCTGAAGCTGTAATTGGAGGATTAACCCCTGGTATGTAAACAGACCAAACTTATAATTGTCTGAAAAACTCATGACCATCGTCCGTCTTGGAGGGGCTGCCCAAGGTGTACCTACTGAAGGTCTTTAATAAATTCCTACTTTATTCTTTTAACCTTGTCTAGCCTCTGTTCTAGGTAGCCACTCCAAGGCATCATCATCACCCTAGGTCAACTGCTATTGTTCTGTAGTGCTAAAGTTGCAATTAGAGCTGCAATTAAAAGTACATTCTTATTAAAAAAAAAATCACCTAATTCTCAGATAATTTGTATAGTTGCTTCCAAAACATGGAAGTAATGTTTAGGTTTCCCTGGAACTTGTACCATCAACTCCAGAATATGGGAGGAGGGAAGCAAAAGCTGGATAACACCAGCCTGGTTTAGAATAGGTGCAAGAACATCCAACCATGAGTAGAGAAAAGATGGGTCAGAAGTATTGCTGACAATGGGCAGAGGTCCTAGAGCTCGTGTAGCTCTCACCCAGAGTGAGAGGGCCACTCACAGTCCACAGTGGGGGTTCAGGTAAGCAGAGATCCTCTGATGTTTTAATCTCACCATGTGCAAATTAAACTGGGAACTGTAACTCAGAGTATCAGATTCCTGGCTGTGGTGTTTAATGAACTGTAATTAAGGCTCTGGTGTGTAATGCCTTAGCTTGTGGAAGAATAATGATGCATTTTTACCCAGACAAGTGTTCCAGCATCCAGTTAAACTTCTGTTAATACGTAACTTGATATTCAGGTGGTGATGCTTGCACGTCTTTAAATTTTCTTTAGCTCGTATGTATGTTCCCAAAGTGTTCAGGGTGCAAGTGAGCTACCCTGGTTGGGATTGTTACCTTCTATAGGAGAGCCTGAAAGCCCAGCAGTGCCAGTGAGTAGGAACATGTCCTGTGCCTGTCTGAGGTGCTGCTGCTGCTGTGACTTCCACTGAAGCTAACCCGGGGCGTTTTCTGATGCTGTAAATCTGCCTGTGTTACGGCACTACTCAAAACAGGTCTGGCAGTTTTTTTCCAAATTATTTTATGAATCGACTACAACCATTTCCATATTAGGAATTTTCTGTACTTTTGTACATTTTTAAACTGAAATGCTTGTGGCAAGAAAGCAACGAGCATGGCTGTGAATATTATTAAATGCTTAAGTTCTCCAAGTATGTAACAATCTATAGTAACTTCTGTCTCAGGAAATTATTTTCATGCTAGAGACTGATACTGCCTCTTGAATGTCGTGAATAGATTAATTAGCTGTTTGATCACACCTCTTCTAAAAGAAACTAATTGTTACATTTAATGCTTAGAAACTTTTTATCTAATGTAGAAGAAACCTTTTGTTAAACACAGTGGTATTTAAATCGGAGATGCTGTTGTAATTAGTACCATTTGGAATTGCTGTGGGAGCAGTGTAGGCTGGTGTGCAGCCCTGGTGTGCAGGGTGGTGCTGGAGGTGAGGGAGCTCTGCAGAGCCTCTGTGCTGCTCACAGCTTTTTCCAGCCTGCACTTCAAAAACCCCAGGATCTGCAGTTGTGCAGTGGCATCTGGGGGCTCTGTGCTGCTTTGGTGGGGTTACTCCTGCATCCCTCGTCAGCACGGAGGCTCCAGTGCATTCCCCAGTGCAGCTGGCAGGGCTCTGCATGTCCTGGCCACATCTCTTGTTTTAATGTTCTCGTTCACCAGCATGTCTGGACTCTTTTTGCCTTTTAAGGCATGGCATCTAAGGGGGCCTTCGGGTTACAGTCTTGGGAACATTGGGATTGCAAGGACATTTTGCACTATTTCCTTTAAACAAAAACAAACCCAAAAAACTTCAGTGGATTACGTAGGACTACTTTAAGTTCTTGACTGTTTTCTCATTAAAATTCTTTTCTTGTTTCAGTATTTGTGGGATGTTTGATGTTTACTCATAATTTGGATTAAATGGGGTTTTAAAGGATACAGACTGATTCTGATTGTGATAAAATAGAGCTGTCACTTTTTAAAATAGCCAAATGAGCTAGTTAAACTAGAGTGTGTGCAGGCCAAATACTTGACAAATTTTATGATTATACTTTTGCTTCTTAAAACTAATAAATTACTTAATTTATCTGTTACCAGATTTACAGTACTGTGTTTTAATATTTTTTTGACTAGCCAGGTTTCCCACACAGACTGGCCTGTGAACGTGGATGGGAACATGAAGCCACTGCAGAAGTGTTGATTTTTCTCTTTTTTAAAAGCTGAATAGAGAGTTCTCATAAATGAAGCAATAGTGATTTGTTGTACTTGATTTAAAAATCATGCAAATATGATCTCAGTAACATGCTGTATTCCAGCAGAGAGAGTGTGTGTGTGCAGCCCCAAGACAAGAACAGGGCAGTTATATCTGCCCATTTTGTTTAAATAGCAAAGATATGATAAGCTCTGCGTTCTTACAGCTTGACTCAAGGGAAAATGCCAGGAAGTGGAGAGAACCTTCACCCTTACTGGGAGGCTGGGAGGGAAAGGTGGGTGCTGTACGGGGAGGTACATCCTGAGCATCCCACATAGGTGTTACTACTCATAAATGCTGATAGAAAACTGGTGACTCTGCTGACTTCAGTGCCGTTAACTATTAAATTAGTCTCTAAGACTAACAGGATTTGGCAGTGATTTTTAAGGAAGGTTTTATTTATCTGCTTTGGTGCCTGAAAGTGAGGCTTGCTAGCACTCAGGTTACTGAGTGAGTCTTGCTAACGGAGCAGTTAAGCTGGATTTATTCTCCATTTTGTTACCTGTGTTTTTACTCTCTGCTACTGTTGTCATAAAACCTGCATGAGTAGGACTATAGCAGCAAATGGGACTAATGGGACAATATTTTATTCTCCCTTCTGCCCCCACTATTTGCAGCTGGCAGTGGCTGAGGAAGATGCAGATGACTCAATGCATACAAAATTACCTTCAGTGTGGCACCAAAGAAATGCATGATGGTTTCTTTGACCTACTTTTGTGTCTCTTGTTGAAGAACATGATATGCAAATACTGATCAGATTGCGATAAAATTGGACTTGAAGAAACCTAGCTGGGTAGTGGTGCTGTTTAAGAATTTCCACTCAGTGTTGTGTGAGTGCTTTAATCATGGTATTTATCAGCACCTGTTCTGAGGCATGGCTGCACTGCAGTGGTTTGTATGCAGAGTTCCCTGGGCTGGTGGCCTGTCCCTTTCTGCCCCCTGGGGCAGGCAGGGGGACACTGAGGCTTCCTGAGAGAATTTTACTGCTGACCTTGGTGAGCTGCAGCTGCCTCTGAGGAACCTGCCCTGTCTGCACCAGGGAGCATCGTTTACAGACCAGCTTGTGGTGCTTGGGAATTAGAGATGGCAGTGCAAACTCTGCTTGCAGACACTGCCAGAATGAGCAACAGACAATGAATGGGAAAATTAAGTATCAGGATATGGTGAAAAAGGGGTGAAGAACCATCTACCTCCCTTAGATTTTCTGTTTGATGACACTTGCTGTAGCCATTGGCACAATTTATGTACTGTAGATAGACAATAAACCTTTCCATTTATGACTTGTTCACTTCACTGGGTTGTTCAGGAATGAAGTGATTAATGCAGAATATGAATGGGAAAGTTAGAAATATGAGACTGTGTTGGGATTTTGTTCATTATTGTCTTGAAGGACCTGTTGCTTATGAAAATATTTTGATTTGTGCTATACAAGAATTACTGTTTCTGGGGACTGGAGGCACAGGTTCCTGTGGAGAGGAATTGGTGGGAGAAACCAGTTATGTTTTGCATGTTTTGTTTGCCTTTGTTTAAAGCATGGCTCTGTATGGTCTTCAGATGAACCTTCCTGTAGGGTGGGGTTGCTAAAAAGCCCTCGATGGACTTTTGTTCATGGGACAGGTGGCACACTACATTAATTTTTGTCTAATCTGGAAGATTTGTTTGAATCTGATTCAGATTTCAGTGGGGAAATGTCATGTGCCTAAAACAAAAACCTCCTTGCAATGTGCCTTGGCTTCAGATGCTATTCAGAGGCTCTTTTGGTCATTTGCTTGTTGGATAAAACCTAAAATACATCTAAATCAGACTTTTTTAGGAGGAGGTTCGTTGTTTTTGTTTTCTCAGGAAGAACTATATTTGTTTTATCTGTCAAAACCTACTATGTGTTTAATGGTACTTGAATTGGAATTGGTTGTGCATTTATCTAGCAGATAAGAATGTTTGTTGTTTAATTGTGTCCAAGCAATAACAAAACTGTACTAATGCAGTTAGCAGGAAATAAGTCACCACATCGTGTCTGTAGCTTTTTTTCTTCTAGATTCTATGGTTAAGTTCACTTTAAAAATTGATGTATTTCTGGTTTAGCCAGTTGAAAATTCTTCTGTTCACTGTAGTTCAGTTCATTTTTTGTAGAATAAGCATTAGTTTTGATGTCATAAATGTTTCAAAACAAATATCATTCTGTTGTTGATTTTGAGTGTTGATTACCCTCACTCTTAAATATGATCCTTTCTCCTAATACACCATCAAAATGTTTCAGACCTCAGCAATATGTTCTGTATTTAGAATTGGTCTTTTGCCTAAATTGAGAAGGGGAAGTCAGCAGTAGCTGAATCTGAGGGTTATGGAAAGCTGCTGGAGGTGGCAAAAGATCAGCTGATTTAGTAAAGATTCCACAATATTTAATTGCACTGAAGTTTTGACACATTACAGCTAGAAGTGAACTAAGAAATAATGAAAACTTTTTGCAGCTCCATGTAAAACACTAGAGGTGCAATGATGATCCAAAACTCAATTTTTCTGCTTTTATTTCTACTGTCACCACCAAAACCAGATCATAGGTGAATTGGGAGGCCTGGTTGAATTTCTCTGGGTTTGTTTGATTGTATTTGTACCATTAGAGCACAATTAAATTCATCCAGGGTGCCAAATCACTGGTGGTGCTTAAGCTTCCCTCTGGTAAGTGTTGTTTTCCTAAACTTTCTATCTTGCAGGGAAATTTTAATGCTCCTTTGTGATTTAAGGCCCCTTGCAGCCTCTTACCAGAGTTAATAACACTTCATGGAGTCTTGAGGATTCAGACCAGGAGCAGGGAAATCAGTCATTTTTTGCTTAGGGTAAAAGATGGTTTCCTGCTGGAGGAGCAGGACTGTGTTTGAGCCATATGATCCCAAATATTCATATCTGTGCCAGCTGTTTTAGATGTGGGAAATGCATGTGCTTTGCAAGGAATGAGACCCACTTCGTTTCATGCATAAAGTTGGGACTGCTGGGCCAAGGAAATGAGAACAATAAATCTAGATTTTAATTCAAGAAAGTTCAGTGTCTTCAGATACTTTAAGCGGTGTAAAAGCAATATATTCTTCCCTGTTTTGTGCCTGTGTATTCTGCTGTACCATTAATTTAAACAGTCTGGATGTAAAAATGTCTTACTAGTGTGACATTCTTACTGAAATTCTGTGGGTATTTTTCAGGCAGAAAAAATGCTGACCATTTTGTGGTTTTTTGGAAATCATGCGTAATTATGTCATTTAACCACACAATAAGGTTTCTGTGGTAGTGTTTTAGATAAACAGGAAAACTCATTTTTTACTCTATTTTCATTGCAGAACTGTCTTTTTTTATTTTTAGTGCAAAGTTCTTTGATTATTTTCCTCAAACATATAACACAACATATTATGACAGGAAAAATACACCTCCTAAAAGTTCTTTTTCAGTGTTGGTACCTGTCACAGCACGTTTTCTCCATTTTGGGGAAATACAGTGTTTTATGTGTGATGTGCCTGTGTTGCCAAGAAAGTGGTGTAAATATGAGCCATTTACATAGCCCCGAGGCAGATGATTTCTTCATTAAGGGCCCTTCTCCGGGGGAATTTGCAGGAAAGTTGAGATGGATGCAATAATGGTAGGAGGCTGATGTGGCTGACTCCAAGGGCATTGGATCCTGGAGCAGAGGCTCTCTCAGGAGTTCCATGGTCCCGAAGTGTGGTGACTCCATGGAGCTGCTTTGGGGCTCAGTGCAGGAATTCCCTCAGTTGTGCTGCACACCCCAGGCAGTGACACTTGTCAGTTTATTCAGGGCTAAAAGCACAACATGGCATCATTGGGAAGAACATTTCATATTGAATCCTTTGCCTGGAGCTTTTTCCTCCTGCCTGTGAGGTGTGGTGGTGGGAGATGGGGGATGAAGGGCAGGGGATGCTCTGTCACAGCCCTGGAGCAGCACTGCGCACCTGGCAGAGCCAGAACTTTCCTGAGCACACCTCCTTCCTTCTCAGCCTGCTTTGTTCACCAGATTCTTGCAAGAGGATAACAAGAGTGTTACTGCACGTGGCCTGGGATACCTCTGCCTGCACCTGAGCATCCAGAATTAGCAGATGTTTCCATCATGACAGAGTTGCATTTTGATGCAATATTCACTGTACTTACTTTAAGTAGAGTAGAAGTTCAAGAGAAACCAAAAGCAACATCTGAAAAAGAGGAAGATAAGTAGTAAAAGAGAGCTATACAAATTTTAGGGTGTTGGAGAATTAGAGTGGAATAGAAAACTCTCAAAAGAACTTAGTGCAGAGAAAAACAGATGAAAAGGTTTGTTTGTCCATCAGAGAAAACTTTCTCTCTTGCCTCGGCCTGAAAAAGCTGTAGCTGTGTTATTTGTGGGAGAGAGCAGTAATTCATGTAAGAGGAGATTTCCACCACATTCAGCTTCTCATTTTTCCTTGGTAAACCAGCCTTGAAACTTCTGCTTGTGGAAAAACATGTCAAATCTCATCACCCTAAACTATGAAAAGATGTGTGATTTGAAAGTGGGGGTTGCCTCCTGTGTTGGACAAATGTCATGGTGTATTTTGTTGGCCAAGACCTGTGCTCTGATATGATGCTGTTCCCCTGGTTTTCTGGGCTTTTTCAGCTAGTCTTGGAACTGCAGTTTTGGGAGACAGAAACAGGATCCTGGTTTTTGGGTGTTACAAAGCAAGGACTGAGCTTTAGCAGCTGGGGAGTTGGGGTTTTTTCTCTGTATTTTAGTGTCTCAGTCACCTGGAGCATGAAGGCTTCCCAGGAGGGCTGGAGGGTCGTGATGCTTGCTTCCTCATCCAAGGAGAGTGTGTGTAGTCAGCATGGAAAGGCAAGGCACCAGTTTTATCTGGGGTGTGAGCTGTGGCAGGGGGAGAGCCAGGGAAGCTCTGGAGAAGAGACTTCCCTGCACTTTGCAGTGGGGCACTCACTGCAGCCAAGGGGCTGCTCTGTGTTAATTCACTGCCTCATTTATGTACCCTGTCTCATCAGTAATTTATTTAATCTTAAAAACACAAAGATAATGGATGATAACACATGGTTGGGGTTTTTTAAATGACCCCTATCACTGGATGAGCCGTGGCCTTTGTGAAGCAGCTTTGGTTCATGTGGCAGCATCTGCACAACACTTTTAAACTATCTGAGTAAGTCATGGGGCTGTGGAATCAACCCCGTGTATTTCACTTTCATTTCATGTGTTCTGTTTTATTGAAAGCTAAGTTAGATTCCTGTGTGAGGGAATGGCCAGTGAAAGTGATACTGAGTATGTTTTATAGAAGTTTCATATAACTTGTGACTGCAAGTTGGAAGGATGCTCCTGGCAAGTTTATAAATGTGTAGGAGGACAAGATTATCCTGATGTTTTAAAGAGAATATCTTTGGTATTGAGGACTGAGATTTCTATTGTGATTAGGAAAAGGGAAGTTTCTGTAGGAGGACAGCTTTTTTTCTGATGTAGTGATTAATGTGGATTTCATTTTTTGCCATGGCTTTGCTGTGAGACAGGAGGGGCAGGTAGCAGGAGAATATTATCTGTAGCACTGGCAGCATGGACAGTCTTTGAGAAGGGGGGCATATATTTTTATTGCAAGAAAAGTAGTAACAAATTTAGTTGTAATCTTATTTGAAGTACCAAAGAGTTAGAAATAAATTGTGTGTATGGGAGTATTGTGCTTTTTCTGTCTCCCCCATCAGGCAGGGAAGCAATGGAGTTTTTCTCCAGCCTCTCTGATGAATTTTCAATAGACTTGGGCTGCCACACCCCAGGCCCCTGCACACTGCTGCTGCTGCATATCCTAAACTGATGGCACATCTTTACTTGCATTTGAAATGTTTTGGGTTAAGTCAGGCCTAAGTGTACACAGCTAAATGTATTTTACAGTTTCTTAAGGGATAAAATGAAATCTAAACATAGAGTTGCTCTGGAGTTTATTAATTCTGGGTTTGAGAATATGTAAATAACACAGGATTATTTGAGTTCATTGCTCCAAGTGCCTCTTCAATACATAATTAATTTCTAATGCTGTTTGCAGGAAACTCTTTGGTCCCTTTTGGGCTTTGCCAGCCAAGATGGATGTGTTGGTTTTGAAGAAGCAATGCTACCTGGTGTGGAGAAGAGTCAGTGTAAAAGTGTATCAGCAAAACACCAGAATTGTTGCCCAGCACAGCAACTGATATGGCAGAGATTTTGGATCCTTCAGCCTAATGTTGGTGGCACAATTCAGAATTGTTCATGTTTTGAGAAAATGAACCTAATATTTGGGGCTTGTACTACAGAAATTCTAGAGAATATTGCAGAACCATATCTTTTAAAAGAAAAAAAATTACAAGTGTCATAATATATTAAAAATTGTGGCAAGAAAAATAGAAACTTTATTATATTGTAAAAGTAGAAATTTCACTGGCTAACATTTAGCATTAGTATGTGATGTTGATCCTTCTTGAAAGAGCAAAGATTGGTTTTTAAAGCTTTTTTTTTTTAAATTGCATTCAGTGTCATCTTCTTCAGTTTTGAGGCTTGTGTTTACAGAGAAGATGAACTTCATTACATGCTAATACTTTAAAATGAGGCTGTGTCTGGACAGTAATATTTTTTTGTATGTGTGTCATTGCTGAAATCCTAGTTTGACTTTGATTCTGCTTTGATTCTGAATATTCCATTTCATGCATGATTTTTCTTTCTGAAGCTATTCAGTGTCAAAGATAAAATCTGAAGTGTTTAATTACTGGGTATCCATTGAGAATTTGTTTGATGTGAATTGGCCTGCTCTGTTAGCTGACAGAAATTACTGTGGCATCTGCTGGCTTTAATGAACATGTGCTAAGTGAACTGTGAGAGGCTTTCCAACCAAGTGTGAGGTTTTTTATTGAAGTAGTTTTGCTGAGTTTTAATCTGGTTTTAAATTTACATTTTCTGCTGTATTCTGAAGTATGTGGCAAATGAACATGGAGGGTATTTTCCTTTTCTTAGAATTTCTGCTCATGTTAGTGGCAAAAATTCTTGGTGACTTCTTTCAAAATCCTTTTTCTTCATTTTGCAAGTTTTGTTGTGGGAGGCAAAGACAAACCAATGGATGAAGCATAAAAAGCGCTTGAAGGAAGTGTATCTGCAAAACAATAAAATTGGCAAAGAAGGATTTAGCAGAAATTGGTTTTTATTCTGGCTTCTGTCAATCTTCTAAACACACGTTTGTGCAAAACATTCAGATTGTTGAGTATTTGGCTCTGAGGAAAGTATCTCTCTTAGTTCCTCATCCTCAGATTGAAGTGCTTACTGCAGCCTCGATAGAATTTTGTGGCACAGCAAGAAGAGAATTCTTTCTCAAAAATGTCAGTGGGTGGAAGGGGGATGGTTGTCCTGAAAACCAAAGCAAAACACTCTTAAGGCCTTCCTTGCTTGTCCTGGAAAATGCAGAAACCCCAAGAAAACAACAAAAACCCCAAAACCATCCATACAACTGCTTCTTGGTGTCAGTGTTGTTTGAGAAGAATTTGTTGTTTGAGCTGTGGTGTGAGAGCTCAGTGCCCTGGTGTGTCAGTGCTGGCCCATGGTACCCAGGGGGTGGCAGCTGTCCCTGCTGCCTGATACTGGGCTCTGGGGGGATAGATTTTAGTTTTGTCCACTGGGCTGACTTTATTTCCAAGTACAGCAAGTGTCAGGGTTTTATCCTGAATGGTGACTTCAACTCTTGTTGAATTCAGAGTTAACTCTTCCAATACATTCTCTGAATTTAGTGTGGCCTGCCATTACCCCAGTGCCATGTTGGTGTTTGCAGCCCCAGGGGATTTTCCTTCATCTCTTATCTGCTTGTTTTATTGTGCTATAAGGGAATGATAAAATATGTTTTTATATGAAATACAATGTACTGATGATGGTAAATGTGAAAAAGGCAAGCATTTTTGGAGGCAGATAGAACTCCTGATCTATTTTATTTTGAATTGATATAGATCTCAATTGGTAGTGAATTTTAAGTAATAATCTTTACTGACATGTCTTTCACAATCACACAACTTAAACACTCTGTAATTGTGCTTGAGGTTGACAAATGATTCCATCTTCTAGTTTTGGAGTAGTGTATCATGAGTAAAAAATGAAATTAAATGTTTGAGATGCTGTTTGCATGTTAAGCCAGTGGCCTGCAGGGGTTTCATGCTTTTTGGGGTGTCTTGGTCATTTTGATGTTAGAGTCCTTGTAATTTTGCTCAAGTGTTCTTTGTTGAACGGGACAAATCTGGAAAATCTTACATTACTTCGCTTTGTTTTTGCTCCCTAGACAGTGCCCTGTTGTAAACTAAAATCACACATTCCTGAGTGTAAACCCGTCATGTTCCCAATGGAAATTTCAGGAATACTTGTGGCTACTTTCAAAATGTGGAAATCTATTTATTTTTTTTTCTACTTGTTTTTCTTCCCAGCTTTTGGCGCTGACCGCGTTCATCTGCATCGAGACCATCATGGAATGCTCCCCTTGCGAGGGCCTTTATTTCTTTGAGTTTGTGAGCTGCAGTGCACTGGTGGTTACTGGAGCTCTCCTGCTTTTGTTCAGTCTGAACCTTCACACAAGAATACCCCAGATCAACTGGAATCTTACTGTAAGTTCACTCAAATTCTCACTCTGTTAAAAATAGCTGCAAATCTGGTTTAAGTTTAGTCTTTGGGCTTTGCTTTCTCCTGTTGTTTAATGTTGTGTATGAGTGTTTTTTCTGCTGAGTAAAGTATACGTTTTACTAACATTTATTTTGAATGCTAACAGCAGAATGAGCTGTGAAAGTAGCAAGATTAAAGTACACTAAATAGAACTAAAATTGTCTTCTGGTAGGTTGTCTTTGGGAGGACAGATTTCCTGCTAGTGCCAGCAATTACACTTTCTAGATGAAGTGGATAAAAATGCAGCCTGTAGTTATTTAACTTTGACAGATGCTGTATTTACAGCAGCCCGTTGTTCTCTCTTAACCTGGGGGTTTTTATATTAGGACAAATTTGCTACATACGTTTTCTTACATAGATTAATATAATCACTGGGCAGTAGTGTAGAAAATGAGGTGCTTTCTGTGAAAATGGGGTGTTTTGTGTTGCCTACGCATCTAGCTATTAAACATTGACTGTCTGTGCTTAATGTGCTCTCAGATACGAGGAGCTTTAGGAAGAGAACTGCTGGCAATGCACATTCCTTTTGTACAAGTCTCTATTTTCATGCTGTATTCTGAGTTAAACTTTCAGTCTAGGTTGCATAAACACAGGTCACAAAATCAACATGGTAAGTCACTCCAGCAAAAGATCTGTCAGCTTCAAGGACAATATTTATACCAACTTCTTTGGACAATACAGATACAATTGTGCCAGTCTTCTATGTTATAACAGTAATTTTGCAAGTACTGTTGGACTCCCAGAGATTTTTAGGCTTCTGTGTGATTAAAAAAAATTAAAATGTAATTTATTAATTACAGTTGCAGTTTGCTTAGTTTCTCAGCCTAAATGACTTGTTTAAATTGAGACTGGAACATGGAATTAGATGATCCTTTCTACCCTGAGACTGCATAGTTAATTGATGAACTCCTTCTAGGAGTGCTTGGTAGATAGATTAGGTGTTCTGTGAGCTGTGGCTGAACTGTCCAGAAATTTTCCCTTTGTGGTGGCATCAATTGTGTCTGCATAGCACCTGTTAGGAGATATTTTGGGGAAGGGGGGGTTAAAAATCCAATTAGTTGTGCTTTGGGATTGTTTGTTTTGTCTTATAAATGTATTTTGGTTTTTGAGCAGTGTCATGCTCTGTATTCCCTGCCTAAACAGCATTGGAGCAGCATGAGCAGGTTGGAGATCAGCAAAGGGCACATGGAATACACTGCAATGCTTTGCTTTAGTTCAGATTGCCAGATCCAGAGGCAGAAGGAATTTGCCATGATCTCCCAAGCCTCATTCTGTTAGTTGTGTACTGAAGATGAAATGCTTCTCCCATCCTTATACCAGAGTTCTCCAGAAGTGAGAAGGGAGCTGACAGCTTGTGTCTTCCATGAACTGATGAGACCATCCTTCTTCCAGGTGTTTCTTATAGATTTCAGCAGTCTGATTATATCTGATTTTTATTTACGATTATTTGATTTTAACAAACAGTTGGGACTGTTCCTCTGACAGGAGTGAGGGAGTATCTTCATTTTTCAGAGTGCTTGGGACCATTCTGTGATTCTACAGCTGTTTCTACTCCTTCAAGTACAGAATGTGAGCTCAAAGGCTGCTGATAAAACACCTGTGGGACATTACTTTGGCCAAGTTAGAAGGAAGTATAAGAATGTAGGGCTCTGGCTGATTTGTTTTTCTTTTGCTTATTTTGGCATTTTATTCTTTACAATTTAAATGTATGTTCATACATTATTTGCCTCTTTCAGTATTTATTACTTTCCTGCGTTTTGAGGTTATTTTCATACTTTTGCAGCCTCTGTTTTTGCAGCACAGTTACTACAGGAGTTGCTTTCTAAACAACAATCTTTGACATCCCTGAGTGCTTTAGGAGGAAGTCACTCCTGCTTATGTATAAATTCATCAAGATACATGCTTTTAAAAATACATATGACTTTATAATGCATATTTCTCTTATGGAAAGTCTCAAACATTGCTTTTAGAAGTTTTATAAGAAGAGGCTGTTGCAGTGCTTGAAGCAATTTAATTTACTTAAATTTAGGAAGAAATCTTTCTTTAAAAATAGCACTTCTTCCTAGGAACCATTGAAAACATTTACTTTCAAATGATCTTGTATATTAGAAAGTACCTGGCCATCAACTTCTATTGTCCAACACAGGATTGTTTCCTTTAAAAGGTAATTAAAAGTAGAATTCTTTCCAATGTGTCGTGGATATTGGCAGATGTCCCCTGTCCCTGGCTGGAATGAAAATGTGGATCAGTATAGACTAGGATCTAAGAGATATGCAAAGTTGCTGAAGTTTTAAAAAATACATATTTTTAGCCATTTGGTGAAAAGAGATTTGTTTTGATCCTAATTAGAAACTTGCCAGTCATTTTCATATTTTCCTGAGGTAAACATGTAAGAAACACGGGGCTGGTGAGGGCAGAAAAGAGCCTTGTCTGGGTGTGTTGGAGAGAGGCTGGTTTGTTCCAGCAAGATGAAAGAACAGTCCCTTGTCTGTGTTGTGCAGCACTATCAATATTATGCAAAAATGCAAAAGCTGGGGAACCTGTCAGTGGAAATTTCCATTTCCTTTATGCCTCACAGCTCAAAGGGAGCCCATTCTGCAGGGAGATACAGGAGTGGCCCAGGGGAATGGAGAGCACAGCACATCCTGCTACACAGGAGCTCGGGCACATTTGCTTTCACAGAGGGCTAATGAATTTTGCTATAGCTTTGTCTTTGCCTAAATTATCCTTCTGTCTTTTTTCTAAAATTAATGATTTGCATCTCTTGTGATGTGTGGGGGAGCTGAAGGTATCCAAGGGGTGAGTGTGAGCTGGCCCTGCAGGAGCAGGACTGGTCAGGAAAGGTGCTGGAGTCCTGGGGTGTGACTGGGATCCTGCACTGGGATGTGCTGCACAGAGCCATGGTGTGACTGGGATCCTGCACTGGGATCCTCTCTCCTGCTCAGGGAGACACCTCAGTGGTGCCCATGAGCTGGGGACACTGGCATTTGGTATTTCCTTGGCTGGGAGTTCATGTGACCAAGGAAACCAGATTATCTGAGTACCAATGTAAATCTCTGCATGATCAGCCAGTAGAATGAGTTATTTGTCTGTGTTTAGAAAAAAAAAAATCTTCCAAGACATTTTGACCATTGATTTTTTTTTTGTTTTAAATTGTTTTCTTGAAGCACTCACTGGAGTTATGGTACTGTATTTTTGGGAATCCAGTTCTGACTGCAGTTTTTCAGCTTAGAGCAGCTCAGAACTGAGCACAGCACAAAATCTGAGTTCCACTGTGCTGGACTCAGTGCCAGGGAGCAAACAGGGACCCAGGTGTGTGTGTTAGAACACACAGACCAGCTGGGGAGTTCTGTGCTGCCTGAACATTGATTTCATCATCTCTACAAGGCTGGGGTTTTTCATTGTTACAGCAGTGAATATTTGTGTGCAAAGCAACTGACACTTGAAGGAGTTGGCAGAAAATTTCACTGTCCTGTGCCAGTCTTGCCTCTGCAGAGTGTAATTACAAAGCTATAGTTCAAAGGCCTTCACAGGGCAATCTTGATTTTTATTTCTATTTTTAATTTATTTTTCTCCTTATGTTTTGAAAAAAACATCTTGCTTTCCTTAGCTGCTGAATGAAAAATTAAGTCAGTCATCCTTGACCTTTATATTTCCTGCTCTCAAAATAGCAGTACCTGTTAAGGATAAAAATGAACATTTTATAAGTTTAAAAACAATTATTAGAATTTCCTCTGGGCTCTTCATGGATTCTTCTCATTTGGTGCATGATGTAAATGTTGCTCTGTAATAAATGCAGTCTCAAGTTTTAATTACAAGAAACATCATGTATTTTGGTAGTTATTGCAGGTGTGGTCTATTGCTTTGTGACAGTAACTTTCTGAAATTTATGTTCATGGACTCTTCTACTGGGGAAGCAGTGCTTATGTGTATCTTGTGTTTACCTAGGTAACTTTAAATATGGGAAAAAAAGGGAAAAAAAGATGGCAATTAATGCTCATACGGTTAATTTGGTTCTTTCTACCTAGCACTTACTTTTGCTTGATGAACCATTTTTTCTTTTGTAATTGTAGAGCAAAATACTTAAAGAATGTTAAATAACAGAACAAAATTCTGGGAGTTTGAGCAGAGGTCCTTGGTTTAGAAGACTGACTGGTATGTTTGTAACCTTCAACTTGATAGCTTCATGTAGAAGCAAGGGAAGATGTTCCCAAACCTTACAAATAAAGTACTGGTTGGGGAAAAAATTAAGGTCATTGCACAAAAAAAATTAAAATAATAGTTAAAAAATATGAATAAGCACACTTACCCTCCCTTCTCCTGACAATGAAACCAGCAAACCCAAACAAAACTGAAAGGAAATGTTAATTTGAGCTCTGTCTTCTGTGGAAAATAAATCAGACACCAGAAGGCCTCTGACTCCTGTCACCTTCTGTGGCAAAGTCAGGCTGTTGAAATGTGCAGGCTTCTCTTGTAGAGTACATTACTTTAGCCCCTTTAATCTCCATCTAGATGTAAACTTTTGGATTTCAGAAAGCAAATAACAAGAACAGCCACCAGTTTAAACGTCATATCTGTGTTTACATGAGTTTCAACTGCAATATAGCACTATGTGCCTTTTAAAGAGTACCTGGTCACTTGTGCAGGATGATGCACAGGATAAAAAGGCTGGGCAGGAATTTTGATTGAATGATTCCTAAAAGCTTGTGTGAAGTTGTGGGGAGCTGTGGATAAACATGAATGTTACTGAAGCCTCTGAGCATTGGAGGCAGCTCCTGGTGATGTCCCAGCCTGAGAGGCTGAGAGCAGCATGGAAGATCTCAGGAGTGACTTGGTGGCAGTTGCCAGCTCTGTTAACAGAGCTCTCATTTGTAGCACCAGTTCAGTTTTCCATCCTCATTAATCCAGAAGCTGTACATGCCTGGACACTTAAAAACAAGAGTGTGGGAATGGTCACACAATCATGGAATGGGGCTGCCCACCTTCACACTAGAATCAGCAGAACAAAAGCATTGCCCTCTTCTGGCATAAAACACTTACCTTGGCATAAGCTAATCTTCATCCACAAGTAACAACATCTCCTCTGCCTCGTCCTCCCCCTGAGTGGGACACAGAGCAAATCCATGGCCTTGGATGCTCTCTGTTGGACTGACAGGACCACTGGGACCTGAACAGAATGACTTGCAAATAAACTAGCAAGTGACCAGAAGCCGTTTGTTCATTTGGAATAATTTTGGAAATGAGAAAGGGAGCAGCAGCAACCTGGAGTGGGTTTGATTCAGCTCAAAGATTTGATTCTGTTATGGATGGCAGCTCTGTACAGTATTCTATGGCACAGCATACTGTCTCATGAGGTTGCTGTAATTTCAGCAGAAATTCTTCTACTTCTGTGATGTGGTTTTACTTTGTCTATAAATATAATAGCAGAACTTCAGCTCCATCATGGCCAGATTTGAAGCAGCTCATCTTTTTTCAATTAGTTTATTCTTCTTATTGTCACGATTATTCATTTTCTCTTACGTGGAAAAAACTTGCGGTGTTTTAGGGAGTGTCCTCTGCTTCTTGTTGTAGTTTGTTTTCTTTTATTTCTCCTCTTATTTCAACCAAAACTCTCAGTTTTTTTTTTAATTTTTTTTTTATTTTTTATTTTTTTTCTTTTCTTATATTTCTGCTCCAAGTAGTAGCTCCCACATTTTGGATTGAGGACCTCCACTGCTATTTGCATCTGTGATGTTACCATTACATGTGTGTATGACAGTGTTACTGCTGTCATTGCTCCTTAAGCTCCGAACAGTCTGCTCTGGGGGTATAAAATCATTTTCATTTTAGCTTTTCCAAAAAACAGCTTTATTATGTGAATGTGAATCAGTTGTTAATTGCATTAAAAAAGTTTGACCTAAACAGGGAAAATGGAGTTGCAGAGATGGATAAATTGGGGCCTCAAGATATAATCAATTCTTTAGATTTAAATTGTTGAATTCTCTGTATGGAGTTTGATATTCTTTGTAAAAAGTAAACTAGAATAAAAGGCCAGTGATGATGACAAGTTTCTGATGTACTTAAAGTACATTAGAAAAGGCAGGATTTTATATTTTGCAGCTTGAAAGAAGACTTCAGGTCCCTTTGTAGCATGGAGCTGGGTGATAAATGTGTCATGTAGGCAGGCCTGGCCCTCTTGCTTACACTGTGCTCCTTTGGAAAGGTCCCCAGGGTGACAGATTCTAAACATCAGAGGTCAGCAGGATTAATTAATGAGCACATCTGACCCCATAAATCACAGACCATCATGTGCCACTCCTGTAGTCTTTTAAGTGAGGTTCTAAGGAAATACAAAATGTTTGTGTGTCTGAAAAAGCATAACCTGGATTATAAGAAGTGATGGTTAGGTCGGCTGCAACTAAAATTAGCTTCATTGTGAATATGACTTCTGCCTTAACTTCACAGCTGTTGATTTTGTTTTGCTGTTAATTTTGTTGGCTTTCTGATGTTAAGCTTTTAAAATAACCAGTATTTTTAATTGTTTGAACACTGGAGTCTTCATGTACACAGCTCAATCTTTTTAATATTCAAAGCAGTTTAGGTTCTTTTGATTCATACTGTGAGAAATTTTCTCCTCCTTTCAATAACTTCTGTGTCTCTTCTCTGTATCCTGTCCAATTTCTCAACATTCTTTTAAAAATGTGGATACTGGAACAGGACCCAGCATTCCAGTGTCCCTTGCAAAGGTAAGATTACCACCTGTTGTGTCCATATATCCAAAGGAGAGCAAAAGTGATTTTTCTCCCTTTTTTTTTGGATCATGGCAGTACCTCTTGAGATGCTTGCCTACAGTAATTACTAAGTTCTTCTGAATTGTTTCTTCTAGGATTTCGTCTCTCTTCTGCAGGTCCTTTCTGTAGATGCCAGATGTACTCTGGTAGTAAAATACACAACCTGACCTGGAGATGAATTAATTTATTTTTTTTTTAATTATCCAAAAGCTGCCCTCTCCTCAGTATTAAGTTTCCCCATTCTTGGTGACACACATATATTTACATAGAGAGTTGGTGGAAGTGTTGAAGTTGGATCCGTTGTAGATAGAGTGAGACTTCCCCTCTAGTGGGAAAAAGATTTGTACAATTGAGAACCACAGCTTGTGTTGGCAACTGCAGGAGCACAGATAGAGCTGAAAGCTCAGAGCTGCAGAGGAGCTCACTTGGAGAAATTGTGTAATGCCATTTATTTTCTAATACCTCTATCTATATAAAGTTTAAACTTCATCTCTGCAATGCAAAAGTTATATAATTAAAACTACAATAGCTAGTTAATAGAATTTGGATTTGTTTGATGTCCTAAGTGCCAGGTAGCATCTATCTCAGTGAGCTTGAGCAGGGATAAAAAATATATCTCTGTACACAGCCAGGTGAGAAATTGGTAGGGATTTGTTAGACCCACAATTTTGGTTTTGTTTCTTTTATTTGTTTGGGTCTTACTGGGCTCGTGACATGAGAATGGAAGGGCCATGAGCCATGGGAACCCCTCTGATTCCTTGGGAAAGTCCCTGTTTAAGATGAGGATCAGGCCACAGTGCCTCATGCAGTCTGGACACTCAGTTTTGATGACCAGCTGTTGCTGAGTCAGTACTCTCAAAATAGATTGTTCTCTGTGAATAACACAGTGCCAGAAGCTTCCATTTCTGCAGTTCCTTTCTGCAGCATTCTGTAATTGTGGCTGGGAAAAGAGATGATGTGGGGCTGGCTGGCACTGTTCCCTTCAACTGGAGCATAGCAGTGGGATTCATACCCAACAGTTTAGAGTTATGTCTTAAGTCCTCTAAACCTGACTTCTCATTGCACTTCAAAAGATGCACTTTAGGGAAAAAATAAAATAGTTATTAAAAAAGGGAAAAAGTGAAGGAGCTGTAACAGGAAGTGAGCCTGCCTTGCATGTGGGAGAGGAGAGCCAAGCAGAACAAATTGTCCTTGAATTCTAATTACTGTGACTGTTTTTGTATGGTGGGAGTTGTCATGTTCACTGTGGTTTTGTTTTGTGTGGGTTTTTTTCTTTACCTCAAGCCTGTACTTTGTACAGCAATCTTGAATGCAGGTTGTCTTTCCATCTCTTCTGTCTGTGGTGGAAGCCACTTCCCACTGATTTGTTGTTTGTGCTGAATTGTCCTTTTTTGATCCCTCCACTCTGACCTCACCTGTTCATTCATGGTGGTTTTGTGGTTTGGCAGTGGTGTTCCCCAGTTCAGTGGGAGCATGCAAACAGTGCAGTGCCCATACACATCAGATGTGAAAGGTGTCCTGATAACACACTGAACACCTTATCCTGAATGAATCTAGACTTTGTTTCTTATATTATTTATACCCTTGAATATTTTTTCCCTGATCAGTTAGTCTTGTATTGATGTAATTATTTTTGTGTTTTTTTCTGCCATTCAGAATTCTTCCTTTGGTAGCAGTGACATCTTAATGACTCTGTTTGAGGTGAGGCACAGCAGCATCACTATCTGAACACCAGTGAGGCATGCAGCACATGTGACAGGAATTGTGTGTAACAAGTTGTTTCTCTTTGCTTGGAGCAAGGCAGTTTTCCCTGAGTGTGTTGCTGTGCGTATGCTCTAAAATGTCTGCTTGAAGCATCAGCTTTATGCAATAAATAGGTAAAAATCTCTGTTCTTACACTGCTGCAGCTGTTACTCACAGAAGTGGCACAGGACATGCAGCTCGGTTCAACGCAGGCCTCAAGGAATGGGTGGGAAGGCTCCTGGCTGGTGTGTGGGCAGGGCAGGAGCTCTGCTGGGGTGTGAGGAGCAGGGCTCAGCACTTCAGCCAGCCAGGCTGGTCCAGCACCAGCTGGGGTGGAACCGGGTGAGCCCAGGGTGTGCTCACAGCTCTGCCCAAGCCAGCTGAGCTGAGGGGATGTTGAGGGTGCTCTGGGTGTCCTGGCACTGCAGCTCACACCCCTGCTGGTCCTGTGGGACACCTGGGCAACTGCAGAGGAAGTGGCAAAGGGCTGCTCCACTTCTTGTTCCAACCTTCTGTGTCATCACTCCTGAAAAAGCAAACAATCATCATTTAGTAATGTTTCTGAATTTATTTTTTTAGGATCTGGTCAACACTGGACTCAGCACTTTCTTCTTTTTCATTGCCTCTGTAGTACTGGCTGCTTTAAACCATAAAACTGGAGCAGAAATTGCTGCTGTGGTAAGAATTTAAACTTGTTTATATCTGGCTCTTACCTTGTATTAAAATTAACTTTTACTCATTGATTGAATACACCTGTTGCCTTTGCCATCACAATTTACTTCTACTTTCACAATTTGCTGTGAAATAGTTCTTATTTTAAGTTAACATCCTTGGAGCTTTGGCTGAAGGCTTGAGGCAAGAACAACAGAAAAATTACTTTCAGAGAGCACTTTTCAGTTGAACTTGCCTTTCTCTTTGGTACCTTACATGATCCTGCTCTATGTTGCAAGCATATGGAAAAGATAGAGCCAAAAAGACGGAAGAAATTGAAGCTGCTTGCACATAATCTGCTGAGTTCTTGCTCAGTGCAGATGATTTTTTGTTCTGTGGAGCAAGTGTAGTAGCACCTCAGGGTTTTAAATCTACAACAGTCAGTTCAAGCAAGTTAATTTTGTGTGTGAGTTGGTGAGTTCTTATTATTTTCTTTTTTACTTTCTTTTTAACCTGGTTTTTAAAATTACATGAGTTCTGCAGAAGCATGGAGGAAAAACTGCAAAGTGGCTGCTTCTCCAGGCTGATGCTCTGGGCTTGTCACTTTTTGTGTGCACCCTGAGGATTGAATGAGCTTTTGGATGTAGAGCTGGTTTCTTTACAAGAGCATCTTCCACTGGGCTGCACTGCAGGATTTAATTGTCATGTTGGTAATCGGAGAACTCTTGTTTTATGGGATCATTGAGCTTAGCCACTTTTGCAGATGGTCTAGTTCACTGAAAAGAAAAACATAATTTTCCAGGCCATGATGATTTGTCAGTGCAAATAATGTGGGAAACTGGAATTCTGAGGACTTTGCTGTGAAACTACTTTTCTTCTTGTTTTCAAAACTTGCCTGTGACCACTGTTTGTGCTCGTGCAGGTGTTTGGATTCCTGGCAATGGCAGTGTATGCTGTGAACACGTTTGTGGCAGTTGGGAAGTGGCGGGTGAGCAGCAGGCAGCAGAGCAGCCGGCAGAGCAGCGACTACATCCGTGCTCGGACAGAGTCCAGGGAGGTGGTGCACCGCCCCGAGATCCAGCGCCTGGACGCGTGACAGCACCCTCGGGTGGGACTCAAAGGGAAACAGCACCCAGCTCCCTCATGGAATAAAGGTTTTGGCTTTATTTAAGGAGGAAAAGGTGGATCCAAGGGTGGGGAGGATGCCCAGCCCTGCACGTGTGCAGAGATGCGTTGAGTCAGAAGCTGCTGTCACAGAGGCAGAAAGCGTTGGCCCTTCAAAAGGAAGATCCCCTCAAGACCTCCACACAGACATGTGCATATATTGTATAGCACATAGAGTATATGATCTATGTCTGTTCTGAAGTGTGTCATTGTTTTGGATTAACTGCACTGCAGTTTCCTTCCCTCTCTGAAGATCCACTGTTCCTTCACCTGCCCAGAGACAGAGCAGCCCTGCCCTGGCTGGGAGGGAGGAGGGACATGCAGGGGAGCTGATGGAACCAGACGTGCCAAGGAGCCAGGGGCACTCAGCAATAACTCAGCCAGCGGGGCCTGTCCATCCCAAACTGTGTCTGTCTGTCCTGCTCCCTTTGCCCTGAGCCTCTGCACACCTGCCTGGCTGCTGGAGACCCGTGCCATGTGTGCTCATGGCTGCAGCTGCTGGGAAAGGCCCACGGCCACTCTGGACTGGGTGGAGGCTGGGCTGGTCACTGCTGGCCATGGGGATGCACTGAGTGTGGGTAGGTGCTTGTCTGCTCATGTTGGGACACATTCCAGTTTTCATTCCAAAGTGGGAAAATCAATATGTTTAGGAAATGGGATGGAGAAAAGGGGCTTGAGGGGCACGGTAGAGAATGAAGGGGTTGTCATCCTATAGACTTACATTCCAGCCATGGCTTTCTTCTTCTTTATTTTTTCCTTCTTTCTTTTTTTTTTTTTTTAAAAGGTTCAACATTTCTAGAAGTTTTTGCTAGAATTTGCTTTCCCTATAAGCCCAGGGTAAGCAAAAGCTAGCAAAAATTTTTGTGCTTTTAAAGTGTTCCTAAGGTTGCAATGTTGTGATTCATGTAAGGTAAATATTTCTTTTTGGAAGGATGGTTGTTTAAAATTAAAACCTGAATTGGTTGTAGGTAAACTTGATTTTTATTTTAACTGGATGTTTCTGCAGATTTATTCCCCTTATGTTTCTTTGGAAAATTAATTTAGCTAATTGGAAAATAATATGATTGTATTGATTTGTTTAGAAATAGTTTTACTTAGCTGAAGGGTTTCTTATTTTCCTTGTACTTGCAGTGAATGAATTACATTTTCTCTACTCAGAACTCAAATTCAGCAGTAATTGGCTAGACAGTGTCACAATATTATTAGGAAGATGTCTCTTGATATTCTTCTGTTTCTTTGGTGTTTTTTCTCTCTGTAGTGCATTCTCTGGCATTTGTGTGCCTGTGTGGAAGACAGTGTGTGTGGGAGGAGATCTCTAGAGTGAACTCCTTTGTGGTGTGAGGAAAATGCAAACCTGTGCAATCAGTGGAACTGTTTGCCATGTATGCCTGAGCTTCTGTGTCCTGCTGGAGCTGCACTGCTCAGGGTGAGTGCAGCACCTGGAGCCTTAAGAACAACAGGCAGTGTACTGGGGAAGAGTTATTTAACCATGAAAACCAAGGTACACCAAACAGAGATCAGGAGAAGTGCCTGGGCTGTTAAAATACTGGAGGGAGCTGGGATAGTGAAAGTGTGAACATAATGCTGCAATAATCAAATTGAGCAGCAGAGAATTATTTTGATGAGTAAAAAGAAGGTGACAAAGGTGACATCTTTTTCATTTTCAATGTATTGACATCTACAGTGCATTTCGCCTTAGTGGCTAAGATGGAGATTCAAATTCAAAGTTACTGATGAGGTTAAGGAAAATTTGCATTTTCTTAGTAAACCAGATTGCTAGTTTACCAGTTCCTACAGTAACATTTTAGTGTGCTTTATTGGATGTAATGCCAAAGGGAACACCGGTTTAAAAGAAGATTGAACCAAGTCTTGGTGTTGGGACAGGACAGAGACATTCCACAGAGGGCTGTCTCACCTGGCTGCATTCCCTGGGCATTACATGGCAGTTCCATGGCCAGTGTGGTAAGAAATAACAATTTGTTATTGCCAGAACAGCTGTGACAGCCCTGCTGTTTGCCAGCACTGCCCAGGACTGGCAGAGTTTGCAATGTCAATTATTAAAAGACTTTTTAGAAGTAGCACAAGCATACCCAGTCTGAAATTGTAAACTGCCATCGAAGCAGTTTGGATTACAGATTGTAAAAAACCCCAAGCAAACCCAAACCAGACAAAACCAAAAAAGCCCCCAAACATCCTACACCAAAATCAAGCCAAACTCACCTACTGAAATACAAAATATGGTTCTCCAGAAGATCCATGCTTTTGAACTGGAGCTGCCATCTGAAATCAGGGAACAGGATGGTGTCACACAGGGATTTTGTCAGGAGTGTGTCCTGACAGGCTGAAGGAACATTCCCAAATCCTCTCCTGTGCTCCCCGAGCTCCTTGTGGTTGGGGCAGAGCTCTGGGAGCTCTTGTGCCTCTCTAGGTTTATGAATTTGGTACCTTTCAAACCCCTGCACCTTTCCTGGCCTAGAAAAAGGGTAACTCAGGGGTTTTCTCTGCAGTGAGGCCCCAGCCCCTGCTGAGCTGCAGGAGCAGAGTGGGGCAGTCAGACCCCCCTGGGATCCTGGGGCAGTGGTGCTGCAATGAGCCTGGGGCTGCTGCAGGAGGGGTGAGTTCCCTTCAGCTGGGAATGCCAGGATTTATTACTCACATCACGCCCTGAGCCTAGCACAGCTCTCAGGGGTAGAATCCAAAAGAGAACAGTAATTTTAAAAACACTATCTGATTCACTTGGTGAAACAAAAGAAAATGTAAATGTGTAATTTCCTTAATTTTGGGACCAAAGATGATTGTAGTATTGTACAGTATATACTTTCTAAAAAATCTTAAGCACTTACTGCTCTGCAGAGATATTATTTACTATTTGGATTATATGGAAGGGAAATAAAGTAGCTGTGAGAGACAACTACATTTGAAATACTAAGATCATTTGATGCAAACATGGTTCATTCCTCCTGAGTTAATTTTACACAGTATATTGGAGAAGTACTTTTTAAAGACTAAACTGCAGTCACACAAAAAAAACCCTTAGGGACGAAAAGAGGGTAGAAAGTTTAAATTTTTTTAAACCTTGCTTAGAAAAGTGACATTAAATTGCTTCTCTCAGCCAGTTAGTCTTGCTTGTAATTGCTAGCACATAGGGATAATTTCTTTTAGTCCTTAAGGGTGCTGTTTAGCTCCATAAAGGGACTCAAACCCCCCTGTAAATAGAACTAAATTGAAGCAAACAGTTGAACTTGTTAGGAACAGGGTGCTTGAAACTGTAACGTTTTGGATGAGTCCCCTTGGGTCAAAGAGAGCCCTTGGACCTGGAATCTTTGTGGATTTCTGGGTGTAGAAATGGCTAAATTCTGCATCCTGTGCACAGACATCAAAATGTCAAACAGTAAGCTGTGACTGGAGCAGCAGCCTGGGAGCTGTTCCTCAGTGCTGACACAGCCTTTGCCTCTCCTGCTCAGGTTTGTGAGCCTCAGCTGAGCTTTGTGCCACGTCCTTGTGCTGTGCAAACAGCCTCAGCAGGAGCTCCTAAAGCCACACGGGAACTCACTTAATTCCTTCTTCCTCTCCACCTTTTCTTTTCATTTGAAATATTCGTGCCTCATGGATCAAATGCTTTAATATTTAATTCTTGCTAAGCCTTGTTTGTTGGTCTGTGTAGTGTCTGCTGCAGTGCCAGGAAGATCAGAACGTGTCCAACATCCCTTTATTTCAGCTGTGGTGCTCTTCCCTTTCCTGATGGCTTAGGAGGCTGGGCTGAGTGTTCTTTCCCATGGGACTGTGGAGAGCTGGTGTTGGTGTGAGATTCCTGGTAGGATTCACGTCCTTGGAGCTTGGGAGGGGTAGAGTGATCTCCCTGTGCCTTCTGAGAGACAGGCACTGGCTCCAGAGATCTGAGTCTGTGCTGCTCGCTGGGTTCAGGAGCACAAGCATCAGCAAAGGTCTGTGCCTTGGCAGCAGCTCTTCACCTTTCAGGTATAAGGTGTCTTTTTCATGGAATTTCAGTAAAGGAGCAGCGTGTGTTGCTCTTCCATTGGCTTTGTCACATGTTGTGACAAACACTTCCTAGTGTTTGTTTGTCACTCTGCTCTCATGGCACGCCCTGGTGTTGTTTCACCTCTCTGTGTTTCATTGCTGCTTCTAGAAGGAGGAGGGGAAGGTTCCCACTCTTCCCTAAGCAGGAGTTTATAGTACTTTATTTCCCCCAACCTTGAGTTATTCTGCCCCATGACTGTCCCCTCCCAGCAGGGCAGAACCAGTGGTTCATGGAGTGCTGAGGACACAGCAGCAGAGTGGATCTGCTGCAGACTGCACTGGACTGTTCTCAGTCAGGTCACCACCAGCTTTTTGTGAGCTTTAAGGTCCACAAATGAATTTGGTATTTGCCACTTCTCTGCTATTTTGGGGGTGTGCAGGCACAGCAAATGCTTACCTAATCTGTGGCTTTATTAATGCAATCCTTTCTTCCTCCCTCTTCCTTAGGCCTCTTTCTGTATCTGTTATTTTCTGGTCTCATGTCAACTTTGTAATAATTTTTACTTGTTTTCTTTCATGAGGGAAGAAAACTCACCAACAATCTAAAATAAGCAAGAATAATGGTTTTAGGGCATAATTAAAAAATGAAACCAAACTTAATAGCAGTTCTGATAGTGTAGGAAGTAATATCCTCTCTTCTACTCAGCTGGGATACTGAACAGCTTTGTCCATGGAGGAGCATGAAGAACAGTTCCTGTCCTGAAAGCTCTGGAGCCAAAAAGCTTCAGCAGAGATTCAGGATAATAAAAAGGCACAGTCTGATAAGGAATTGGAGATGTGAGAAGGACCTTGACAATCCAGTGCTTTCCAAGTGGTACATGAACAGTGAGAACCCCCAGTGGCCACAGCAGTGGTGGTCTCAGGGGGCTGGGAAGGGGCTGGGATTGTCCAGGCTCACCTTCCAGAGGGGATCCAGGCTGGTCCCTCTCAGCCCCACAGGAAGGAGCAAAGCCAACGTCTGGCACTTGTGAAATCAGGCACTTGGCTCGTGTTACTTGTAGCATGAAATAATGGATTGTTCATTGTCTGGAGGGCCAGCAAAGCTCAGAATTACTGTGCAGCTAGAGATGTCCTGTGTGTGAGTTTTAATGGCAACAAAAGCGTTTTAAAGTGATCCTGAAATCGGTACAAAATGCACGGAATGTGTGAAAATACTTTGTAGAAGTTATGCCATGTTCCTCTCTTTATTTTGACAGAGGGAGTTGGTTAAAATAAATTTATACAAATACTCAGGAAGTCTCTGAATGACATTTAGAGGGTTTTCCTGGTATATTATTTTCCCTGTCAGCCACTTGGCCACCTTGATAGATCTGCTAGACCAAATCAGAGTGGTGCTGTCCAACCTGAAAGGGTTCCCTTGTTTTGGTCTTATTTTTTTTGTGTTGTATTTTAAAAATCTGTCTATAATTTAACCATTTGTATGCTAAAAATAATCTTTAAAAAAATCTGCTTACACTGTGATTTCTGGTAGCCTTTAATTTAGAGTATACAACACAATCTAATTTTCTTTTGGGATATGCAGCTTTCAAGAAGTGTTCTTATATATGCCCAGAAATGAAAGTTGTCTATTTATCATAGAAATGTGATTAGATAAAGTAACCTATCCAGAATCCCCAGTGCAGCTCTTTCATATGTGCTGACTGGATGAGTTAGTGAAATTGCCTTTTAATCTCTATGGGTTAATAAATATTTTTTTATAACTAGCCACAGATATTCCTTTTTAAATTATACTTGGCAAACAGAAGATATTTAATTTTATATGCAATATACATAGTTACCTTGATTGACATATTTATAACATAGAGCTTTGTGTTTACTATGAAGGTTTTATCTGTATCCCATGGACTTCATGGGTAAAACTTTAAAAAGCCAGTGAGCATTTATGGAAGGACATGGGAACTTTTTCATGGCTTCAGAATGAAGACATAGGAGCATTTGAAAGGCAACAGCCAGATTGTTTTACAGAGTTTCTGGGGGGGTTCTTATTTTTTGATTGGGGCTGGTCCCTGCAGCTATTTTATTAACATCTGGATGTGAGTAACAGAATGGAATATGAGCATCTGCCTCTTCTGACTGTCACAGGCTATTGTCTAGAGCACAGGAAATTTCAGGGTATTGTATTGTTTTGCTTTGGACAAATGTCTCAATAGACATATTTAATTAAAACCTTCATGTGTCTGAAAGAAAACATCCTCTCTTAACTAGGCTGATTTATCACTTTTGGTACCCTTTTATTCCCAAAAGTAGTGTTGTCTAAATATTTTTAGTGATGTTGCAGCTATCCTGATGTCTGCAGGTTAAAGTGGTCCTGGCTAGCATCCTTTTATTACAACAATTGCTACCTTCATTTTTCTACTGTTTCTACTTTAATCTTGAATGTTTACCAGTTTCTATTGTCAGATCTTGTGGAGGAAGAGTGTCTTAGCACTACAGCTCATCCAGCTTTAACTCATACATCATGGTCCTGGAGTAAGAAAATATTTTGAATTATATATTGTGGCCAATTTATTGCATTTTAAAATGATTTCTATACTTTAGACACAACATTTATGACATAATAGGACGAATGACTTAGAGAATCATTATATCTGTCTAGACTTACTCTCTTCTGTGTTAGTGTCATTTGGAAACTATTTGTATATGTTGAAGTTTGTAAGGGTTCAGGAACCCACAATTAAACAGTAAAGTATGTATTTATTTCTCATTATAATGCTTAAATTTGATTTGGAAGTTGACACTTTGTATGTCTTTTCACAGAATTGTAAACAAATACCGAAAAACTGCTTCACCTAGGGTGCCTTCCATGTGTGGTACAAACACTTGTCATTTGCAGGAACAGAGATGTAAATTTGTGAATCCAGTAAACACTATTTTTGTAATGTGAGTCACTAACGCAGCTCTGGCCTCGTTGTGCTTTGTTCCCACCACCACCAGATTTAGGCTACTGTGGTCTCTGCCTTCCTTCCCTCCCTGTGTGCACTAAATGTGAGCCCTGGGGAATCGCAGCTTGTGTCTCCTCTGCTCTGCCCTCGGCAGCCCCTGAGCACATTCCTGGTGCTCCAGATTCCCTCCTTGGGCCTTGTGAGGGATGCTCAGTGTGGGGTGTCTGTATCCTCAGGGCTGACTCTGGCTCTTCTAGACAGACTCTGCAGCCCAATCCAAACATTCCAATTCTAGCTCATAATTCATGATTTACAGCATCTGAGGAGGGAGCATCCAGGCCTGACCAAAAGACTTTATTCCTCTGGGTTACAGGTGCTGTATTGACAGCTCAGAGGTATTATAGAAACACCAGGTTAGAATTTCATTCAGGCTGAGCAAAAGGGATGCAATTTTCCTTTTATCATGAGCACAAGTCTGCTGTTCAGTGCCCTTGGTTCTTTGCTTTTGGAGTAAAACCTGCAATGTTCTGTCCTGGAGAACCCTTGGTGCACCCTCTGTGTGGTGTGAGGGCAGCACCCAGCTCTTGTCCTGCCCTGGCAGTGCCCCCTTTCCCCAGGGGCTGCAGGCCAGGGCTCCCCTGAGCCAGATCCTGCTGCGGGACTGGAGCGTTTCAGCAGGCAGCACGTTCCCCTGGAGACAATTCACAGCCCTGGAGGATTTCCCACTGTTCTGCAGAGCCTAGAGCTGCAGCAGCTGCTCCAAGGTGGTGCCTCCAGCTGGGAGCACCTTCCTGCTGTGCCCACAGCTAGAATTCTGCTGGCAGCTGCCAGCTCTGGGTGGGAGAGGTGTCCTGGGAATGCTTGACCAAGCTCAAAGGCAAGGTACTCTACAAGAAAACACAACCTCCAGCTTGTTTCTACACCAGTAAGCATCTTTCAGTTGTGCTCTTTCTGTTGGTGTCTGTGCTAATCAAAAAACACAAGCTGAAGAACTGTAAGTCTTGCAATACACAAAGCAGTCTTGGTTTTAAAATCCATGCTGTTGCAGCATAATTTAAATGGTGTATTTATCTGTTTTAAATGTCATTTTGCTTTTCCAGTCTTTTGTATATGGGCACAACACTTTTGTAATTTTTTTTAAATTTAGTTGTCTTTCTGTCTTTTCTTTCTGGTATTGGAAGATTTGAGCTCTCTGGGTTTTCACGGTACTCTTCTGATCATTCTTCATAGTGGTAAAAGTCTGTATTTTTGTATGTAGGAGAAATGGTAGTTTTCTAACACTTAGCCCAATCAATATAGTATGGAATCATTTGTGAAGGACTTCCTGTTTAATAAATGGACATATTAAAGTACTAAAACAGTGTCTTCATCTGTAAATGTGGGCTAGGGTAATTTTCTTCCCAGTGGTTGAGGTTGGTGTGGTTTCTTCCTGGCTGGTGTGGGGCTGTTTTGGATGTGTGTTGACAATTCAGAGATGTTACTGTTGAGCTCACCCAGAGCCAAGGCCTTTTCTTCCCCTTGTGCTGCCACGCTGGGGAGGGGCTGGGGGTGTCTGGGAGGTTGGGGGGGACACAGCCAGGACAGATGACCCCAACTGACCACAGGGGTGTCCCACACCTTATGGTATCAGTATGTGAAGGGGGGAAGGAAGAGGAAGGGGTTTGGAGTGATGGTGTTTGTCTTCCCAAGTCATGGTTCCAGGAGATGTGGCCCTGCTCTCCTGGAGGTGCTGAACCCCTGCCTGCCATGGGAATTAATTCCTTGTTTTGCTTTGCTTGTGTGCACAGCTTTTGCTTTCCCTATTAATTGTCTTTATCTCAACCCAGGAGTTTTCTCACTTCTTCCCTCCCCATTCTCTGCCTTGTCTTACTGAGAGAGCAAGTCCTGTGTGGGGCTGGGGCTGCTGGGGTGGAACCACACCTGGAGGAAACAGAACCCCTCAGGGAGCACTGGGGGTTCCTGGGTTCATAAACCAAAACGCTCTTGGTGTGTGGGGGTTGAACCCCACCAGGGCAGCCTTGGCTGGGGCTGCCTCTGGGACACTCCTGGGTGCAGGAGTCAAAGGGAAACCTCGTGAGGGGCCTTGGGGAGAGGGCAGTGGAGCAGAGAGAACGTGAACTGCTCTTGGAGTGTTTCTGGTGTGCTGCCATGGGCTGCAGTGCTCCATCCTGGGGCCTGCATCTGCCCATTTGGGACTGGAAAGGGATTTTGGGGCTGAAATGCCCCAGGGAGTGGGGTAACATTGCTACTTCACAGGCTGGGGGTTGCAAGTGATGCTGATGAGATTTTTGGTTTCCAGGTGCTTTAGGCAAGAGGTGGAAGCACTGAGTCAATCCAGGTGAGAAGTGTGGAAAGGCAGGAGGGATGGGTGAGTTTATGAAGAGATCTGGGAATGTGGATGCTGCACTCAGAACACTGGGCAGGGCTCAGGGGCCCAGGTGCTGGCACAAGGGAAGGATTCCCTAAGGGAGCCAGAGGCTTTTACAAGGGGCCAGTTCCTTTTGCCTGTGTGGGGCTGTCAGCAGCACTGTGGCATTACCCAGCGTGGGATCCGTGGTGCTCCTGGGTCAGGAGAAGCTTCATCAGCTGTCAAATTAAAATAAATTATTTTGTCTATCTTGTAGATACTGGATCTTCCTTCAGTCTCCTGGGAAGACTGTAATTAATTTATTCATGGATCAGGCTAACAAAATGTGATGGGCTGTGTCCAAAATCCATAAAAGAAAAGGACAAGTATTTCCTGTAAAAGGACAAGTATTTAACATTGGAATCGGCATTTTCCTCTTCACGGAAATAGATTTAAAAATTGACTTATTTTCAAAAAACAACCAAAGCCAACCAACCAGCAAAACCCCACAACAGTAACAACAAAAAACCAAACCAAAACAAAAAAAAATCCAACCAACCAACAACAACAAAAAAATCCCTAACAACTCTAAACCAAAAAGCCTCCATCCAAACTCCTCCTCACCAAAGCCCCAAACAAAATCACACTTAAATTTTCTGGGCACTTAAATTTTCTGTTTTACTTTCTGACCTTTACAAAACACTGAATTCTTTCAGTAAAGTGTCTTAGGGTGACTATCTGTGTCACAGTGAAATTTTTTTGATGCACTCCTGTTCATTTGTTCCTGACTTTTTAGAGATCTTGACTTTTAAGCCAATACTCCATGCACAAAGGTGTCCCAAGCATCTTGTAACAAAATTCACATTCTCAGTGCTTACCTAAATTTCTTCTCTTCCTTGACAGATCCTCTCAGAGGACTGAAGGGTGGCCAGGTGGGGCTGCTGTGCACGTGCTGCCACATGTGGCATTTGTCCTTGGAGGGCAGTTTGTATCCTGGCACAAACCTGGAGTGAAGCCATGCAATGAGATTATTTCTGATCACAACTGTGCCCAGTGAACATCCTTAGCAGAAGGACAATGAGTAGAACCAGGTGCTTGCTGAGCAGAGCATCCACTTGTGTTCTGCTTTCCAGCACACCAGGCTCTTCTCCACCACCACAGCAGCTGCTCTTCCTTGGTATCCTGGAAGTGACTCTGTAGATGGAAATGGAAGACTTGAGAGGAACTTCCAACAGTATCAAGTGAAAAGCAGAGTTAGGTGGAGTAATAGAGTGTTCAAAGGACAACAGAGCCTCTTCAGTCAGAATCTTAAAAAGCTGCTTTGAATTCCTTGGAAAGGCCTTTTGAATTCCTTACAGTCACTAGTCCAAAAATCACTGCACAAGTCTGAACAAGTCCACAGGTAAATGTAAAGGTTTTTAGGAGGGAGAGAGCCCTTCAGGCAGGTGAGAGCTGTGTGAACTCACCTGAGGTGCCACTTTCCCTTCCTGTCAGTGGCTTTGAACTTCTGGCATTGTTTCTACACAGATTTATCCACAGTTGGGGTTGGAAACTCCTTCTCAGGCAGGCCCAGGAACTCCAGGTGGCAGTGGCTGTGCTGGAACTGCCATGAGGGCAGGGATTGGGCTCTGAGGCTTTGGAAACAGCTCCTCCATGGGACACAAGTGACTGTGACTGGAAAGAGATGTCTGATGAGGCCACTGAAATCAGGACTTAATTAAGGGCTCCACACTGCAAGTGCAGTGTTGTGTTTGTCTTCTGAAACATGAATTGCAGAGAAATCAGCGCTCCCAGCACCCTTTTGATGTTGTCAGTTGAGGAAAACCAAGCAAATAAAAAAACCCCAAAAAGCCAAGCTGACTTTTCTTCCCTGTGCCCCAGACCCTGAGCTTGGTGCAGTATTTATGGCAGAATATGGGCAGAAGACTGAGTCAGCCCCCTCCACCCCAATCCAAACTGGCTTTGAAGTAACTATTTTAAATCTAGTTTTCTGAAATTATATTCCTAAAATACAGAACCATGTTTTCTTTCAGTTTTTGGAACAGATCTTTTTTAATAAAAGGCTAGATCTTACAGAAGTCCTTGACCCTGGGAGCAAACTGCTTTGAAATAATCAGTCAAGTACTGAAATGCCAGTAAGGAAATTCTCTGGGCAAGCACCTCACTGCAAGCTGCTAAAGCAGTCCTGAAGCAAGTAATGAACATTTTGTTTGCTGTCTGTTTACTTTAATCCAACATGGAAAAATGACCAGAAAAGCTCAGTATATTTTGGGGGCGTGAAGGGTGAACCCGAAGGGGACTTTGTTGTTTACAGGGTTATTGGTTGCCAAGAGAGAGCACTGAATCCCCAATGTCTGCTCAATATTTAGAACTAATTCTTACTTAAATTTTTTCATTTTATGCCCTAAGGAAGAGGTTTGTCCTGTGGCTGATTCCCCGGCCTGGCTCTGAGCTGTGCCCTCTCTCCAGCACAGACTTAGGATTCCCTTAAGTCACTGTCCCTTGTGCTGGGCAGAGGCAAAGCAGCAAAATCAGGTCTTCAAGTAAGTAAAGACACCCAACACTTCTATTAAAAGAGGTTTAATCCAGCATGGTTTCTAAATATTAACCATGTCTCCAGCTGTGACGTGCAGTACATTTTTTACTTTAAAAAAGAAAAAAGAGAAATACAAAACAAGTATAAAAATGAGCCCAGGTCCCCTGAACATCACAGTGTATGCCAGTAAAATATGACAAGAGAAGCAAAAGAAACACAGGCTTTTGTACAGGAAAAGGTCCAAAGAGATCTTTCTCATAAATCAAAGATTATCTGTCACATTTAGAAGCAACCACTTGATTTGCATTTAGTCTGTCAGTGGTCAGGAAGCAAGAGATGTAGGAGCTGCCTGCTGGACAACTCTGAGCCTGACCAGCACTGCCTGCTCCCTGCCAGCTTCCCAGTCCTGCTGTCAGCTGCCACGGGGAACTGGAACCCAGGTGCTGATTTTATTCCACAGGAAATCTGCCATTATTGTTTTATCCCTGTTTTTCACTTACTCTGTTAGTACCATCTGCTCTCATTTTAATCACACCTGTTCTGGTACTGTATTCATTTTTTAAAAATCCATACAGGTTTCTTTGCCATAGACCTGTCTGATGCCATCTGTGAGGAGCGTGCCATGCTCTTCCAAGCATTCCCAAGTATTTATAAATGGACACAAATATTCCAAGGTAGGTTGTGCTACCTGTGAAAACAGCTTGTAAATTCAGAGGGCTTTTCCCCTGGAATACAATACTGCAAGATAAATCTCCAGGGGCAAAAAACCAACCCAACCCACACTGAAAAAAAGGAGCTGGGGAGATGAAATCATTGCAGACATCCTGTAGTTTGGGGCTGGTTTCTTGGCCTATTCACAGTGGGGAGGAGGCACTGCCCTCCTGGGGCCTGGGCACCCTCAGTGTGGCAGCACCAGTAGCCAGTGGCACAAGTCCAGTGCTGGTGTCACACAGAACCAGTGGCCTCAGCACAGAGCAGGACATCAGGCACTGGTGCCAGGGGCATAAACACCTGCAGGTTTCACCAGGCAGGTCCTGCTGGGGGGTATTTGCCAAGCCTGCCTTCCCTGGCTGTGCAAACACTCACAGGGGCTTCCACAAAAACAGGACAGGGCTGCCCAGAGCGGCCTCACCTGTTCCACCCCATCCTGGGGTGAAATTGCAGCAGAGGGGATGTGACACCATCCAAGCAGCTTAAAACAAGGGATACTGAATGTTTGATGAGCCAGCTGCCCTGCAGCACCATGCTACCATGAGGTTTGTTCTTGCTGCAGATTTCCAGTTGTCACTTTTCATTGTCACAGATAGACAGGAGATAGAAAGGTATTGAAACCAACATGTTAACTGTAATTCATGCCTTCAGTGCTTGGTGCACTCAGACTTCAGACAGAGAAATACTGTTAGCTAATCAAGAAAAGTACAAACAGAGGCATTCCAGCCTCTCTTCTTTGGCACATCAAGAAGTATAAAAGCTCTAAGGGTTAAAGGTTTGGAATTAGGAAAGCACATTGAAAGCTGTAAATGTTAAAAATGTTGTTCCCATTTACTCAGGACATGCATGTGCTGAGTGCTGAGGGGCAGCAGAGAATTGAGCTGTTTGGCCAGATCTACTTAGGATCTTAGCTGTCAAGGAGTGTTTAATGGCACTGGGAATAGTCTCCTTTTCCACATCACTGCCCTGTCTGTGCTCTGGTGATTCCATAAACAGTGGAAAGGGGCTGAAATTAGGGGATATGTCAATTGGCAGTGCATTCAGCAAAGAGGAAAGTGCTTGGTCATCTTCCCTTCACGCTTGGTTGGTGTTTGGTTCTTCAGTCTGAGTCAGAGTCGGAGTCCTCATCTGAGGGGTGAAACAAGGAACAAAAAGTGAAAATGCAAACTGGAAATACCCCCTCAGCTGTGGCTCTGGCTGGGAGAGAGAGGCTGCTCTGGCAGGGTGTGCTTCAAAGGACACAGCAGGGTTGGGGATGAACACTTGTGTGAAATGACAGCTCTTGCAGAGGTGATGGGACCTGAACTGGTGTTTGAAGGAGTTGGGAGGTGCTGCTGAGAAGCCCTGCACCCCTGCTGCTCAGAGCACTGCTGTGTGTCCTGCAGCTCAATGCCTCTGAGAGCCAGAAGCTCTGAGATGCTGAGAAATCCCACCAGGCCCACAGAGCTCCATCCTTCAGGCCTCAGCACCTGAGAGCCCCTCTGTGAACACAAGTTTGGGCTGCAGGACTGAGCCCTCCTGGCATGGTCACAAACACCAACACGAAGCTGTGTGACTGCATTCTGTGAGTTTGTGTATTTGTGTCTCCATCTCCAGGAGAATTAGATCTGTATCCTAATAATGCATCTTTGCCACCTGATCATCTTCTGAGGGCAGGTCAGTTTTTAGCTTTTACAGCCTGTTTCCTGGTCCTTTAATTTTTTTTCCTTTGTGTCTTTTCAGCCTAAAGCTTGAAAAACATTTAAGAGTTCGCCAAAATCCCCAGAAGAGACTATCAGTGCTGCTGTTCACCTCCTAGGATTCTATACACACCTTGGGTGTTTGGTTTTGCTGTGTTTTAAACAGGGTGTTTTGGGAAGGAGGTGGATATTTTTTGTTTGCTTTTAAGAGTGGAACAGTCTTTTTAATCCATGTGGGTGCAATAAAGAGTCACAGGGACATGGTGCCTGACTTGGGCTCCTGGAAACCCCTGTCCTGACTTGAACTGGCTTTGAACACCCAACACCTTTTTTTATCTTTTTCTAAGTGGATCTGTCTGATCTGAAGTAGATCTTAATAGAAAAAATTGATAACAGCCTTGTTAATTTTATGCTGTTTGACCCTTGGATTTCAGGGCCATTTGCCCACAGATGGTCAAAGCTGATGATAAGAGGCAATCATGATAAGGAAATTATAAAGAGAAAAGCACTATTTGGACATAAAAGGCTGTGGATTAATGGATGTTAATTATAAGTTAAAAAAAAAATAGAGGTTTGCTTGTTTTTACAGCAAGACATTTTAATAGGGAAAGAAAATCTGTGCTGCATGGGGATTTCTCTAATTGGATTTGGGGCTTTTCAAAGTTAGATGTTGTGAAACTCTGAGAAACTTCACATTCCTGACCTGCAGGTTATCTTCATAAATCACTGGAATTCCATTTGCAGCTTCCTAAATGAGCAGAGCTGTGGCAGACATGCCCAAGAATAGAAACTGCTCTTACTGAGCAAGAGCTCTTGCTCCCTGCAAAGGGTGAAATGGAGAGGGAAATCTCACACTGCAGCTCGTGTAACAAGCTGGGAATTTTACCCACCTTCTGTCTTGCGCCCCTCGGGGGAATCCGAGCTTCCTTGCTTGAGGAAAGTGACCAGGTCATTGAAGGTTATGTAGAAATCAACTGCAAACACGATAGTGGCTGCAAACCCAAACACCTGAAAGGGCAAATTAACACTCTCCTTAACAACAGCTCCCGTCTGTCAGGGACAAACCAAACCCAACCAAATCCACACTGGAAAAATTCCATGTTTTTTGGCCTATGCCTTTCCAAAAAGGCAGGGAAGGGTTTGTGACACATTTGTGACTGGTATGAACTGAATTACAGCTTTGGGAGCCTGAGAAGTTAATCACTTCTAAAAGTTACCTGTGTCCTTATCCCTCCCCTAGGCTGCAGACCCTCCCAGGCTCTGGGCACGTTCTGGGCATCAGCACCTCCTGCACCTCCACTGTCCCAGGGCACCTCTGCCACCAAGAAATCACCTCCATTCTTTGGCAAATCATTTTCTACTTGTTTGCAAGGTGTGTCTATTGCTGAGTGAACTAGACAGATTAAAATGATTCTGGAGTTCCCTCTCCAGTGTCAGAGCAGTAGAGTTGTGCCAAGCACAGGCTGGGTGCTGGTCTGGGAGCCTGGGCTGAACACACTCCATTGCTCCATGTGTCACTGCAGGGACAAAGGTTAAACAAGGTTTGGGTTTGTATTGTGGGATGGTTTGGGAAGGGCTGCTGGCCAGCACCACTGGGCACTGCTCTTCCCAAGCTTCAAAAATTGTTATGCAAATTTTATTTATGTTGCATACATTATTGACACTTAGCGTCAAGTTGCCGTAGCAGGGGCTGTATTGTATTTCTGACCACAAAATGCTGATGGCTGAAGGCTCTCTCCTGGGCAGTCCTTGTACTGGAGGGTAAAATGACACTGCTCTTGTTTCAACTCATCCAAGTAAAACTAAGTAGGATAGGCAGGAGGTTGAAATTACTTCATTTAGACTGGTCTTAGCAGTTACATGTTTGAGTTCTGCTTTTTTTATCATTATTATTATTATTATTATTATTACTATTCCCTCTATTCAAGGATCTTGCAGGAGCAGCTAGTAAAATTAAACAGCAGAACAGGTGCCTTCCCTAAGGGTAGAGTTAACAGTGAGCAGTTCTGTTAGGGTGAAAAAATTATTCATTGGTTCACGACATGTTTTTCTGAATAACTGACCATTTCTTCTTTGCTTTAGGTAAATTAATTCTCAGTTAATTGAAGAAACTTCTATGACTTGCAGTGGGGTCATATTTGAACTGTTTACATCTATACTCAGTTGACAACAACACTTAGGTGGAAAGCTCCTGCCTACTTACCCCTGCTGCTTTAGATGCTCCATCGCTGTATTTTGAGACAGCAGCAATTGAAATGGCAAAGTAAATAATGGCAGCAGTGACACAGCGCAAGAAATCCTGTGGAAGAAGCAACAGTGCATTCTCAGACTGGTGAAGGATTTCCTCTAAAACCCATCCTGAAAACGAACACTCAGCCCCTCTGTTGTTGCATCAGTGGCCTTGCTGGTGTGTAACCACAGCCTGGTTTGCTGTAAAGGAGGAACTGCTCATCTGTGAAATATTTCTAAGTAAGAGAAGACCTGAACCGTGGCATAAACTTCTGCTCTTTAAGATGCTGGGATAAATCCTGCTTCTACCCTGCCTGTGTCAGGCAGACTTTCCTTCAGCCTGGGAAGGGCTGTGTGGGGTGTTTGCCTCAGAGCACAGCAAGTGCTCTAATGGAAAAATCATGAAAATGCCTTAAAAACCTCCTGTTGGAGCAGAACTCCTGCAGCACCAGAGGCTCAGGAGGTGCCAGCTCCCCTGGGAACAGGTGCCTGTCTCTCTGTGGATGCAGGGCTGTGTGGTGATCTCCAGGGAGCCCTGGTTGTGCAACCCCTCCTTCAGGAACCAAACACTTGGTGTTGTGTTGGAATGATTTGCACTTCCTATGTGCACTGCCAGCTCCAGCAGCCTGCCCCAGGAGCACGTGCCTGGTGTGATCCCTGGGATATGTCCTGCTGAGCTGTGCCCTGTCACACCAGCAGGGATGGCTCTGCAGTGAGCTTTAAACACAGAGCTGGGCTTCCCAGGGCACATGAAAATCATGAGGGCTGCAATACTGGTACCCTCAGCTCTGTTCACAATTAGCTCTTCTGCCTTTCCAGAACAAACAGAGGAGTAAGATCCTGTCTCAAAGCACAAATCCTGCAAGAAACCTGACTCCTCTGAAGTCAGGACAAGGTCAGTTATCTACATTCTGTGCCTGCAGTATGTTATGGTAATGGCCATGAGAAACACAAAAGTGCCTTTTTTGTCTTAGTTCTGGAACCAGCTGCATGTAGAAAATGGGAAAATGATGGAACTGAAATTACCAGCTGAGAACTGTGCACAGTCGTAGCCAAAGTCACTGATACCGTTTTATCTACCAGTGGCCTTGCTAAAGTTATTTTTATACACTGAGAGCTCTAATTCAAACCTCACTGCAATGAACTACTGATGGAACCAAAACAGAATCCAGATTGATAAGATCAGCTAGGTTTTTGTAGTATTTGTACTGCAAGGCAGCTGCTCCCTTTGCAGTGATATCTGAGGCTGCAGGGACATCCAGTGGCCAGGGCTCTCCTGCAGCCCCAGCACTGCCCCAGCAGCCACTGAGCTCCTATGTGGGCATGAACTGGCTGGAGCTGCCCCTTCCCAGAGCAGCTCAGTTTGTCTGTGGCTGTAACTCTACCCAAGAATTTAATCACAGCCTGGTAATTCTGCCCAGTATCAACAACATGCCTATTTCCCCCTCTGCAAGGGTGGCAATAAGGAGTCCCCAGCAGTCAGACTTGGGCTGATGCTGGTCCTAAGCAATTTGCCTGGAATTGGGCATACATTCTATGCTTTGACAAAGCCATGCTTTGTGTCAGCACCCAAAAACCTGCAGCGCAGAGCAGAGCATAGGTTAGAGTGCTCCAGGACCTTCTGAAGCAGAGGCAGCAGGGACAAATTTCTAACAGGGCAGTAAAGTTGTTACAGTCATCCTGAGCTCCCCTCACACTGCACAATTAAACCTGAAGGTTTCTGTTTGCACATCTCACTTACCGCCAAAGGCCAGTGGACTCCTTTAAACTTCTCATTAAGCTTGGAGGCGTAGGCAAAAAAAAGAAACAGTGCCAGCAGAAACTCTAGGAGTGGTGCCATCATGAAAGAAGCTGCTAGAGATGCAATATAGCAGATAAAGATGATAAATGACAGCACCTAAAGTAAAGGGAAAACTCATAGTTATTCGCATGGAATAGCTGAGCTGCAAGCAGCTGAGCAGCTTTGAAGTGTTATTTTCCCTGTGTACTTCTGTCAGTGCTGCTGCTGCTGGCATAGCTTCAGCATCCTGCTTTTTTTTATTTTTCATTGGGCCAAATGATTTTTCTTGTTCAGCACAGAATAAATCTGAAGTAATGGTGTTTATTTCCATGTGTGTGAAATCGCTTTTCCGGAGCGCTGGGTGGATTTGCACCTCTCGAAGTCAGTCATTTGCTCTGGATTGTAAACAACTCTGACAGCGTAATTCTGAAAATAGAGTGGGGTGTTGCCAAGCAAGCAGAGCTCTAAGCTTTCAGCCGTGACAGCTCTCATTTGAAACCCAAATCAGTGCTCAGACACCCTGAAGTAACTCAGCATTTATAATCTTGGAGTTGAAAGAATAAAGTCTGATGATGATGGATAGAAAAGGGCCAAGAATTAATTGTTCTGTGATTTCTCGAGGTGTCTGGTTCCAGTTTTCCAGCGTGGCAGCTGTTTTAGAGAGTAACAGGACTGATAACTTCCATAGATTCGTTTTAGTGCCATAATTTTTCCTAACTCTAGTAAATAATAAAAAACGGCATTTTCCCCCCACTCACCTTTAGAATATGGCTCAAAATACCAAGTTTCACAATGGGAAAACAACTGAAGAAAATGCATTTTCACCCAAACCAGACAGTACCAGAGAGTGCCCTCCACTCCTGGACTATGTTTGTAAAAGTGGAAGGTGAGAGAACCATGAAACTCAATACCGTTTTCAGTTGCTGCATTGGGGATTGGTCACCTCCAAAAAGTGGCTCCAGTCCTCCTGTTCCACTGCCTTGGATGGAAACTGGTTGCTGTTTCAATCAAATTAGTGGTTTCAATCAAATTAGCCTGAAGTACCACAAGTAGCCAGGATGCTGAATTACACATTATTATGTGCCAGTTTACACCTGGGCTGCTCTGTCCAGCCTTTCCTCCTGGAGACAAATGTCTGCCTTCCCAAAGCTCAGGGATGCTTTTGGTCAGCACAGACTGAGCATTAGATTGCAAAGATTTTTTAAACTTCTAATTCCAAACTGGGACACTGACATTCCCACTCACACAGCACTGAAAATAAATGGATTATTTTTCCCCAGATGGCACATCTGAAGGCAGATGTAGCTTCCTGCAAATGTAATCAATGAATTTGCCTCGTTAAATCTCAGCTCTGTGGATTTCTTTGTTTGCTGCTACCATGGGTTCCTGGGGACCACCTGTATCTCAGAAAAATCATGATTACACTTGAGTGATAAGACTCCTGTAATTATTAATTGGTAATTACTCCTATGAGAGGTCAGTCAACCCTCAAAAGACACATGTATCAAAAAAACCTTTTATGTTTAGAAACTTCTACCAAGCCTTTATTCTCAGCCTGTCTTTTAGGGAAAGCAGTCAGTGCCTGAGCAGGATGCTAACAGCTGCAATGAACTGTTTTCATCCATTAGGACTGGCTGGTGAGGTTAGAGAGGATGTGACATTTTTAGTAAGTGACTATATTTATCTTAAATGTCTATGCATTGTTCTTGTTTCTCTGGGTTCTAAGAAACTGAGCTGGGACAGTTATAGAGCTCACTTCTGCACAGGCCTGCCAGCTGGTAATAGCTGCCCCATTTGCTGGTGTTTAGCCTGCTCTGATTTGTTTATTGCTCACAGAGCCTCTCAGCAGATTTTTCTCATTTTCATAAAGTGGAGGGAGTTCATTCCCAGTATCTCATCCTTAGCCTGGTATTTTCTTTCTATGAGCTAAAAGTGGTAAGGACTCTTTGAAGGGAAGTGGATTCATCAGAGCTTGACAACTCCTAGAGGAGAGAGGACTTCCTTCTTCCTATCACAGCACCAACACCTATTCCCTTCCCACCCCAAAGACTGCACTTGCTTTGTAAATCCACTTCACTTGCATTTCTGGAACATAATTTAGACACAGTTCTGTGTTTTCCTGGATTAAAAAGAAATCACCACCTATACAGGACATTTTCTTTTTGTTCCGGTGTTGAAAAAATATCTTCCTTTTTGTGGCTAACGGGAGGTGTGTGATGGCTGAGCTGCAGGGGTAACCAGCAGCAGGGAGCTGGGTTCAGGGCAGGTTCCACTGACCACAACCCTTCCAATAGCAGATCCTTAGACTTGAACTAGACCAGGTGATCTCTTAGGAAAGGATTAAATGCAGTGTTAAATAATACATCCTACTGGAGCAGTGAGGGGAGGTAGAGAGAAATTTCAGATATGGAAGGTGATGCTGCACAGCAGAGATCCCTTTGATCTCGATTCTGTCTGAGTCAGTAACTCCTGTGGTCTGACTGCCTTTGCACTGAGAAAAAAGCTTTCCTGTCAAAGTGTAAAGTGAAAAGAAGAGCCTTTGTAGTCTGTTCTTTTCTGCTTTATGGCAATTTGTGCCAGGGAAGGCTCCTGCTGTCTCCTCTCAGGCCTGGGCAGGTGTGAGGCTCAGACATGAGCTGGACTGAGGGTGAAACAGGAGCTGTTGAGTGGCAGGAACACGCCAAGGAGCCCCTGATCCCAGGTGCTGGGGTGCCAGGGGATCCCTGCTTCTGTGCCAGGGAAGCTGCTGAAGAGACACATCAGTCTGAGCATTTCAACTTTCTAATTGGGTCTGACCCAGAGAAGCAGGGGAAATATTACTTGTTTATTTTAAAATCTGGTTACCAGGCCAGTTACTTGTTCAAACCAAGCCCTGCATGACAGGTAAATGACAGCAGTGTCCTGCTGCCTGTTCCTCAGCCTGAAGGTCAGTAACTGTATTCCCACCTTCCTCACCCTCAGTGGTGGGACAGTCCAGCCTGTCCTGCTCTCCACTTGTCCACATCCCCTCGTGAAGAGAACTGCACCTCTAGGTACACTGAAACAACAGGCACCTTTTGATTCACAAGAAGCCACTTAATTTCAGTAGATTATTGATGGTATTAGTAAAGGGAAAAGACTCTGAAGTGTGGTAATTGTTCTTCAGTTAAACATCATTCCTCATTCTGGAGCCACTCTGAGACTGAAAGGGACCAAGGAAGCTTTTATGTGAAATAAACATCTACAAAATAATGGACCAGACTTTGAGAATGAAGATTTGAAAGCTGGCATTTTTGGAAACCTTCACTAGGGGAAGGCTGGAAGGACAGGAAGGGGAGGGAGGCAGACCTTGGAAAGAGTCAGAAGAACAACAGGAAGGAGGTGCCTGAGGTTTCTGTCAGGTGATGACCATGGCACTGCACCTTGGTTCTGCACCTCGTTCTTTGGTTTTTTTCTTTTCTGTCTCCAGTCACAGCCCTGTGGTTTTAATGCCAAACTTCTTTGGTAGCTTGGAAACAGCCCTGTGTAATCCAAGAGACCACAAATCGAAGGGTTTTGATAATATTTCTCATTTCTCCTTGTGTAGAGCTTGTTTCCTCTTCTGACAGTTGGAATGCATGAACTCCTTGAGCAATACTGGATATTACCTATAACTGTCTTTTCTGAATTACAGAAGTGAGCAGGACCCTTTCCTGAACATTTAAGTGCACTGCCACCAACTCAGGCATTTGATGTTATCTTAAAATTTCTAAAATACACTTTTCCTCCCACAATACAAACACTGCAGTGCCAGTCTGTACCCAGAAATCATGACACCTATTTACATACTTTTCCAGACTTGAAGTGTCTGTGACAAACATCAAGCAAACTGAAAGGTGCTCTGAAAATTCAAAAGCACCTTTCAGAATATACCCTGACCCCTCCAAGGACTGTCAAATGCTCCATTGCACATCACACTTGATCTGCATCTCTTTTCCTGGAGCTGTGTGTTTCAGGGTCACTTCAGAGAAAGGTCAAGCAATGGGACCTTGTTGTTTTTTCTAACAGCTCTGTATCTATGCTTAAAGAAAACAAAAAAGGCAGCTAGAGAGGAAGTTTGTGAGGCTTCATGCAGTTGCAAGTTCATTTCTAGCACTTTCAGAATGCACTGCAGCTCCTGGGAGAAAAAAAAAAGGTAGCAGTGTTTTATCAGTTTTGTCAATTTGTACTTACACAGGGTTTTTCTCTTCCCCTCACTTGGGATTGCACCCTCAGCATTGGGAGCAGCCGGGTCTGAGCTCTTCCTGAGCTGCTGCTGACAGGTTGGTGTGACTGCTGCCAGCTTCTCTGTGCAGCAATATCTGCATGTAGGAAGCTCTAATGCAGCAAAGAGCAGGACAGGAACCTTTCATAGCTTGGCAGTCATAAGGGTATAAAAAATCCTGTCAAAAAAGCAGCCTGACTATTCACTGAACACCTTTTATGTATGCTCCCATCCACACAAAGCCCTTCTTGGGTATTGTGTTTCAGAAAGTAACTTTCCCATTTAAACCCATGTAATTATTACTTAATATTGTGCTGCTGGGCTTCTTAAAGTGGCCAGGCATTACAAAGTTGTATTTTATTGTACAACTGGCTTGCAGTTCAAGGTCTAAAAAATAATCCTGACAGTGGTTAGAGAGCACAGTGTCCCTGAAGGGAGGGAGGCCTGAGTAGTGCTGAGGTCATGGCAGCTCCAGAGGCGTTTCTCTCCCCTGAGGAGGGAGAACAAAACTGCTGGAACCCACTGGGATTATGGGGGTGCTGGGAAGCTGCTGCCATCACTGCACCAGCTCCTCATCTCCTGCTCCCACCTTCCTCCCCAGGGAAGAACAGCTCTGCCTAAGGCTTTAAGAGTGGGTAGCAGCGTCATCCTTTGGACAGGAGTGTATTTTGTTTTTGTATTCTTGCCAGACAAAGTGCATCACTCAGTGGTCTCTGCTGTTCACTTACTACGCTGTTGCACTTGTCATGGAGGTGAAATTCTGCTTCCTCCAGAGCTGGCTGCAGGAGAGGCCTTCTGGCTACAGACCCTCAGAAAGGCATAGGGGCCTCTTCAAAGGAAACTTTACATGGAGCAGCTGGAGTTTCAGTTACGAAGGTCAGTCCAGAGGAGACTGAAAAGACAGGAGAAAGACAGGAAAAGAGGAAACAGGCACAATGATTTCTACATCCTTTTCTGTCACCACAAAGGTGCATAACTTTACCTATTCACACTGCATTTTTATAAAAACAAAATAAAATGTAGTGCCACTGCATGCTGGCTTCAGGAGACTGAGAAGATGCCCAGTTAAAGCAGCCACAAAGGCTTGAGTGGAACAGCCAGGTGAGCAGCAGAATCCACAGCTCAGGATCATGACTGGACAAGCTCTGGGGGCAGCGTGAGAGGGGCTGTTAAATGGTTCCAGCACAGGACACACGGAACTGAAAACTCATCTTTTGAGGGTGGAAAAGAGCAAGGATGAGATGCTGACTTCCAACACAGCAACTTGAGTTGGAAAACTTGAGTTGAGATAGGGAAAATGTGTAGCTTAATAAGAGTCTTAAAATGTGTGGAATGTGTGGAAGAAACCATGGCATAGGGGGAGGGGTAGAATAAAAAAAAATATTAACCTGTAAGATTGAAAATGGTGGTTAGAAAATAGAGGGAGTAAGGCAGTGAGAATAAACAGGATTAGGAAACATAGTGAAGCTTATAAATGTATTTGGTGCTACTGCTTCTTTCTGGCTTTACAGCTGTCCCAGGTGGAATAAAAAATTAATCAGGCAGGTTAGTGGGGACTCGATGGTGGACTGGATGTTCCCCAGAGGCACCATATAACCCCAACCATTCTGTGATTCTGTGGAGATCAAAAGAAAAAGGAGTAGGGGATGGGGGGAGGATAACTTCCCTATCTGAATAAAATTTGAGATTTTAATTAAGCCTCTAGCAATAATCAGCTCCATCACCAGCCTGACCTGTTTTAGAGGAAGCACCAGGATGCCTAGTTTACCAGGGGTACTGCACCAGAGCAAATCACACCTGAAAATCCTAAAGACCCTCTGTGTAGAAATGTTATCTTCAAAAATGGCTTGAGAGCTGCAGAAATAAAGTGCATTTCTGGGGAACTGCCAAGCTGCTGTATAATGTGACATTTGTAACACTAATGAGGACCCCACTTTGCTTCTGAACAAAAGGCGCTGTTCAAAATATGTATCCATGAATATTATTTCCATACATTCATGAAGAACCCAACCCCACCCCACATTAGCACTGTGTCAGAGGAAAAATTAAACATTCAAGACGAGAAATACAAAGCTAAAGATGAAACACAGACTTAAACCATGATAGATTTAACTTGGACTCATCTTCAATTATTTGGCACTGCATTTCTCTAACTGTATAGAGGCTGCATTTACTTTGGGGCCTGTGTTATCTTCAAGGGTTTCTTCTGGCAAAGATGAGACAACTGGAGAAAAACTACTGCTGCTTCTTGTCTGCCAGGAAACCACGTCCTGAGCACGTGGGCTGGGCCTGCAAGGAGCACAAGGAAAGCTCTTGGCAGATGGGATTTTAGAGCTGCTTTCAGCCAGCCAAGCCCTTGGGAAGTCCCGAGTAGCCTTACAAAGGATAAATCCCTGTTTTGTCAAGACAGAGCAGTTTTTATTACTCCAAGGAGGCATCATCAGTACTTCTCTATGACAACAAAAGGGTGAGTCTGATCCCATGACCAGAACATATTCCTCCAATATGTCATCCTTCTGAGATGTTAAAAAGCCAGGCTGTCTGAAAGCCATCATTTAGTGGATGTAAGCTTGTAAAGGAAATTCCAGTGTGTGTTATAGAGTGTAACAAAAATACGTGCCAAAGGAGCCTGGTTAGCTGGGCTCTGGTATCTTCTAAATGTGTGGTTTTGTAAACTACAGAAACTGTGTGACAGATGGGGCACCTGGAGGAGGGCTGGGGTAGCTGGCATTTTTTTGGTGGAGCTGATAAAGCCCGTGGCCTGCTGCTACCCAGCCCGAGGCTTTCCCCACCACAGAAGTCATCCTGACCTCCTGAGTGAATGCTTTTCCTCACATCTGGCTGTTCCCTGTCTCTCTGCCACAGGGCAGTGCCGACAGCCTCACAAACTCTCAGAGCTGGTCCCCACCAGCTGGTCACAGACAATTCTGCCTCCTTCTGCCTGTTTCTTATCTTTCTTTTGCTGGAATATCCTTGTTTCCTTCCCTGAGCTAGCATAGTGGGTAGCCAGGTACACCTTGCACATCTGAAGAGCACTCCATGGACCTGACTGCTAGTTTGGGCTGTTCTGATAAATATCTGCTAGATATAGCTATAGACTATCTGCTGCCAAAACTCCAGCAAACTTAGTGTTTGAATTTATCGTTATTTCTAGCAAAAAGGATGTTGAACATCTAATTTCAATCAATGAGCTTCCTATTCAGAAGCTAAATTTTGCTGTGAAATACCCACTCCCCATGGGGTGAGCCATCTCCTTCCCCATCACATGGGCACTGTTTCAGCTGTCAGGTTTTAAGCCTTTACATGTAAAATTCCAGAAAGTCTCACACCACAGTCGCTGCCCTGGTCCTACTGCTGATCCAGGCCAGGTGTCCCTGGCCTTGTGCCCACCTGGGCTGGTGCCCAGCTGCTGTTTCAGCACTCCAGGGCCTTTCCCTCTGGGCAGCTCTCCAGCCCAAGGGCTCCACAGCATCCCTCTGAGGGTCAGGACAAGCAGGGCTCCTGGCAGCAGCTGAGTGACCGTGATGCACAGCCTGATGCCACACCATAAATCCCTGAGTGGTCTTTCCTGGCACACTCAGGACAGGCTGCCTCCTAAGCTGGCACCAGCCGACAATGCAAACTGCGGCCGTAGTGGTTACTGGATTCACAATGCAAATAGCTCAAAACGAAATCAAAGCGCTTTATACCGAAAAGGAGTTGCTGATAGCGAAACACACTTAAGGCACTGGAAGTCTAACGTGACAAGTTCTGGTCTCTAGCGTGCTCTGCCTGAATCACGCTAAATCCATTCCGCTCTCAGCCCTGCGGTTCCCCCACTCCTGTGTGGCTGTTTCCCCGTTTTCCCCTCGGTTGTTGTCTCCCGTCTCCCCTCAGTTGTTTTCCTCCAGTTTTCCCCCCAGCTGCTGCCCCGAGTTTCCCTCTTGGTTGTTTTCCCCTCAGTTGCCGTTCCCCAGTTTTCCCCTCGGCTGTTTTCCCCCAATTTTCCCTCAGATGCTGTCCCTCAGTTTTCCCCTCGGCTGTTTTCCCCCCATTTTCCCTCCGCT
>VXBI01006623.1:0-13713 GCA_013397375.1 Toxostoma redivivum
CCCCAGGCACCCGTAGCCATCCGCAGCCTTCCCCAGCCACCCTCAGCCACCTTCAGCCACCTCCAGTCACCCCCAGCCACCCCCAGGCACCCTCAGCCACCCCCAGGCACCCGCAGCCATCCGCCCTCCCCGGCGGAGGCTGGTACAGTTCGTTACGTCCAGACCGGAATGTACTTTGTGTTAGAAGTGGCCACAAGCCAGGACGGCAAAGCCGGACTTTATTTATCCTCCCTGCTCCGGCCCCGCTGCTGCATCCTGCCCTTACTCGTGTGGGGCTGGATCTCCGGCAGGGCTGGGGGAGCCCTGGGCTCTGTGCTCGTTGCCAGCCGGGGAAGGCAGCGATTTTCCCCGTTTCCTCAGAAGGGAAATAGTAATGGGAAAATATTTGTGTCCTTTCATCTGGTAAAAGCTGTCCCCGCTGTCTGGAAGGAAGCGGCATGAGGAAGATGGGAATTCAGGGATGGATTTAGGCGCAGTGAAGCCTCTGGAGGGAGGTGCCCCTGTCTGCTGGCTTGGGGGGTTTTTTTGCAACAGGAGCCAGGGTTTGGGCCACAATCTGGTAATTTATGGATTGGAAATGCACTTGGAAAAATCGGGCTCTGGCCATACTGCAGGATAGGACAGGATCAGATCTGTGACAAAGGAGGGACCTCCCTGGGGGTCCCCACGTGTGCAGGGGATGCCTTGGCCCCTCTGCTGTTAAAAAGTCACGGTGGGAGCCGTGAGTCCAGGCACAGAGGGGGAGGCTGTGGCAGCCTCGGGAGGGATCAGAGGGTCTGCCCAGGCTGGGTTTGACCGATCATTCCACGACTACACCCAGCATCCCTCCCACGGGCCTTCCCGTAGGAAGATTTGAGGGAGAGTTCCATACAGAAAGCGGCTTCCCAGCTGCTCTGCATCCCCGGGACCGAGTGTCCTCATGCCCAGCAAGGGATCTCCCCCTCCTGCCCCATCCCCCCACGTCCCCACGTCCCCGTGTCCCCGCGGTCCGTCCATTCCTGCTGGCAGTTCAGCTGCACCTACAGCCAGTGGCAAGGACACGGTGTTCTCCTGTGCTGTGCCGCCTGTTGTGCAAGCCCTGGCTGCACCTCCCGTAAACACAGAGCTTCCCACGACCACGGCACCCGGCTCCTGCCACCCCCGGTGCCAGCGGCGAGCGGGGCCCTGGGAGGGGTGGCCACGCCACGGGTGCGGGTGGGTGAAGCCACAGCATCGTCAGGATGCAAGAAAAATTGCTTTGGTCCCCAAAATGGGCAGTGGGGAACTGGGTTCTGGGGGGAAGGATGGGTTCGATCCCCCCGGGAAGGGGAGGATCCCTGCCCCGGGACCATCGGTTTGTGTTGTCACACACGAAAGGAAATCAAGAGAAAAGAGAAAAACCACTTCCTCCACTCTTAGGAGATTCACTGATGTGGCTCTTCGCTGTGCAGCCGAGGTGAAGGGACTCCTCTCCTCCCCACGCTCTCGAGGCAGATTAACGCTGGTTATTTTTAGCAGAAGACAAGGATGAATAAAAATATCCCCTGCTTTATTTTAATTTTTTTTTCTCACTTTCAGTAAAGCTGCTCTCACCTCACATGAGGTGCTTGGGAGCCTGCAGGGAAGGTTCCTTGGCTTTGCTCCCTGCTTCCAGCCTTTCCCCAAGACTCCCTGTCCTTTCGGAGCTGGGCTCAGGGCTGGGGCAGGACATGTGTGGCCAGCTGGAGGGCGAGGGGGAACAAGCAGTACCCCTGGCAGGCGTCACAAAGCAGAACAGGATTATTTATGGAACAGATTTCCTCCAGGTTGTGTTACAGGGATGGGGGTGAACGGGGCAGACCCCAGCACCGGGCGAATGGAAGGTTTAGGACATCTCCCCACCCAAGAAAGCAGAATGAGCTGAGGGGTCTGGCACTGGCATAACAGTGATTTAGAAGATGTCTTTTATCTTCTAAAAAAGCAACTCTGATACTTTCCTCCCATTTTCTCCTATTTTTTTCCTATGCAAACAAACAAATTTAGTATTTTTGTATTACAAGGACAAAGCAGGCTGAACCCCCTCATTGCTGCCATTGGTCCCGTGGGATTTTTCAGGGCTTTGGTGTTACCTCAGGAATTATGCTGTGGGGTTCCCTGGTATTGCAAACCCACAATATTTTAATTTTGTTTTGTAAATGAATATTTAAAGCTCTTGGAAATTTAAAGCCAGGAGGGAAATGTTTGAAACCAAAGGTGCAAGATTCACCTGGGTTATTTTAGAGGGGGGAAAATTAAATGCCATGGAAACAATTTTTTTTCTTCTTTTTTAAAGTGGGCTTTACCTTTCACTCTGTATTTCTGATGAGTGACATCAGTGTCTAAATTACAGCTGAAGAAATCGAACTCAACATAAGGAGCAGACCTGTGAGAAAGCACCCACCAACGCAGTGCTGCCTTCAGCCTGGCCCTGAGGGTTTTATTGGAACAACATGTGGGAATGAAGGTGCAGGTTGGAAGCTGCAGGCACTCATTACCACACAAACCTGGTAAAAGATGACCACTTTATAAAAATACTTAGAGATATCTCAATTTGAATCTGCCCCCCATTTTTTTTTGCCCCTCTTTGGCTCAGGCGCTTGCAGCGATGAGGAGTGATTAGGTGTTTAATCACAAAAGCACTGATTTCCAATCACGGGGGGTACTTTGAGGCAGCCCTTGACAAAAATCTTATTTTCCTTCACCGCGAACTGGAACATTTCTGCGTGTTCCAGCAGCCGCTGTGTCCTCCAAACCCACATCTCTCTGTCCCCAGCTAGGAGGTAATTTTCACTTTTCAGCGCGGTATTTTCTGTAACACCCGGAGGAGCTGGGAGGGATTGGGCTACCCTTGGGGAGCTGGGGGGGAACGAGGACACGAACCTCCGGGACAGCTGCGGGGCTGGGGCGTCCTTGCGGGGGTCGCAAGGAGCCGAGGGCTTGGGGACAGCCCGGGGGCTGAGGAGCGCTGCATGCGGCCGTGGCACTGCATGGAGCTGATCCCCCTGGCCTGGAGCGGGCAGCTCCCGGGGCCGGGCTATCGCCTGTCCCCTGTCCCTGTCCCTGTCCCTGTCCCGTGTCCCTGTCCCTGCTCCCGCCCGGCCCCGCCGGTGCCACCCGGGCGAGTGCGCGGGCACCGCGCTCTGATTTGCATATCGCCGCCGCCGCAGCCAATGGAAAGGCGGAATTTGAGACGGGCAGGCAGTACAACCAATCAGACGTGAGTGGGGCGGGGTCTGAGGGCGGGGCGGCCCGGCCGGGCGGGCGCGCGGGGCCACTCGGAGCCGGGCGGCGGCGGCGACAGCGGCGACAGCGACAGGCACAGCGACAGGTGGGACCGCGGGCTCGAGCTGCCCTGTGCGGGGCCGTGCGCTCCTGCGGGACCCGCGGTGGGGCTGGAGCAGTGCTGTGGGTGCGGGGGATGCGTGGGGCAGGGTGGCGTTGGGGACAGGCGCGCGCGGGGCTGAGGGACCCCGCCCGGGGACCTGTGGGGACATCGGTGTGGGGCTGGGGAAGGGGATGGCGGCCCCCAGGGGTGCCGTGGGGTGAGGATAGGAGCGAGATTGCTGCCCCATGGAGCTCCTCCAGCGAGGAGGAGCTCCCGCAGCCGTGCCCGGGCGGAGCTGGGGACACTGGGAGCACTGGGGACACTGGGATGCTCTGGCACACCCTGGGATGCTCCGGCACACCCCGGGATGCTCCGGCACACCCCGGGATGCCGCTCGCCCGAGGGGATTCCTCCTTTCCCCGCTTCACCTCCCCATCCGATGCTCCGAAGCGTTTCTTTTGACACCGCGGAGCAGAGACCCCGCAGGGTGTGTGCATCACTATCCACAGCCTTTGGCAGTACGTAGAAGTGGTTGCACAAGGTAAATGTGATTTTAGTTTTTTTTTTTTTTTCTGCGATTTTCCCCTCCCGTCCGGGCTTAAAAGCTCTTCCAGAGATTCTGTTTTTAAAATGCACATTCGAGTGAGCTTGCTCTTCCCAGGAAGCTGTATTTTACACAATGGGCTGTAGGAACTCGTGTGAGATGTGTCTGTCATCGGTGTGTCCCCAGGCTGCAGCTTCCAGCTGAGGCTCCAGCGCTGCACCGTGTTTCTGTCCCCACCGGTGCAAATAATAAAAGTACCCTTAAAAATAAAATATAAAGGAAAACCAAAAAAAGAGTCAGGAGCTGATACTTTGTGGTTTTAAAGACAGTGTTCAAGTAGTGTCTTACTCTAACGAGCTATTAAACCTGAGGTGGATATGAGGACATCACTGGGGTATCAAAGCAAACCTCAGAATTGGCATTAAAAGTTAAAAGAAGTTTAAATGACAAATTACTCCTTCATTTAAAACACGAGAAAGCTGCCTCCTTCCTATCTCCCCCCTGTCCTGTTGAAGGGCTGGGGAGAAGAAAATCATTAAATATGTCTGGCAGAGCCTGTAGCTGGCTTTTATGGGCTGTCCTTCCAAAGGTGCTGTGGGTTTGATTTGGGTGGCAGTGTTGCAACTCAGAGATACTTGGGTTATATTTCCAGCCTGGTACTCTGGAAATGGGACAACATGTCTGGGGAGGGGACAAAAATATCCCTGACAGAGAGGGGAAAATGTCCACGACCTCCAGGGGTTTAACCAGGAGTGTGGGGCTAAGCAGGAATCCAAACGGTGCAGGAGTTTTGCAGCACAGGGGTGGGATGGAGGGGTCCTGGGTGGGTTGCTGATCCTTGAAGGGATGCTGGTCCTCATCCCCAGCGTGGTGGGTGGTGGCAGCACCCTGAGGGTGCAGGAGGACAAGGCAGGGGTGTGATGGAGCTGGGTGCTCACAGCAGCCAGCGTGGTGGGTGATGGAAGGAGTAGCCAAGGATTTTCTGAGGGCTTGGGTGATGGAGGTGGGGTTTGTGCTGGGGAAAATATGTGGTGGCATGGAAAAAATCCCCAGCAGATTTCTGGGGAGTCAGTGAAGAAGTTTCCTCCTCTGCTGAAGTGCACAGGGAGGGGTGATAGCACATGGCCTTGCTGCTCTGGGCCTGGGGGATGGAGGGGTCCAGAGGGGAAGATTGGCATGATACAGGCTGGTCATGGTGTCCATCCTGCTCAGAACAGAGATGTCTGCTAGGGTAATTGCTCATGCAATTATCTTCTCTTGTTTGTTTGTTTGTTTGTTTGTTGTCTTTTTAAAAAATAAATGCAAATAGCCTCATCTTCCCAAGGCTGTGTTTGCCCAGCACACACTTCAGTCATGGTGAGGTCTTTTCCCAGCACTGTTAGAGCACCTTCCTGCTAGGGTGAGCCAAAAAATAAGGACAATTCCTGAGTAAAAAGCAAACTGCATCCCTCAGGAACGTCACTGCTGTGTAGTTACGTGTGCTTTAATTAATTACCTGCTTGCAGAAGGAGAAAGTTTGCTGGAAGGTTTGAGATGCTTGGCACCAAGATTTCCTCAGGCTGGCTGCAGCTCCCAGACTGGCTCAGGGGAAAAGTATTTTGTAAACGGTTTGAAAAACAGTTTGTCCTCACTTATTTCTCATTTTATATTATTTTATATCAATTCTATTTTATAGTCATTCTCGATTACATGAATTTCTATAAAGTTTTTGCAGCCCCTTGAGGGAGCTGTGAAGCTCCTACTGATCTTGTGCACATAACAGGGAAATAGATATTACTTAGCAAGGATTTTTTTTTTTTATTTTAATGCTCCGTGCTTGTGGGTGTAAAGAAGTGGCCACGAGTGCTCTAACGTACAAGTTGTTCATGTAACTTGTTTGTCATGCAGCTGACAGGCTTTTTCCATAACTAGTAATTGTGATTTGTAAGGATTTCTGATTTTGCAAGCGAGTGTGTTGGAAAATCAGGAAAATAGTAGTAAAATAACTGTCAGAAATGAAGAGTTGGGATAGTGAGGGACTGCAGTTAAATCATCTTCTACCTGCAGTGTCCCATCTTTAAAAAGAGCAGTATTGCTCTTAGATGGAAAAATACTCTCATTTCAAGTACTTTTTGATTTACATTAAATTTAATCACTTAATAAAACACCCTGAGAGGCGCTGCCTGGCAAAGGGCATCATTCCTGGGATGTGACACCATCCCAAAAAGGAGCCCAGGTGGGATGCAGCCTCCCTCCGCAGCCCAGGTGATGCCCAGCAGTGTGTGCCTGTGCAGGTGTGTGTGTCAGTGCCTGTTCTCAGGGTGCTGCAGGGTCTGGCTGAGCTGCTGCTGGTGCAGCATTGTCCCCAAAGCCGTGGTGTCCTCTGCCCCTGCTGCTCCTCACAGTGATGGCAGTGCCACCCCCGTCCCCTCCTGCAGTTTGTGATTTCTGCAAGAAATCCTCATTTGGCACCAGAGCAGGCTGGTGTTTCACTGGGAATTGCCGTCTGCCCAAAATAATTTGGCATTTACAGGCCCCTGGTGCAGATGGTCCTGGGTGCTGAGTTATTTCTGGGTGCCAGAGCTGCTGAGCTGGGATTCCCCCTTGGGATTCAGCTCTGGGATGCTCCACGTGCTGCTGAGCCTTTGTGTGTGGGGATAAATCATCAAACACAGCATTCCCACTGCCAGGGGTCACCTGGCTGCAAGTTGTTTGGAGAAAACCCCAAATCTGTTGAGAGCAGTGCGATGCTTTTAGAAACAAACAAACAAAAAAAATTAAATAAATCCAAGTTTGATTGCCACATTTATTCCAGAAAAAAAGCTAAATTAAAACAGAATTGGCAAACAAGGAGTTTCTTGTTTATTCCCATTTTCTATTTATTTTAGTCCCCCCCAAGCTGCCACTTGAAATTCAATTTGCTCAGCATTGGTGTAGCTGCTGCCAGAAGGCTGCTCTGAGTTGCCTGTGGAAGGCTTGGACTTCACTTGGTGTGCTGTATGGGAAGGGAAACTTCACATTTAACAGCCAGAGGTGGAATATTTCATTCCAAAATGCCCGGCTGGTCTGCTGTCCCTGGTTGTTTTGACCAGGGGAGAAGACATGACTGAAAGGAGCCCGCTCATTTTTGGTGGCAGAAAACCCAGTGAGAAGGTGCCAAGGAGTGGGTAGTGGGATGTCAAGTATTTTCTCACATTTTACAGATGGTTTATATAACCTGCTTGGCTATATTATTATATTTTTTCCTGTCCAGTTACATAATCCCAATTTATGAAAGCTTTAGGAAGTTGCCTTCCTCACTGTTACATGTCTCTATATTACAACCCCTGAGCTTGTTAGGATGCTTGGCCTCCCTTCCAGGCATCTCCCAAGAAGCTCAGGCTGGTGTGGAACAGCTGTTTATACTCTCATTATTACTCTATTTCTTTGATTATTTTATTTTAGCCATCATCAAAAGCTGTGTCAGCCTCTCAGGGGCGGGATGGGTGCAGGCTGGTGCCTCTTCCTGCTGATGCAGAGCAAAGACTTTGGGCATTCCTGTTTCTTCCAGTGCTTTGAAGATCTGTTCTCGTGGCAGAGACTTGCTGTGATTTTTGTGGTGGAAGCAGCTGAAATCCTTGCTGGGGCCAGGGGTGGTTTTGGGGGCAGGTGGGAAAGGAGCTGCAGAGCATCTGTGTGTGAAATCCTCAGCCTCATCCTGCCCCTGGCACCTTCTCTCCTGGGGACAGCAACTACCCATCAATGTCTGTGGATTTTGCTTTCCCTAGTATAGGTTTTGTCCTTCAAAATAAGGGAGGAGAAAAGAAAATGCTGCTTTTTTGCTTAATCCCCTTTCACATGAAAGTGGAGGGTGTTGTGTCTCTGGGTACCCACTCTGGAGGAGATGGACCACTGTTCACAAGAGAGTTCAGAGGAGCCCTATCCCTCCGATTTTTTTGATTATTTTTTTTTAAGTGACCTGGGAAAGCCACCAAGCGAGCATTTCCTTGCTAGAAAACCAGCAGAAGAGCCAGATTATTTTTAATGGGTTTATATTGTAAACTGGGGGGATAAAACCACTCCTCTCTGAAAGTCTGTTGTGTGTTGCTGGCACAGGCCTGTGCACCTCACTCCAGGGGGTGCAGAGACACTGAACCCATCTTGCTTCTGCCCGAGATATTTGTTCTGGCAGGGTTAGTGACCCATCCTGCTCACTTGTTCCTCTGGCTGCAGCTGAGGAACAGCCTCTTATTCCACATATTAAAAAAAAAATAATAAATTAGTTATGACTTGAACCTTAAATAAAACCATTTCAGAAGCTTAAAAATATTATCTAGGCAGAATGGTGAAGCCAGTGTGATGGAAACATCCACAGCTGGATTCAAGTGAGCTGCATACAGAAGTTTTCTTTTTCACTTTATCCTCTTAATTGCTTTAAAACCTTCCCCTGTGGCTGCTTTTCTGGTGATAGGCAGATACCTCCTGGTCCCTGAGAGGTGACTGGGGACTGCATCCCTCTCTGAAGTGTCCCCATGGCGTGGGTGGCACTGGTTGGTACCAGAATCTCCACGTGTTCACCCTGGAGCAGGACTGGCCATGAATAAAGGTAACCCAGGATTGTGCTTCAGTCCCTGGTGAATCAGGGCTCACCCTGGGTGCCAGGGGGGCTTCTCAAGGTGCTGGGCAATTCAAGCAGCTCTGTTTGCATTTTGGTTTTTTGTTTGAGTAGAAGTTGCCATGCCCAGCCTGCCGGGGTGTTGGCTGCTTGCACAATGTGCATGCTAGGAAGTAAATTGATCCATGGGAGTTCTTAGCTGGTGAACAATAGTTTCAATTTTATGGCTTCCCTGTTTATTTTGAAGGAGGGGGAGAAAGTCAGGTGGTCAGGATTTAAAAAAAAAAAAAGAAACAAAAAAGAGAGAAAAAATAATAATTAACTGTGATGTAAATATCAATTAACTGTGATGTATGAATGTGAGAAACTCAATGTCTGGGTATGTCCTTATGTGTTGGGATGCAGCTGAGGATTATGTGGAGCTGCTTGTCCATCTTAGGAAGGTCATATTTTGTTAGAAATCCCAATTTTAACTCATTACCATCACCTTCCTAGGTCTCTGCTCAGCAGGCTGACCCTGAGGTGTCCTAAAACACCCTCATCAGGGAGAAATCACTGCTCTGGTCTTCCCTGTCCTGCTGCACAGGCACAGCTTGCTCAGCAAGAAGGGATTTTATTAGAAAAAAGTAGTTCTTGTGATGGAAGGGGAAGCAATCCACCGTGGGACAGTGCTGCACTAATTGTGTTATTCTTCGTTATCGGTCTGTGCTGGGGCTGGAGGATGCATGTGCAGCCCTGTGCTGCTGTCCAGCTCCAGGGCTGGGATTTGGGGCTGTGATCACCAGGATCCAGGGCCCCACATCTCCCTGCTGTGCTTTCAGATTTGTTGTTTTAAGCCTGACCTTTGCATTTTCAAGAAACTCCCTCCTGTGTTGCAATCTGGAGCTTTTAGGGCTGTTGTGGTGCCGTGGAAGTGAAAGTGCTTTGTGCTAAGTGGGTCTTAAAAAACAAACCCCAGAGCAGCCAACTCTTATTTTTTGTCCTGTTAATTTTCATCCCAGCAAAACAATTGGACAGGATATAGCTTTGATTTATTTCTTTTAAACTGATGGTAAGATGCTGCTTTGTGGAAACAGTGAGTCAAAACAGGTTTTGGCCATAGTCTTCATCACCCCTCTCTGACCATGGTAGAGCATGATCTGTGGCTCAAAAGTGCTCTGTTCTCCCTTCTAAAATCCTGAGATTCTGTTTTAGAATAAAACACATGTATTTTGTTAATATTTTTTTTTCTTTTTGTCCCTCCCCCTCTTCTTACCAGGTATTTCCCTGCTGTGTCTCTGGGCTTGAACTCTCCCTGCACCTCCAAACCTTCTCCAAGGATTGCATGGTGGCAAGGTGAGACCCCTCAAAACCCTTCCCATCCTTGCTCTTGCCCATCCCTTTCCCCTCCTGCGAGCCTCTGGGAGGGATCTGCAACATGAAGTTTCCATTTGGAGCTGGCAAATTCCCGGTATGCTGATTTCTAGGAAACGTGGCTGGGGATCGTGTGGTTGGTGAAACCCTAGCATGTGTGATACCTGTCTGTCCTCAGCCCAGGGTCACACATCTGCATCCCATTCTCCCCTCTGAATTTGCACCTATTTCTCAGTGTTGGGAGACAGCAACACCTGTGTGGAGAGGGGATTGTAAAATTAAAAGGCTTGGTTTAATTTATTTCTGTGCTTCTCCGACCCATATGTGTTTATATCTCAGGGAAATGGAGCAGTGTGGATGTTCAGAGGAGGGAGGATGGTTTATCCTGGCTTCATTTGCAGATTACAACATTAATCTTGTGGGAAGTAGCAGCAACTGGAAAGCAAGATCTGCTTGGGGTGTCAGAAACACCCAGGGGCTTTTGCTCAGAGTAATTAATTAATGCCCTCCCTGTATGCAGAGTACACAAACAAGAATTCAGGCTCTGACACCAGCAGCAAGCTTGCTGTGCTCAGTGACATCCCTGCCTGCTCAATATTTAAACCTCAGGGAGTAGCAGATATTATATTTTTTTTTGCCCTACAACTGTTTGTTCCAAATTAATTGGGATTTTGGCCGCTGGCCAGCCTCCTCCTGTTGCTCCAAATGGGAGATAAGTGGGAGCAGTCTAACCTAGTTGGAGCTGTTTTTGCTGGACGGAGAAGTCGTGAGCTCTTTCATAACGTGGGCCACATCAGAATAGCCGGGTGCCGTGGGCTCCATCCCTCCCACTGCTGCTGACGCAGAGCGTCTCCCCTCCCGCCCGCCTTGGCCAGCTTCCCTGGATGACTCCTCTAATTGCTTACGTAGAAAAATAATGAGAAGGATGCGTAGGGTGTATTTTTAGATGTCTCTTGGTGGGATTTAGCAAGCGGCAAGCCGGAGCCAGCACCTCCCTGTCCGTCTCCTGCATCCCAGTGGTGGCTGCTTGGTGGACCTGGGGAGGTTCTGGCAATTCTTGGGCAAGCTTCCCTGTTTTTTGGGCTTCTCCTGGTCCTTATGGATGGGTTATGGGTGATGTGTCCCTGGTGCTGCACAGGATCTGTGCTGGAAGCCCTGAGCGGATGCCATGCCCGTGCTGGGATGGGCACCACCACCTCCTCACTCCTCTCCAAGAGGAAGGCTGTGATGGCTTAGAGACCATCCCAGCACCCAAATCATTGAATCATGGAATGGGTTTCTCAGGGCTCTGTCCAAACTCACCCAAATGTTCCCAAGGATGAGGCATCCATCAGCCTTTTGGGTAACCAGCGCATCACCACCCACATCATCAAACATTTCTTCCAAAGTAACCCATAGCACATTTTCCAGTAAATACCTGTGAGATAATAGGTCTCACCACATGTTGCTTTGCTTTTTAAATGCTTTGCTTTTAAGATGTTCCCATCTGAAACCCCAGCAGTGCAGAGGAAAGGGAGCAGATGCAGAATCCCATTAAATATCACCCCAAAGACAATGATAATTGAGTCTTGCAACAAGTAGTTCCCTTATTTTTCTCTTTGCTTCTTCCATTTCAGGGCTCTTTGTGTCTCGGTGGCTTCCTGTGCTGGGGGGGGTCGGGCTCTAGTCCTTCCCTTTCCACCCGGGTGCGAGGAAAGCAATTCTTGCAGCACGACTTATCTGTCCTTGGAGCTGAAAACATCCTTTCTTTGCTCTTTTTGAATCCCCCAAATGAATGATTTCTCCTGCTGGTTAACATCAGCTTCCATGCTGAAGACTGTGGGAAAGTTTCGCAATTAGAGTGGCTTTAATAGATCTGGTTTATGTCTTAAAAAACCCATCGCTTTCTAATTCTCCGTCACATGTTTCCTTGATGATGTGTCGCCCAGCAGTGCAGCTACCAAAATAGCCCCATGGTCTGAAGGAAATCATCAGGAAATATGTTTTTGAAACTGTAGGCAATTCTTTTTTTCACCAGGAACCATTGGAAAAAGTCTGTGTTCAATGGAAAACGTGGCTTTTCTGGCACCTTGGCTGCTTATGTAGTGACATTTGGGAGCACAGTGCTCCAGCAGTTTGCCCAAAAATCTCCCAGTTCCTTAGATTCTTGCTGTGAGTTTTCTCTTTATCCACCCAAATATCTAGGATTCTTTTGGTGTTGGGTTTTCTTTAATTTTGGGGAAAAATGCTTGCTTGTGCATTGCCTTTCCATGCAGGGTGACAAACTCTTTCCTCTCCCACCCCCTCCCGTGGTCCTGCCAGGTTGATGGGGTTTGTGCTGTGTCCCCCCAGGTCCAAGGAGACCATGACCACTGATGAGGCCACCAAGAGCGAAGGGGAGGTGCAGGCAGCAGCTCTGGCAGAGCGAGGGGAGGACATCACACCATCCAAGGACCGAGGGGTTCTGAAGGTGAGGGGGATCTGCCAAGAGTGTCCTGCCTTCCTGCACTTTGGGGTGCATGGACACCTCCCCAGCCCTCAGGGTCACAGCTCCAGGGCTGTAGGATCGAGTTCTTTCATTTCAGAGGCAAAGGGGATGAGCATTGCTTGGAGTAAAGGAGGATGAAGTGGTGGTTGAGGATGGTGGGCCCAGGCTGCTCCATGAATTTCACTGCTATTGTGTTCCTAATCAGATTATTAGCTGTAAATCCACAAAGCATTTCTGTGTGTGACTCACAAACATTAGAAAGAGCATATTACTGAGGTCATCCAGTCTGCTCCACAGCCCCTTTTTCATATTCAGGGCCGTTTCTGGATAGTTCTGCTCCTCAGCACTTACACTTCTCCACTTGAACAGGACCTTTCCTCCAAGAATAGCATCCTCCCCTGCTCCATCCTCAGCTCGAGAACTGCTTGTTCCCGGCTGCAGCGTTCAGAAAAAAGTGTTGACAAGGAGTGAGTAGTGAGCTGACACACCCCTGTGAGTAAAATGTGTGTGGACAGAGAGCGAGAGGAGCTGCATTCACTGCAGGTTTGGAGCCGTGGTGTTTATCCACCCAGTATGGACTGCTCTCTGCTCCCAGCCCTGTCCAGCTCCATTGCTGTGGCTCCAGTTTGAGATTTGTTTTTAGGAGCTGATGAAGGACAAATTTAAGGGCAAACTGAATAGCTCCACCCTGAGCCTTCCTGTTATTTAGGGCAGCACTAAATGCATGTGTATATATATATATTTTTATGTAAATGCATGTGTGTGTATCTCTCTCCCCCTCCATATGCATCCTTTGCTATCCCATGGCCCCAGCTCACGAGTGGTTTCTCTCTCTCAGATCATTAAGCGACCTGGCAGTGAGGATGAGTCTCCCATGATTGGAGACAAGGTTTATGTGCACTACAAAGGCAAATTGGCCAACGGGAAAAAATTTGACTCCAGCCGGGATCGGAACGAGCCCTTCATCTTCAGCCTGGGCAAGGGTGAGCTGCTCCAGAGGTGCCCATCCATGGCATGGTGGAGGGTGGGATCACCCTGGGCCAGGGGGACCAACTGACCCTGTAGCAGGACAGCTGGACAGGTCAGCCCTGCCTTAAATCACTTGTGAGTGTGGGGTTTTTTGGGTGCCATCCTTACCACACCCAGGCTGGGTTTTTTCCTGGGCTGCTGGTTGCTCCCTCCTGCCTGACATCTGCCTTTCTCCTAGGTCAGGTAATCAAGGCATGGGACATTGGGGTGGCCACCATGAAGAAGGGCGAGATCTGCTACTTGCTCTGCAAACCTGAGTACGCCTATGGCTCTGCTGGCAGTGCCCCCAAAATCCCCTCCAATGCCACCCTCTTCTTTGAGGCAAGTAATGCTGGTGAGCTGGTGTGTGCATGAGCAAGCTTGCTCCCTTTCTGCCTTGCCAGCCAGCTCAGAAGTAAAAATATAAAAATTAATAATAATAATAA
>VXBI01006641.1:5634-26089 GCA_013397375.1 Toxostoma redivivum
CTCCGGGGGAGCAGGAGTGGGAGGAGACCCGGGAGCGGCTCCGGAGGAGCAGGAGAGGAGTCAGACCTTGGAGTGCGATCAGACCCGGGAGCGGGGTCAGACCCGGGAGTAGCTTTGGGGGAACAGCAGCGGGGTCAGACCCGGCAGCAGGATCCGACTCTGGAGTGGGGTCAGATTGGGAGCGGGGTCAGATTTGGGAGCGGGGTCAGACCCTGGAGCGAGTTCAGACCCGGGAGTGCTCCGGGGAGCGGGGTGTCATCGCCGAGCCCGTCCCTGCCCTCCTGCCGTGCTTGGCTGGATGAAGGGTCTCGTAAACTCAGCTTGGGCTTGAACAGGTTTTTTATCACAGTTTTGAGATGTCAGGTGCTTGTTTTGGAGCTGCTCTGCAATCCTCACCCTTACCCTGCCGGGCTGTGAGGCCAGTGGGTGCTGCTCCAACTGGTCTTTCCAAAATTCATTTTTCGCCTGTGCAAACCTACTGAGGAGCAGCAGATGTAGCAAAAATCTGAAAGTGTGAGCACTCATTGTTGGACTCTTGGCAGTATCAGGGACAGTGGAGAACTTCAGCTAAACCTTGTGTCAGTCAGTGTCACAATGTGTCTGTTACATGACCCAATAATTACCTAAAACCTTGAAGGTTGATAATTTAGAAAATAGTAATTTTAAGCCATAGGGAACCTAAAAATGTCCTGGAGGGTCTCACATTAAGAGACTCAATATAACTAAGTTATGAAGACTGCCTTGATTTTAACTGTTGTTTATTTCCATTCTAGATAAGCATCTGATAAAAAAAGATGCTAGAAAGAGAATTGTAAGTATTTGCATTTTGTTCAGAAAACAAATTAAAAAGTGCAGCCTCTTTCATTATAATTCCATTATAATTTGAGTGTGTGTGTGTATTGCAGCCATAGGCCATAGCTGCATCACTGTGTAGTGGTGGGTCTGGCACTGGGTCATGCTCTGTGCAAGGCTATGCTGGTCTAGTTCTGAAAATTGTAATAAAATTGTGAGAGGTCTATGCAAAAATTGTGAGGGCTTCTGTCAGGACAGGTGGCAGTTTGGGTTCAGTGTTGCATGTGTAGCCTTGCCATTGCCTTATATAATTCCCCTGGGCTATAAGTTATTTTAAGACAATTGAAAAAAAATTCTCTTAGTTTATTTTAGTTGTTTAGGTTTCTGAAAATATAAGTGTGATCCCTCTTAAGGTTTAGGCTATCTATATAGTGGATGCTGAAATTATTCCTTCAGCTGGCACTTATTTTGAGAGGCAGGTCTGTGAGATGGGTTGTGGCAGAGTGAGGAGCAGGAGGTGACCCTCTGGAACCCCTGGGGAAGGGGAGGGAAGCTGGAAGCAGGCAGGGGCTGGCTGTGGGGGTAGCAGGGAGGGAGAAAGTGGTCGTCTGGGAGAAAGACAACATCCAAATGGATCCCCAGTGCCTTCCCATAAAATAATCTCTTCCCAGCACAGGGAACCGGCATGTTGGAATGGGCAGGGTGCATTTCTAACACACTGTTCACTGCTCTGCCCAATGTGGGTCTCATAGTGACTCTGTTTTTCACCAGATCTGTATCGAGGGCAACATTGCAAGTGGAAAAACAACATGCCTGGATTATTTTGCACAAACTACCAACATTGAGGTACTGGGTGCACATTTCTTTGTCCTTATTTCCCTCACTGAGCAGCTGTTTGTTTTAGGTCCAACATGTCCTTCGGTGCATGAGGAGGGAGCAGCAGGGGCTGAGCCAGGGGCTAGCTGGAGCACCACCCCAACTTTTTATTGTCAAATTGCAGCAGAGAAATGTACTATGTACTGAATGCCAAGATACCAGTAAAACCTGTGAGTCAGAGTTCGTACCTTTATAAAATAACAGCAACCCACAGAGCATGGGCATGTTTGGACTTGCCTGTTTGCCATTTCATGTCACTGAAATCTTAGATGGGTCTGGTGAAAGCAAAGTAAAGCATTATTATGTAAAAATACCTATGCCATGTAACAGAGATCCCAGTGAATAGGTAGCTTTTTAAAAGAAGGAAAATCTGTTAGAACTGTTTCAGAAGATTTCTTAGACTGATCTGGTGTTTGATTTCATGTTGCTTAGAACCAGGTTAGGGGAAGAACAGGCTTGTATTTTAAACAAAATCAAGGTCAAACCTCAGTGAACAATTGATATTAATGCTTTCCCCAGCAGACCTGGCAACACATTTGGTAATAAGTTTTAGGAGTCCTCCTAGAAATGCTGAGTTGCCAGACGTTATTTGGAAATTTAACAGAATTGTCTTTATGAAATAATTAACTGTTAATCCAAAGGATAACAGACTTTAGTTTGCATACAGTGCAGCATTTTTAAGTAGCTACTTAAGTTCCCAGGTGGATGAGATTCTCCTAGGCCTGACTCTACAGTATTGTTGCAGGTTTAGACCCTGTTCATACCAGACAGGTCTCTTGTGATTTTTTTCTATTCAGTGTAGAAGCTTTTCTGATTAGTTTTGTAAAATCTTTGAATACATTTTGTTAGAACACAAAAATAAAATGAACACGAATGTGGTAGCAGTCTGATCCTCCTCTTTTGCTGCCAGGTGTTACTTTCTGAGAAATTAATTTGTGAAGGGATGGGCTAATCTTATCAGTGTTTAAAAATGCTGAGAAGACATTGGATATTGACATTTCTCTATTTTTAGCAGTGTTCATTATAACCTTTTGTGTTACAGAATTCAGTGCTGTTTTTTAAGGATAAGCTTTCCAATACAAGTCCTGAATACTCTGATTTACTGCACAAGTATTCCTTAAAAATAGCTGTACACTTGTAGAGTCACATTAAGTATTTTGAATCTAAGATGTGTTTAACATGGAGTAATTATTTTTAACCAGGTTTTGAAGGAACCCTTGAGCAAGTGGAGGAATGTTCGAGGTCATAATATCCTGGTAAGTGACAGAAATTATTTCCGCAGTTACAGTGATTTTTCTTTTAGCAAGACATGTGTGATGGCTTTTTATCAGTCAGCAAAAATGCTGCAAAAGGTGTGATCCAAATCTCACACAGCAAAAACTAAAGCTCCATGAAGCAAAAGAGCTTCTACTGCAATTAAGACGTGCATGCAATAGAAACATTGCATATAAAATGTGGTTTTGTCAAGGACTGGGTGTCCAGTGGGATGTGACTTAAAGCAATTCCCAGGAAGGTAAGCCCTGAGTGTGGCAGTTGTTTCTAAATGTGCTTGTGCCTGTTTCAAAGAAGGGAAGGATGTCACTCGAGGTGAGGGGTGGATCCCATCAGTTAATGTTGTTTGACTGGAGTTCTGTGAACAGCTCTTGTGCCCCCAACATAAAAAGGTCATAGAACTCTTGGAGTGAGTCCAGAGGAGCCCACGGAGGTGCTGAGGGGCCTGGAGCACCTCCCCTGTGGAGCCTGGGAAACTCTTCCTTGTGAGGATGGACAGGGCTGGCACAGGGTGCCCAGAGCAGCTGTGGCTGCCCCTGGATCCCTGGCAGTGCCCAAGGCCAGGTTGGACATTGGGGCTGGAGCAGCCTGGGACAGTGGGAGGTGTCCCTGCCATGGCAGGGGTGGCACTGGATGGGATTTAAGGTCCATTCCAACCCTTAACACAGTATAAATCTGTGATCCTGTGGCTGCTGTAGATAACGAAAATTGAGCCCAGTGAGGTGTTGAGGGCTTCTGTTGCCTTTTGGGTGGCTGAGGCTTCTTGGAGCTGTTCCCCTCAGAGATGTCCCTGGGTCCCAGCTGCAGCTGCATACCAGCCTTGCTGGGCTGCTGGAAGTGGTTCCCGCTGTCAGTGCTGTGCTCAGGGCTCAGCCCCTCTGCACAAACCCCAGGTGGTTGAGGCACTGGATCTGTGGACACACCCCAAACCGTACTTGCCCTACCATGTGTCAAATACCTTAAGTGTTAGCACAGACCCTCTGGAACAGTCAATTTACCCTCGTAAGAGTTGCTGGTGCCTTTCTGATTGTTGGTGAAGGGGTGGGGCGTGTGTCACACAACACCAGAGCCGCCTTGGAGCAGTGGGAAAGTCTGATCTTGACAGGGAGAAAAGGAGAAGGTCAGACCTGTGGGCTGAAGCTGTGCTGCTGGCTTAAAACTTATCACCTCAGCCAACAGACACTGAATGATGTTTTATTTTGAGTGAGAGTCTTTCTCTGCTGTGCAGGATGGATTGTTGCTTCTAAGTTCTATGTGTGTGTGGAATTGCAGCAATCAGAAAGTGGAACAGCTACCTGGGAGCTGCTGTGAAGATCCTTTGGGAAGAACAGCTGCCTGTGTTAATGGACACCTTTTGTGAGGCCCAGACCATACTTAGAACCCTGTATGATTTCTCGATGCACTGGGTGTACTGAATGTCTGTCAATGCACAAAAATAGAGTAGTAGATAGGTTTTTTGTCATTACTTGGTTCCAACTGTTCCATGTGCAGAGTAACTAATTCCTGCTGACTTCAGCCAACCTCCCACTCAGTGTCTGTAGAGACAGGGCTGCAGTTCTTCATCTCCATTGTGGAGGGCAAATGATCACTTAATTCTTGTCAAACCTGATGGCAGCTGTTTTAGTGCACTTAGGGCAATGCTGTTGTAGGGCAAAAGCTTCCTAAATACTCAACTTCCTGTTGTGCTGTTTGTCCTAACAAATGTCCATCTGTCCTGCTTCCATCTCTGACCTCAGGGCTTAATGTACCAGGATGCTTCAAGGTGGGGGATAACTCTGCAGACCTATGTTCAGCTGACCATGCTGGAGCAGCACACCAGGCCCATGGTGAGGAAACTTCTTTTAATTTTAAGAGTAATTAAATGTGGTTATGAGTGCTAAATCCTTTTAACCTTGTATTCAGGAGTTAAGATGCTGTGTGTGTTCATCCTTTGTTCTTGCAGTGAGTAGGAATTTCTGTGGTGCAGACATTGATATGCCCAGCGTGTGCTCAGGGGATAAAATCTCTGCCTCCTGCCTGCTCACAACTTTCCCAAACTGATCCTGCTGTTTGGGCACACCCTCCAGAGCTAGGCTTGCACAAATCTCTTCCTCATTTCATGTCAGTGACTTGTCTGTAATTTCATTATTTCAAATCTTTGGCAAACACCAAGTAATCTCATGTTAGAATTCATAGTACTGCTTCCTGCTGTCTAGTACAAATTTAGCCGTTGCTTCTTCTGTTTATGCAAAATATTTCAATTTTCTGTTGCTTTTTTAGGTGGTTTACATCCTTCTTTTCCTTGTAATTTTTTCTTTTTTTAATATTAAATTTCACATCCTACCTTTTTATCAAGATTTCTTCTTTCTTTTCTCCTTCAAACACCTTTTGTTACATTCTATGCTGTCTTTCATTCCCTGATTACAAGATCTGGTCTTAGATGCCATGCTTATATTTTACTAATTGTTCTTATGTTCTGTTTTCTGAGTTTGTGTCAGGGAAAACTTTTAGCGGGGCCAAATCTGCAAGTGGCATATATAATCATTAGGTTTTTGGAAGAGGTATTTTTCTAAGACAATAGAAATCCTGTTCTGTTGGAGAAGAAGTTCATTCAAGAATTCCCGAGGATTTCCCTGTATTTTAAGTTGAGCTTTTTTGTTATTTGAGACTTGTTGATGCCATTTTTGCTTCATTAATGTGCAGAAACCTGTGAGAAGTTGCTCTGCTGGGGCCAAGACTGTCAGAGGATCTCCCTGCTCCAACATGAAGTGCTGGTGGAACACATGCAGGGCTGGCTGAGGGCAGGGCACTGTCAGCTGCAGTTATTTCTTTTAAAAGTCCTATTTCCTTTCTTGAATGTGTCTGATGTCAGCCCTGTGCTGTGACCCAGCAATGCATGGGATGGGGCAGCAATTTGGGGAGCAATAACTCCCATTGTCCTGCAGAGCCCAAGTGGATTGCTGCATTTTTGTACCCTGGGTTACCTTCCACTGCTCAGCTGAATGCTGAGCACTTAGCTTTGAACTGGTGTCTGAATAACAAATTAGAGTAAGAACAGGAGTCCTTGTTTGTTTTGTGGCTCTCACCCTACCAGTAAGTTTGTTTCTCACAAGATCTGAAAATGGTGTTTCATATGTGCCATATGAGTGTGGAAAGAAACAAGCATGAAAATGTACAGAGTCAGGTTTTGTGTTGCAGATTTCCCCCATAAGGATGATGGAGCGATCGATTCACAGTGCAAAACACATTTTTGTGGAAAACCTGTATCGAAGGTATGGGATGTGGTTTTCTACTTTACTTTCTTGGATTAATTATTTTAAATATATATGTAATCAAATGATAATTTCTTTGGCAATGTGCATTTAAGGGGCCTGTGAAATCTGCCAGTTCTGTGTTGGAGTGGCAGTGTGTTTGGTATGGAGTGTGCTGCCCACTTCCTGTAGGACTCTGGAAAACCTTTTCCAGCAGTGCTCCTGAATATTTAGCACTCAGTATTATTTAGACACCCTCTATTGAAGTTACCTGCTCTCCAGCTGAATACCCAAATCTTGCTTGAATCAAACATATGCTGGACAGGTGTCTTGGGGTGACTATATGATGCCTGTATCCCCAAATCGTCTGTTCTGTTGGTGTTGAATATTAAATTCTCCAACTTTAAGACTGGTTCCAGGAGTGAAGCAGGGGAAAGAAGAAGTGCAGGGTTTGTTATCAGAGACTGCACCGGCTCCCCCGCATTCCTGCTGGCACTGTGTTGTCTGCGGTGGACAGCGAGGGAGAGCTCTCTTTTGCTCTGGGTGGCTTCTTCTGGCTAGCTGAGGCAGAGAAACTCCCTGGATTGCTTTTTTTCCTCCTTTCCTTTTTTTCCTGGAACTGTTTTGAACCTGCTCTGGACTGAAAACTTAGAAAGAGCACCAGGAGCTCACACCTGTGGCCCACCAGGCCTGGCCTGGGCCGAGGCATCTCCCAGCACCGGAGGGACTGAGAACAGCCTGAGTGAGCCGGGCAGCCCACGGAAGGAACTCTTCTGATTCTGTCATCTCTTCAGAGTGGCAAGAGGTTTTTTCCCTGTTTGGTATTGTTCAATTTTGTGCTGGGAGGTGTGTTGCCTGTTGAATAAACAGTTCTGTTTCTTTTTCCACTTCTCTCCAAGGAAATTTTTTCCCGAACCAACTGGGGGAGGGATTGCTTGGATTGGTTTTTTTTTCCCTTTCCCTGGAGGGACCCCATTCAGAGGTTTCCTCCCAAATTTGCTCTAAACCAGGACAACAGGTAAAAACCCACAAGAATATAAAGAATAAGACTATAGGAGGGAGAGAACTAGGCAGTGTTATCTAGCTTGGCATCCAGGATTGGCATTTCTTACAAGCAGGGACTCAAGTCCTGTGCTTTTGCTCAGAATCAGGATTGCCAGGATCACAACAGGACTGCAAGCCTTGGTAGGCTGTGAGTAAAGAAAGAAGAATCACCTATTACCTGCCCTAGGTATAACTCACCCATCCCAAACTGACTGAAATAGTGCAGGAATCAGGGGGTTGTTTCTTTGTTTGGAATGCTCCTTCTGTCGAGGAGTGTATGTGACAGATGAGTTTTAGTGGGTTTTTCAGTGGCCTTGAGGGACATACACAGTTTGTGCCACAAGGTGTCATCCATGCTGCACGAGCACCTCTCTACCACGGAAATGCCTTTGGAAGTGGGGCATTATTATTCATCCCAGTCCACACAGTGCAAGCAGCCTGGAATATCCTCATTTTAGTTCCTGACTTCTTTTTTCATTGTAGACAAAGTCTTTTTTCCCCAAAGACTTAGTTGCTATAAGGCTAAATCTGTTTGTGAATTAATGTAATAATAACAATAATAACAATAATTTTAAGGCACCTAAGATATTTTGTGGCTTCAGCCCCTTTTTAAATGTTGGAAAAGGGGCATTTTCTTTGTTTTGTTACAGCAAGCTAGAAGGCAACTGATAGTACCAACAGCAAGCCAAAAGAAAAGGATGTGTAAAAGGATTATAAATAAGGAGTAACTGAGGAATGTATGGAAGTAGCTATTTAGCGACACATTAAAAATTAGTCAGTCTGGCTGTGTTGGGTTAGTTTTAAATGTGTGCACAGGAGTGTGCTGTAGGTGAGCACTGCAGTTCACTGTCCCTCTGAATCCATCACTAGTTGTGATAGAAAACTTGCTCTGTTCATGTTGGACTTAGGCAGTAAAAACATGACTTGGTAGGAGTCAAATGTCAGCAAACTTTGTGCCTTTTATATTCCCTGGATCTTTATGTATCTTGAGGCAGAGTCCTCCCAGGATTACTGAGGGAAAGCAAAGGTGTGTTGTCTGCAGGGCAGGTCAATGCAGAATTGACTTGGATGTGTCTGTCTTTTAGGGTAAGAGCAGTGGAGCTTTTTCTTACTTTCAACCTTCCTGCTTCCCCCATCTATCCTGGAGTAGCACAGTCAGAGTTTGGTCGATGTAGGTCCCTGCAGCCCAGGTTTGATGTATTAGAAGAGCAGCAGTGACCAGTGTTAGCCCATTTCTGGATGGCAGATCAAGAGGGGGTGGGTACAAACAGGGATAGGGATTTTGCTTTTTTTCCGTACTTAGGGAAAGATCTTTATTATTTTTTCTCAGTTTTGCAAGTGATCAAAGCAAGTTGCCAGGGAACTGGTTTAGAAATCTGTGGAATATTTTTCTTTAGTCCTATTTAAACTGGTCTTAATCATTCAGCTGGAGAACACAGGAGCCTCCCAACTCCATCTTTTAAAAAAATTTTCTATTGCAGAAGCCTTTAGGAAAGGCTATGGAGTATGTGTTACTTTCACCAGTTTTGAAGAGAGGATACTATAAAATTAGTAATATTTGACAATCAGGAATATGGTAATAAGTGAAAATTGATGCACTTATAAAAACATAGTATGTGATTCTTAACATGTCCTCAGTAACTCCCTCTTACTCTAGTTGTCTGATACTTTATTATTGTTGATAACTTTGAGACATTTGTCTCCAACCTTCTGTGCTCTGATTTCAGAGTTCCAGTTAAGCATATTGGATATTTCGCTACTCTTGCCACAAATAATTCTTACAGTGGGAGTAAATTTATTGACACACTGACACTATATTTTTTTTCTGCCTTTTACTGTGGCTTCTTTAAAGAACTGTTGGTGCTGCTCAGTAAATCCAGCCCTTCTGGTGACATGCCCTGGGACAGATTTGAACTGATGCTGATACAGAGAACCTGAGCAGTAAATACCATTGAGTACTTAAAAAAAAGGAAAAAATCTGGTCCTTCTATTTTATAAATAATGTTTTTTGTGGCCTTCAGTTTGGGTGGGCGTAATGTTTCCCTTCTTTTCCTGAATGTTTGAGTAAATGAGGAGGGATTCTGGTCAGGTGAGCAAAATGAGAGTTTGGAGTTGATCTCTGCATGCTGCTCAGTGAGTGATGCCTCTTGTGTTTGTGCAGTGGAAAAATGCCAGAGGTGGATTATGCTGTCCTAAGTGAATGGTTTGACTGGATCCAGAACAACACTGATGTTTCAGTTGATTTGATAGGTAACATCTTCATGGGTCTGGAGGGCTGTGTTTGTGGGTGGGTGTCCTTTCTGGGAGAAAAAATAATTCTTGTTTCTTGGCCCATAAATAATCACATGATTCAGAATTGAAGTGAGCTTGGATTTGTGGGAGGTTCATGGGTTGATTCATGGCAGTGCCAAAGGGGAGGTCCGGTGGTGGTACCCAAGCCAGGATCCTGCCCTTCTATAGTTTGTGAAGTGAGTTTCTTCTTTGCTTTTAAAGCTGATCCTTGAACATAACTATTAATTTTTTTGTTCCTGCAGTTTATTTGCAGACATCTCCTAAAGTTTGTTATGAGAGGCTAAAGACACGATGCAGGGAAGAGGAAAAAGTCATTCCTCTGGTAAGGAGTTCCTCTGATACATGTGCTTACAAGTAGCTTTGAAAACAGAATTATTCCAATCTAAATACTAAAATTGTATCCTGAGTATATTGCCAAAATGTGCTGCAGCTGTTTCCACTGCAAACTAAACCCTGAATATTGAATTTTCATTTCTTTTTAAAAAATGATCTGTCATGCATGCTGACTCTCCCAGGTGTTCTACTGTAGTAATCAGTGCACTGTAGCTATCTTAGGTGCAGTATTAATCCACTTGTAATCTTCCCTAGGATGTCAAAGTCAATTGCCTTTGTACCATTAAATGGCACAAAAAGACCCAGGTGGAGCATGGATACCTGGGCTTGCAGGTGCTGAGATTTCTGGGGGCACTTTGTTGTCTGCTCTCACCAGGATGTTTGTGCATGTAAAGTGTTTCTGCTATGGCTGAAAAGAAGCAACTCCTCGAAAACTGTGAGCTTGGGAATCTGCTTTAGAACAAACTGTGATGATGGAAAGTGACTTTCTGTGCCAATTTAAGCATGGCCCTTCATGCTGCAAGGCTTCTAAAGAAGCCTGACCAGACAGAAATGCAGTTCCCTCTGCAGCTCTGGGTGGGTGGCTCAGGAGAAGCAATTGTCAGCTGAAGATCTGTGCAAAGAGCTAAATTTTGGGCCATGTGAAATTTTGCCTTGAGAATAAATCCTCCTGTAATGGATTTGAAGAGCCCTTGTTATTTTTCAGCTCTGCTGAAGAGGAGGGGAGCAGTTATGAATGAGCAATGTGAAGTGGTCTCCATGAAGAAAAAAAACAGTTGATGAGAGGCAGAAGAGCTTTTAGAGGAAATTGAGTTATGAAAAAGTGAACTGGGAATTTTAGGGAAATGTATTGACACAGAAAGTGCCTCCCATACGTATTCTTTGCAGCCTTGCCCTTTTTGTCCTTACTTTGTTATATTTTTCTCTGTAAAACATTTTACCTGTGGGAGAGAATCATGGTTGTTTGATCTTAAAAGGAGCTGAGAGCCCTGTGCTCCTGTGAGATGTGTCTTTGAGGTGTTCCTGGAGTTAAACTTTGTACTGGGAATTAATTTTTCTCAAAAACCTTCTGATGCTTTTTATTTTTTGTTAGTGGAAGGTATGTGTTGCAGGCTTTTATTTGTGTCTCTTAACTACTTTCCAAATGGATAAAGATTGCAATGTGTATGTCATCCCTAGGTATTTGTGTTATTCCAGTGCCTCTTTTTTAGGAATATTTAGAAGCTATTCATGAGCTCTATGAAGAGTGGCTCATTAAACGTGCACTGTTTGAAGTTTCCTGCCCAGTACTTGTGAGTATTATTTTAACCAATTAGGCATGTGGGGGGTTGTGCTTTCCAAATAATAGGAACATTGTGTAGTGGTAAAAATAAATAAATCCGCTTTTCTGATAACCTTTGGAGAAGGACAACCTCTGACAAATGTGATAGTTGTTAGCATAAAAGTGGGATCTCTGCAGTGGAATTTCAGGGGCTGTTCATTGGGCTTGCTTGCAGGATCAGCTGTGTAGCTTTTCAGGGAATGCCAAATTCCCAGCAGAAAGCAGCTTGGGCAGATCCTAGGAGTATCCCAGTTTGGCTGCACTGGTAGTCCTGTTTTGTTCTGCTCAAAAGAAACCAAGTCTTATGGTGTCAGTTATTTCCAGTGTTCTTCTTTCCAAGGTTATTGGAGCTGACCATGACATGCAGAAAATGATAGAGAAGTATGAAGAAAACCGGGACCAAATACTGAACCTACCTGACAGACAACATAATTTATAGAAGCCTGTGACTGTTGTATCAAAAATCATCTACTGAAATCTGACTTGGTATTTTTAATATTTAAATATAATGAGTATTGTTTTTGCACTGTGCTTTGTAGAATGCTGTATACCAGTCAGGAAGATAATATGAGCCAATTCCCTTTGTGTTTTTAGGTTTTCCATCAGCTTTACTGTGTCAGTTCTGTTCAGCTTAAATATGGCTGTTTCCCTCATTTCCCACTTCACTGCTGCTTCATAGAAGTAACTTTAATGTCTTCTTATTTTTTTCCCCAAATACAGTCCTGTCTTTGTAATTTGAAATAAACAGTTTATTACAATGCCACTCTGAGGGAAGATACCTGAGGTTTCTCTTAATAGCCTCCTTGGGGTGAAACATCACCAAATGGCCAGTGTGTGTATGAGGGAGGTTTGATTATTACAGAGGTGTCAGTTTGTCCCTGTGCCCAGCAGATCATCCTGAGTGTGAGCACATGGCAGGGATGGAATAGCCACGGGATAACCACGGGATAGCCATGGCATCAGCCCCAGCTAGTGTGGCCTCAGCAGGGGCAGGTCCTGCCTGGCCCAGCTGATCTTCCAAGGCTATGTGCCCCTCCTGGTGGGTGAGGGAAAGGCTGTGCATGTGTCTCCTTGGAATTCAGCAGAGCCTTTGAGCCCCTCTCCCATGGGAACTCCTGGAGAAGCTGTAGCCCCCAGCTTGGCCAGGCTCATCCTTGGCTGGGTTGGGAGCTGCCTGATGGCCAGGCCCAGTGGTGGGAATGGGATGCCCCTGGGATCCATGCTGGGACCAGTCCTGTCTAACACCTTCATGGATGGTGTGGAGGGCACTGAGTTTACCCTCAGCTAACCGGGGTGATACCCATTGGGTGGGAATGGGATCTGCTGAGGGCCCTGGCCAGGCTGGGTGCATGTGCCAAAGCCATGAGGTCCAAGGGGTCAAGGGCTGAGTCCTGCACTGCAGTTCCAGGGGGAAATGGGGTGTGGCACTCAGTGCTCTGCGCTGAGTGCTTGATTACAGGCTGGGCTCAGTGACCTCTGAGGTATTTTCCAACCTCAGTGATTCTGTGATTTTCAAACAACTGAATTGCAGTCGAAAGGAGGGGTACAGCTCTTTGGGTTCTTTTCTATTCAAGTACAAAAATGCCTCAAAGTATGGAAGGCAGGAGAAAGATCTCACAGCAATGAGGCCGGATTGTTGGAATTTTGATGTCCATGGTCAGATTAACATTCAATCTTGATCCCTTGGGGTGGTACCCACCAAACAAAAGGTTCAGAGGCTTGCAGACATTCTGTTCAGCATGGGAACAGCTGTATCCCTCCCCAGGGAAATGATTCCTCCTGTCAGCTGTGACACTGAGGGCTGTGCAGAGCCTTTGGCAGGAGTCAGGGGCATTCTGAGGCCTGGGTGATCTCAAGGGCTTCTGGCTCCTGCCCACTCCCGCTCCTGTGCTGTGTGGGCACCACAGACCTGAGCAGGAAACTGGCTCCAGGAAGGTGCTGCCCTACCCTCTGCTCCTTGGTTCTCCTTTCCAGGCACATCCTGAGTGGCCATCAGGTGCCTGAGGCACAGCAAGGCACTGACCCCTTCTTGCCCAGGCTTTACACACTTCATAGCAGAGGTGGGATGTTCATTATTTTGTTATTGGAGGAAGCAAATGAAGTGCATCGAGTTAAAGTAGCTTTGTTAAACAGATCTTACCAGTTTGAAATGGTGTTTTGCTCGAATCCTACCCATATTAATGCAACTTCATTAAATTCAATGAAAGGAAGTTCTTTCTGCCCTACAGGACATCACAATATAGCTTAGTTCTGAAGAGAACTGTGCACTGGTAGTTCCTGGTAGTGAATTCAGTGCAAAAAAAAATTTAAAAACCCTCAAAACACAGTTTTTCTAAGTGATTGCAGAATGGCCAAGGGTTTTTTCAGCTAGGTTTTTATAGAGAGCTTATTTTGTGTTCTTGAGATGTCCAGCCCTGCTCTGGCTGAGCTGAGGAACAGTGAAAATACAGGGTGCATGGGACTGCGTTTGTTATTATTTTCAAATGTTTCTAAAAAAATCCTAGAATGAATTGATTTCTTAACTGGTTTGCATTCTTTGATTTTACTTCTTTTTGTAAAGTAACACACAGGTGGTTTTTTTGGTTTATATCATGATCAGTTTATTATGACCTGTAAGTACTTGGAGAGCAGAGAAGACCAGCAGGGGTTTCATTCTTGGACTTGTTACAGGAAATGCTGAGTTGCCCTTCATTTGTGCTTTACCCTCTGGGTGTTGCCTTCAAGGGAATCCTTTCAATGCAGCACTTGGACTGCTCTCACATTGATTTTCTGGGTAATTTTAGGGAAATGATCCCAGAAATACAGAATGTATTTTTCCCCCTACTGGTTTTGGTTCGTTTAGCTGGAACAAGCGAGGCTTCATTAACACTTTGATCACTTTGTACAGACATTTGTCAGGCACTTAGGCAGGATAGAAACATTCAGTTATGTGGCTTTTCAACAGTATCTGATGGTGCTGCTTTGGACATCACTGCTTTTGTAGGGTTGTGGTTTGCCTAAAACCCTTTGCACTGAAAGAATCACACCTAGTCAGGAATTGCAGCTCCTGTCCTGTTATCCCCATCTGATGAGATGCTTCTTTTCTTAATGACTGCAATTTAGAAAGGGTAAATGCACAGAGGGAGCATTTCCTAGTGAAGTACTAAGTTGATATTAAAGCTTGTGATCCCAGGAATGCCATTCTACTGCTCTATTGTAATCTTCAGAATTTGAGCTTAAAAGTAAGATTTTTGTCTGCTAAGTAATGATCTTACTTATTGCAGCTTCTTTGTAGGGGGATACCAGATATTCTTGATACCTTCTGTTAAACTTTCAAAACTTTTTCTTCTCTAATAGTCCAAAAGAACGATTTCTTGGGAAATGTTTCTATACATTTGAAGCTCAGTCATCTGCAGTTTGTTCTTAATTCTAATTTCACTATGGATATACATTTTGCACAGCACAGAAAATGTCACTTAATGATTTAGTACAGAGATTCTTGCAGCCCAAAGGATGCCACTGTAACTTGTCAGGACACAGCCCTGTGAATGCTTTCTGTTCCTAACACCCATTCCTCAGAAACCCAGCCACAGCTGAAGGCAGTTCTGTCCCCTGGTGTTACCTTGGGCAAGGTTTTGTTTCTCCTACACTGCTGGAATCAGGGGATGACAGAATTTCAACCATTAGTTGTTATAAAGCAAATCTTTTTATTTTAATTCCTGAGGTTTTTCTAGTCTAATCCATGTGTGCTCCCCTGAATTTTTTCAGGGATGAAAGTAAATTATAATTAATTTCAGCTAATATTTTAACTGTACATGAAAGGCATTTTTTAGCATTCAAAACTGAGCTCCATATTAGCCACTGTGAAGAAAATTAACTCTACTCCAGCCCAAACCAACACACATTTCAGTGCTACTGAAAAAGCTACTTGAAGGAGTGTTAAAGTGTCCTTCTAGGTAACAAGTGTATCACAGAATCCCAGAACTTTTAGGGTTGGAAGGGACCTCTGGAGGTCACTCAGTCCAAGCCCTGCCCAGGCAGGATCACCTGGATCAGGTGACACAGGAGTGTGGACAGGTAGGTTTGGAATGTCCCAGAGAGGGAGACTCCACAGCCTCCCTGGGCATCTGCTCCAGGGCTCTGCCCCCTCCAGGAAAACAAGTTCTTCCTCATGTTGAAATAAAACTTTTTGTGGTTTAGTTTGTGGCCATTGCTGCTGCTGGGCACCACCCTCTGACAGCCCTTGGAGATATTTGTATAAAGAAGAACTGGAGACTGCCTAAGCACAGCAACAGTGTGCTCTCCTAAATTAATTCAGAGCTGTGTGTGACACAGGCTCTCAGTGCTGGGACCCCAGCTGATCCAACACTCCTGAGCTTTCCACACAGCACTCCCACCTGCAGGATATCCCTGATCCTGCCTCCGCTGCTCACTGGGATCCTTCTCTGAGCAATTCTTTTCCTGCCACTAAAATGGCAAAGAATAAGATTTTTTTCTCTTCGTTTTGATGAATGAACTGGCCTGCAGAAAAAATCTGTGAACTTCTGGTGCAGAATTAAATCAGGAGCAGGGGCAAGAGAAATGGCAGGTGTAGCTGGACCTCTCTCACTGGTGGCAGTGAACAGTTACAATGCTCAAGGCTTCTCTTGGAAATTGTGGTGGTGGCCACAAAATACTTTGGTAACAAATGGTGGCACATATAAAACCTGTAACATAGTTAATGCCTCTACAAAACCAAGGGTTCAAAGAGCTGTTTCTCTCTTTAAAGCTAAAGGAATGTTACCAAACTTTCTAAACCTGTTTTCAGCTGAAGTCAGGAGGAAGATTAGCTCAGACACAGCTTCAAAGGAATGCAGAAAGTTAACAGGAGTGCACTCCAGTATGGCATTTCTAAAGCTGGATCTTCCAGTTTAGAATAATTTACCTTGTACTGGAAGACTCTTCCAAGAATAGGTCTAGTAAGGGAAAAAAGAAAAGTAGGATGCCCAGCTGAAGAAACCTGTCTGGCATTAAGAACAGCCAGAAGGAATTTGTCTGATGAATTAAATGGATTGAAATTTATAGAAGTTTGCCTACCCTTTGTAAAGGTGACCATTCAGGTTTTCTCATCAAAGGAACCATTAAGAATTTGTGTAACTCCTGCTATTTACTGTCCCAGAGCAGTGATGTGGTTGGGGTTTTTTTTTAACTGTTTTGACATAGCTAATCATCTCCCTGACAACAGGCTCAAGGCCACAAGTGAGAGGACAATCCCACCAGGTAATTACAAATAAAGCACTGCAGACAGGCTCAGGTGTGATGGCACAGCACTGCCTGGTCGGTTCTGTCAACGATGACATAAGGCTCCTGGGTGTCAGACTCTTGGGAATTAGAGTTCTCCAGCTTCCCTTCCCTGCCTCCAGCAGAGTCCCCTGCAGGCTGCAGCAGGCTCCTGCCCCCGTGTGAGGGCCGCACATCAATGCTTTGTGGGGGGATGTAGGTGAGGTTGGGGGGCTCTCTGATGTGCCTGAAGCACTCAGAAGCTGGGTGTGCCTTAGCAGGATCCATGAGCAGTCTCTTGCTGTCAGAAGCAGTAGTGGAATCCTCCAAGTGCCCAGCAGTACCGCACAGAGCTGAAGGTGGCTCAGTGTGTGACGCTGCTCTGTTGTGTAGCTCAGCACTAGTCAGGTATGCATGTTTCATTTGGGAGCGATGAAATTCTCTAACGTGCCTGTCACTTGTTCCTGCATAGGCCACTGCCTCAGGCTGGCCAGTTTCCTCTACTGGATACGTAAGTTCTTCCTGAGCATCCCTGATTTGTAGTTCTGTGAAGGTTAAAGACAGCTCACAAACATCTCCTTCCCTGGAGATGCTGCAGTTTTGGGCAAAGTCCTTGTAGGGCAGAGACCTCAGCTCAGTGGGCTCATCACCAGGGGCTGGGTCTATGCAATTTATGGCATCATTAATTTCTGCTTCAATTGATCCTTCTGGGACTCCTGGAGCTTCAAACTCCAAGGTGGTTTTGCTGTCACAGGAGCTGTCAGCAAACATGGCAAAAGCTGGGGAGCCACTGGCTCCTGGGGACGGAGGCGCAGGCCCCAGCACTCGTGCAGCTTCTGCAGCCCCTGCCAGGGCACGCTCCTCACTCAGCCTGGCTCCTGGCTCCTTCTCCAAAGCCTTTGGAGAGAGAGTCTCACTGAAGATCGGTGTCTGTCCTATGACAATGTCACTGTATGTGATCAGGAAGTCCTCGCTGTCTGAGCACTTGCCCGGGAGATGTCTGGTGTGGATTCCTTGCCTTTGCTGCTCCTGGAGGCTGCTGGGGGATGCAGCAGCTGATGGCTGAGACACGTCCCCTTTGATCCTCAGATTCCCAGCAGCTTCAAAGGATGCAGCACAGGTAGCTGAACACTTCTGCTGGGGAGCAAGGCACAAAGGTGTCTCACTGCTCCCTTCATTTCCCAGCCTTTCAGTATCTCCTCTCTGGGGTGTCTGACCTTCCTCACCCTCCTGTCCTGGATGCTGATGTGTTCGTGCTCCCTGCTGCAGGCTCTTCTCCAAATTGTCTTCATTTGTCATCTCAAGGATGGCTTCACACTCGATTCTTGCCAGGAATATCTCAAATGCAGTCTGCTTAGTTTCTTCATTGTTTCTCTTTTTGACAAGTGAAAACTCGGTGGCTGTAGTTGCAACATAACCTATTTTCTCCAGGACAGCTTTCACAACGTCCTCTGGAAGCACTGGCTGGATGTAGTACACAAAATTCCCGGTGAAGGTCTGGAACAGAACCCAACATGGAAAAGCTGGTGAACACTGGGGGAGTGGGTGCAGGGAAATGTGAAAGAGTTGATTTCCTAAAGATCAAAAATACTTCAAAACTTGCTTACAGCTTTCAAAAAACTGTGTTCTAGAAGTCTGAGTTTTGAATTGCAGTGAGTGAGGCTTTTCTAACAGCACTAATTTGGCAGCCTCTTGAGCACTGTAGCTTTGCTACAGCACATCAGTTTCAGTGAAGTTGTGCCAGTTTAAACCTGCTGGGGTCTTGGCTAAGAGTATCAGTATTCAAAAAGGAAGAGAGTAAGGAAATAATTTTAGTCAAACTAGAGAAACTCAGAAATAAACCTTCTGTGTTCTGTTGAGCCTAAGCTTTTGAAATAAACAGAGATTCATAGAATGAATCACTGAGGTCTTTTCTAAAGAAACAGACATGATATACTCACTCTGAATCACATTTCTGAACTGATGACAAGTCTGTAGCATTTTCATTATCCATAGTTCAGTGAACTTTACCACCCTTGAATTAAACTGCCATTTTTTAAAAGCACTTTTCTGAAGAGAGACTATTCTAACAGAAATATTGTCCAAATACCTCTCTTTGCACAAGCTGTGTGCAAAACATCAATAAAATGCTGCTGCTGTGCAACAACTTTAAAAACTGTTCAATATTTGCTTGGTTTTAGAGCTACTCCAGGCATGAGGCCTAGTTTGTAACCTGGAAGTGGTTTTTGGTTTTGTCTGAAACCCTGTGACAGGAGAGACTTTTCTGAACTGGGCATGACCAACTCCTGGCAAGTCAGAACAGGACAGAGGTGGGAATGCAAAATCAGGATTTTCAGGGGTGGGCTACTTTGCTTTCAGACTGCCCAGCTTGGGCCAGACCAAGGCTGACCCCTGAGAATCAGTGTCACAAGCAGCAGGTTCAGGAGAACAAAACTGACTCCCAGAAAGGCCACAGTATAATTCTCAGATAAATCTGTCAACAGTGCCCTGCATTCCTCACCTTCTGTTCCTTCTGGAGAGGGAGCAGCTGCAGGCACTGCAGAGTGAGTGTGTGGCAGGACATGAGAAATACCATTCCATGTATTTCAGTAGCTTTTAATCAAATCTGTACACACACTAGGTATGGGTTGTTCTCCAACTTGTGCCTTGCAATAGAATTTTTTCAGGCCTGCAGCAGGCTGTCTTACACTTTGGGTTACCCACACTTCTTTGAAGTTGAATTTTAATGCAGCCTAGGATTCTTGTGTTAGGAAAAGCTGAACCCACTAAGTGTAGACCTATCTTATGCTTTACCCTGTTTTAGGGAGATGAATGAGAAGAACAGGAAATTTACAGCTGTTTGAGAATCCACAGGTGAGATCTAAGTGCAGGAAGAAGCAAAGAAATGGCTTTTCCTCACCAGCATCTGTTGCCAAAGCAAGGGCAATAAGTTTGCATTTGAGTGTTTGGGGAGTCTCTTTAAATTCGGGATGTGTGAAGATGGCTGTGTCTTCTGGGCCATGAAATGTGCTCAGTGTGCTGAGGAAGTGGGGTAACTGTGACCACCTTGCTGAAAAAACACCAGCATTTCCTCTTTCCAAGGAGCTGTCCCTCCCACTCCACCAGCTGCAGGCTCTGAACTGAGATCAGGGACCAGAGAGGCACTGGCTCACCTGGCCTTTGGTACCAAGCCACTGGCGGTGGCCACTGCTAAAAAAACCCCCTGCTTATAGGAAGATTTTGGTCAGAGCTTAGCGTGATGAAAGGCAAAGCCTTTCAGAGTAGCTTTTACGGTCTCTGCTATCTCACCACAACGAGAGGCTCCCTTCTCAACCCCCGGAGCTGCTCAGCACTTCCAGCCTCAGAGAGAACAAGGCCTGTGAAGGCCATTGAACACCTCTGAGCAGCCCTGCACCTGCTAGGCACCCAGACCTGAGCAGGATGTGCCCATGTGCCCCTGACCCCGCTCCCTGTCCCGGGCAGGATGTGCCCATGGCCCCGCTCCCTGTCCCGCGCAGGATGTGCCCCTGATCCCTGACCCCGCTCCCTGTCCCGGGCAGGATGTGCCCCTGATCCCTGACCTCGCTCCCTGTCCAGGGCAGGATGTGCCCCTGATCCCTGACCTCGCTCCCTGTCCCGGGCAGGATGTGCCCCTGGCGCCACTCCACCTCCCGGCGCCGCTCCAAGCCGCGGCCCGGGAAGCGGCCTCGTAGCCCCGGGGCAGGGGCAGTGCCGTACCTTGAGGGAGCGGATCTCCCGGCGCCAGGGGCACAGCAGGAGGTTGACACAGAGCAGCTCCAGCAGCTCCAGAGCCCTGAGCAGGTCGCGCAGGGCGCGGCCGCCCCGCGTCCGCCGGCAGCGCTCGGCCACGCCGCGCACGTCCAGGGCCCCGCGGCGCCCCGGGCCCAGCAGCCGCCGCGCCCGAGCCTTGAGCGCGGGGTCAGCGCAGGCCGAGAGCTGTCCCTGCGCCGCGCGGGCCGCCAGCAGCGACACGTACTCCCTCAGCAGCGCCGGCTCCGCCATGGCGCCGGCCCCGCCCCGCGGGCCCTCCCCGTCTCGCCCCTGGCCCGGACCTCTC
>VXBI01006641.1:32518-81792 GCA_013397375.1 Toxostoma redivivum
AAAAAAAAAAACAAAACAGAAACCAACCTTTCCCTACTGAGTGAACCTGAAAAATATTTCTGCTGGAGCCAGACAAATTAAGAACTTCTTTCCTCAGCCACACTAACTGCAGAGCAATTAAGATCTGGGATATTTCCTGAAAATTGGCATATTGAGCATGTGTCTTCTCAACAGACTGCAGGCACACACTGTGCCCCTGTACCTGTGTTACTGCCAGGCTAAACCAAGCTCCCAAACCCCAGTCTGGGTGATGGAAATGGTTCTTGGGGAAGGGAGAGGTAAGAAAGTGAAATCAGAGTGCTACATAACTAAACTCAAATATCCATGGGTGTTTTTATTTTTACCTTCATTTCATCTTTTATATTCATTAGGACAATGGATTTAAATTCAGACTAGAAAAGTTCGATTTCACCATCAGAAAATAATATTTAAGGACCCAAGTCTGTTCTGAAAACCTTGAAGAGGGCTGCTAGATTTTTCAGAAAAGTCTCAGCATGTTAGGAAGCAGAATTTTTTTTTTTTTTACAGCATGTGGAAAAGATGTCACTCCAGCCTCTACTCAACACACTGAAGCTTTCAAACATACATGGTAGTCTTTGAAAAGTTCTTAGATCTCAGTTACAGATTGAGGACCTGATGTCCTCAACTCTCCTTGAGCTCTGTGAGGGTAAAGGAACAGTCACTTCTTGCAGGATTCTTATGAGCTGCATCTTTACTTAATTTACATTTTGCTGACCCAAAGCCCAGTGAATTTATTTAGAATCTCTCCTCAGGTTTTGACTGACTTAATCAGGCTAACAGAGAGCACTTACTGAGTCTGTTAGCACAGGGGAAAAGTGTCCATTCAGAAAAGCCCACAGTAATGTGAGTTTCAAGGTGGAAAATTCTGAATCCTTCTGCCAAGACACAAAAGGGAAGAAGCTGCTCTGTCTCCTGCTCCTGGGAAATCTGCCACTGACCTAAAGCAGAAATGGGCAACTGGGAGCTGTTCCTTGCTGCTGTTACCTGATCATCTGCAGATGATTCCTCTGCCTTGGCTTTAATTTCATGTCTTTTCTGGACCACAGCTCAGCTTTGTAAGAACTGAACTGCTGGCTGGGATAAACAGGGAAATGATCCCTTGGGAATGAAACTTTTAAGGGTCAAGTAAATGGGTGTGAATTATGGTATTGAAGAGTTGGCATGTTAGCATTTAGTTCCAAATATTAATATATTTCTGTTAGGGCATTTTATCCTTCATACATATGATGGATCAAAATAATTATCTCTTTTTCTCCAAAAGCAAGTAATGTTCTTCCCCCTCATTTTTGGCAATTAAGATCACATTTTAAAAATTGAGTAAGGTAGTAAAGAACACATGCCAGACTTTCAATTAAACAGCTTTTTGGCAGCTTCACAGCTGTGCCTACAGATTGTTGTGGCCATGGAGAGAATTACAAATAATTCAAATACTTCTGTTGTTTTGGTTTTTTAAAATAACTTTTTGTATTTGATTATCAATTTATGATCTTGATGTCCATTTCCTGTGTTATTTTCTATGCATGGGATCTTTGCTTGTAGAGCTGATGTTGCAAACAACTCCTGCTCTGTTTCTGCAGATAAGGTTCCTAGGATTCTCTGGTGAGGGCAGAATGGACATGAATTAAGGTCATAAAAGAGACTTCAACTTTGTATTTTTTCCTTAATTTTCAAGTTTTTGTGGGGTTTTAAAATGTATTTTTGTTGGGTTATTTTTTCTTTGGGGATTTTGTTTTTCTTTGTTTGTTTGTTTGGGGGTGTGATTTCCCCCCCCGCCTCTGTTTAACAGCTTCAGTACTTTGGTTGTACTTTCTGACTGCTGTTATAGAGGCATTCCTGTAGGATGAATAATGCATTATTAACTCTACAAGCATGAATTTTATTTTGCAGTCTCTCCTTCAAGGAGACTTTAATAGGTAAACTTATATGACTTTACAAAAACTTTTTTTATTAGAGAATCTAAGCAAGTATTATAAGAAATAATACCCAATTGGACAGGCATCCACTGTCCATGTATGGTGGTGGCTGGAAAACCATTCCTCAAAAGATTTGAAGGATTACTTAGAAAAAATTGCAATAGCAATTGTTTTTGTTTTTTATTTTGTATTTTATATGTGAGGTTTTTTTCTGGGCCAGATTTTTCCAGGTTTGGCTGCCTCAGTCAGAAGCTCCCAGTTTAGTTGGGGAGCACCAGGGAAGTGGAAATAGGAGAGACAGAGGAAGGGGGGAGGTCTGAGACTGCAGCTCACAGGCAGAAATCATCAAATTGCAACCTCAGGAACTGCTAGGGGAGTGACACCCACAAAGACGTGTGCAATGTGTGTGTACATATATATATATATATATGTGTGTCTATAGGTATATTCATATGCTTGTGTATATATACATATATATATATATATGTTTTGCATCTGACAATGCAGGACCATGAAGTGGAAAAACAAAAATACATGTTCATCTTTTTCAAAACCCACAAGAGTTATATTTATCTGTCAGATTCACTTCTGTGAAGATATTGGACATGTAAAAAGTAGCTGAGGCGTGAAGTTCACTACAGCAGTCACAGGCAAATCCTTTTAGACAGGAAAGAAAATGCTTTTGGAAAGTGTTGGGTTACCATAACATAAGTAATGGAGCACAGGAACTCATTACACTCTGCATCTTGTGGATACCAGCCCTGAAAAAACCCTTGACAGTACTTGTGGTGAATCCACTTTAATCCACTGCTTTCTAAAACTTTTATTATCTGGAGGTTTAGTATCAACAGGCAGTGGTGGGAAGGAAGAGGTTGGTGACCATGAAATGTGCTGCTGTCAGCATGGGTTTGGGCCTTGTTTTTTATTATAATACCTGCACTGCTGTTGTAGACACATGATTGAGTTTTTAAGGGATAATTTCCCTGAGAAAAGCAAGGAAGGCTGATGTCTGTGAGCATCCTACTGCAGGTAAGTGTGATCAGCAGAGAGGGGAATGATGCTCAGAAATGGCGGCAGCTCTCCAAGATGACCGTGCTGGCTCAGAGTATGGCAGGAGGAGTTATCACAAAATAACTTTATGAGTTTGTTGGGTCTCCTTGCAGTAAGCAGTGGGATGGGTTTGTTGCCAGGGAAACCCCAAAGGTCTTCTTTAACTGGCTGTCATTCATAAATCAGGAGCCCCTCTCTGGGGCAGGAAGAGAGTTCTCCTGACAGGACTTTTAAAGATGCAAACAACAAGAAGTGAAAAAAGGCACAGCTGGGAATGAAGAAATCTTTGAGCAATAGATGTCTCATGGTTCACTTTGTTCATTTGTTGCACGTTCTGACTCTGCTAAAATTGCTCCTGTTGCACTGTTTCCATTTGCTGGTGACCTGCAGTGTTTTGATCATGGCAAACAGGACCACTGAATCTGGAACATCCATGTGCTGACAGGCTGGAGCTGGGATGAAACAGCACAAAGATGTTTAGATGATGTTGTTACCTAACAGAAAAACTGAAATTAGAACAGTTGTGCTGTAACTCTCTACAAGGAAGTTCAAATAAAAAAAAAAATGATGTGTTTAATGTCCATGTAGGCAGTTGAGCTGATGCTGAACTGTGATGGCACAATTTGCTCACAGCCAGATTTGGAGGAGAGCAGCCTGGAAATCTGCCCATGTTTCCTTTGAGGTGTTTTTCTAGAATACAGATTTTCTTTGGTGATTATTTATTATTACCATGAGGAAATGTATCATTTGGACAGAACTGCTCCTCTAATGACATACAACATGAGCCAGGATATTTTTCTAGGTTTATTTTTGATCCTGACACTTTTCATTTGAGATTCTAATTATATACATATTTGTTTCAATGTTTTTAAATAGTAAAAAAATGTAACCCAAGGTATTGTTCAAGAAAACACCTAGGGCTTAAGTAACTTAATCATGGAAGAGACAGGAAAGATGGAATTTAGGTTTTTTTTCCCCTGTTCATAGTTATTTCTGGAATTTCCAATTCTTCAGAATTAGAATAGGACTGTTTGTGTAAATGAGCACTAAAAGGCTGCATCTTTGTTCTGCACTCTGTATCAAGATAATCTTGAGGAATTCATTACTTCGATGGATAAATATTCCAGAGGAAAAATGAAATTCAGTGTAAATGGTTTTCATGAGAACATATATCAGATAACATTTGAAACTAATATAATGCAGTTTCATCATAATCGTGCAGCTTTAAATAAAGATTGAAATAAATGTTTTAAATAAAACCAGTCATTCTAGGATGAAGATTTAATTTGATACAATTCAGCCTGGCATTAATTTTCTACATAGTAAGAACTACTTGCTCATTAGCAGTGTTTGGTCTCTGGATTTCTCTAACCATTATACCAGTAAAGGATGCTGGGCACTGATTAAGTAACAAGAATCTGTTAAGATAAATAAAAATTTGTAGCTTCTCAATCCATGGAGTTAATCCACAAACAGGATTCTAAACAACACCACCAATTCTTGCATGTCACCAGAACCTGCTGATGTTTGAGGAAGTTTTCCATTTGACAAGTTTTAGGATTATATTCCTGGAAAGATCTTTGCTTTAATCATGCCAGGAATGAATTCTTAGCAGGTGAAGGAAATACTGGTTGCAGTATGCATCAGAAAGTCTGACAGCTGGGAAATCAGAGAAAAATACTCTTTGTTTTTGAAGTACAGTCATCAAAGGTTTGACAGCTTTAAGTTGTGGTTGCTCTGCATGGCACTGTAGATTTCTGGTTAGAAATCCTTGGTGCTTCCCTTCCATCGGGTGTCGCTGCTTTTACTGCTGCAGGGTGTTTTCTAACCAGCAATAATTTGCACCTCCGAAGAGGAACTGGGGCAGGTGTAAAGAGAGCCTGGTCAGAAGTTGCAGCCTCCCCACAGATATATCTGATGACAGAAAGCAAAGGGAATTTTGTGCCTCAGCTTCCCAACACACAGGCTGAGAGCATGACTACAAAGACAAGGAAAAAGAGAAATGTGTGGATAATTAAGAGGAATGGAAATGCCACAGAAAGAAACTCTCATAAAATGGCTGTAAACAAAGTTAAGCTTGAAATAAGAAATTTGCCAGAATAATTAGGAATTTACTTGTTTCTATCCCTAATACTGATGAGGAATAGCACTGGGATATGAAGGGAGGGGCTTTAGAGTGTTTGGAATTTGGAGTTAAAGGAATTGAGAGTTTTAGCTCATGTCATGATAGCTAATGGACTTAAAACCTGTCATGTTTCCAGTGGCATTTTTTACCTTACTAACTGAAAATGTCAGTAGGGGTATTGAAGTAAGAGCTGAATTTAACCCCAAATGTCCATCTCATGGTTTTCCAGCTGTCATTGTAATATGGTAAAAGCTCCTCACCTGGTTTGCTCTCAGAAAAACAGCCTTGGCAAAGGAATACAGCACAATATAGCAAGATTTTATGACAAGCCTAATTCTGCCTTTCAAGAAAATCCAGGAGGCTGGCATGGCTAACTTGCATCTTCAGAAGTGGGGGATGGAAAAGAATGTTTTAAAAAAGAAAGTCCTTCAAGTAGGCTTTTAAAAATATATATTTAAAGGGAAATTAATGTCTGACCTCAAGACAGGAACATTTCCTTTTGTCATTTTAAAGTAATTTTTAAATTGATTTGCCCATTTAAACAACGCAGGCTGAACATGGTTATTGAGAACACTGGGATTTATCAAGCCTAAACAAGACAATTTTCTCTAGAACAGATCCTGTGTAGATTAGGCAGGGTGACCAGCTGAGGAAAGGTGAGCCCACAAACCAACCCTCACACAATGTGATTTAATATGAATACTGGGATAGAGGGGGCTGAATGTTTTTGATCTTCGTGTGCCCTGTGGGGAACATTCAGGGTGAAGCATGGAGAGGACTTTTGTGGCTTCCATTAAAACCATTCTTGAAGGTAGATTCCTGCATCCTCCTGAGCAGTTATTCCTCAGGGATGTTCTGTGTTAGACACTCACGAGTCTCAGATGCAAAAGGCAATAATCTTGGTTGCCTAAAGCTCTGTACATACAATTAATATCCAATCACTAAAGAGTGGAAAAGCACTTGTGCAGTGGGGTGAGATGCATTTTCCCTGGCCACAAGGTAAGAAGTTGATAAAATTCCTTTCCTGTTGTGAATCTCCTCATTGTTTGGATTTTATTCACTCTCCTAAAGAAAATGTAATACTTTTAAATTTACTTGGACTTTGGTTGATACTGTAATTCAATCCATTTCAATCCCATTCAATCACAAACATGTGAGCTCAACTTATTTTGAACCGGCTTTCTTACTACATATTTGCAAGCAGATAATTAGCAATGCTCACTAGGAGTGTGTGTTACAAAGAACTCAGCACAGTGAACATGAGCTCATGATTTCTGTTTATAAAGGTTTCATCCTCACAGTGTCAACAGCATGATTTTACTCACACCAGCACAGTGAATGTTGAACAAAATGACAAATATTGGATTTACAGGCTTTCCAGTGTTTCTTTGCAAGTCATATTGACCGTGATGATAGGTAAGATGTGGCAGGGAGATTGTGCTTCTATTCTGTCCTCATTGGATGTGTTCAGTTTGCTCATTTGGAGGGATTAGAATTGTTGGGAGATCACTTGGATCATCTTTCTGAGACTGAGCTTAGAAACAAAGGCTTTGCCATGTCTGGTGATACAGACTATGAAACATTAACTTCCAGCCCTGCTGCAAGTGTCTGTACATATCAGAAATATGCTCTGAAATACAGAGCCCTCATATTCTGAAACAGTTTGGTTCATACCCCCTGTATTTTGTTTTTATATTTCCCATCTACACCTTATGTAAAATCAATGTGACAGATGCTAGCACAGATCTGAGATTCATTAAAAAGCCATTAACTGTCCTAAAGGGATGTCCGTGGATAGCAGCACTGTATATTTTGGGCTGTCAAAACAAATTGACCAAATGGCTTCTCTGTAACCACCCTGCAACTATGGCAGGCTAATGACCAAATTCCATGCCTGGCATCCCTCTAAACCTCATGCAGGGAAGGGGTTAGTGGAAGTGTCTGTGGGGATAATCAGATTGAGTCTCAGATGAAACTTGTGATTTAGAGATCAGAGCAAATACTAATATCCCAAGGCATTTTTCATAGATTAATTTGTTATTTAAAAGAACATTTTTTCTATAAATAGTGTTTTATATAAGCAGTGTTATTGGACTTCCAGCAGGAGAGTCAGGAGTGGGCAGGGCTGAACAGAGTTCTCCCTCAGCCACAGACATGGGGACTGACTCTTTCATCAGCCTTCACCTTAAATCTCTTTTCCGCTCATTTTGTGGTTTAAAGCTCAGCTGTAAAATCTAACTAAAACATTCTAGACTAACCACTCCTTGGCCAAATAAAGGTATTGTGCTTTCTACTGAAACCATTTCTGGAGTGTGGTCTGGCAGGAATGGTGTGAGGAGCCCTGGCTGCACACTCCTGTCTGGGTGCTGGGATGCTAGCAGCAGGTGGATAAAGGAAATTATCCTGGCAGCACCCACTGCTTTTAACTCACTGAACTCTCTCACTTAAGATTTTTAAGAGTTATTTAGTAGCAGTGCAGTTGCTTTCCTTGCTGCTCTTCATTTCTGTTCTGCAGATGCCACAGCTGCATTATTAGCTTTTGGCCATGCTAGTTTAGCTTTAAATTACATCTTCCCCTCCAGGAATTAGGAGGAGGAATTACATTAATTTAGGCAGTGCTATGTTTCAGTAAACCTACTCTTCAAAATATTATCATATGCAATGAGATTGATCCCAGGGAGTTAATATTTTAAATGCACAAGATCAGGCATGTCTTGTTTCTGCTTCCAGGCCATGTCTGACAGTCAGCTTTCAAATAATCTCCATTCTCTACTAATTAAAAATAGACACTGCAGTGTTATGCCATGCAGGAGAATATACAGAGAGATGTACAGGCTTTACATAATGCAGTAATTCAGACAGTGCCTCTCACCCAGTGCTTTTTTGAACAGTTACAATGGTCTGGAGAATGCATTAATAGCAAGTATCAGTCTCCATGTAGCTTTGCTTTCAGCTATCTGCTTTCTCTGAAGTTCCAAAGTTGTCTTCCTAAGACATAAAATTTATTAAAAGATTGTGATAATTTGCCAAAGCTACTTTTTCTAGAATATTTAACTGCAGTAGCAGTGAGAAAACAGCCAAACCATTAACAATAATCATTACTTTGGACCTGTGATGTAATTACTGGGATGAGCAGAGTTTTCCAGTGTGTGCAGAGTGGATCCTCAGGGACAGAGTCCTCTCAGCCCAGCAGGGAATCTGGAGGCAGTGGCTGGACACCTTTATGTGTCCCAGAATATTCTGAGAACAGGTAGGACACAAGATAATTAACCCTTGCCAGGCCTGTTGCAGAGGCCACTGCAGAATTTACTGCAAAATGTGGATAATCTGTGCTATCCTGTGTCACTCCCATCTCCCTCAAACAGAACTCCATAGAGATGGAAAAATCTTCTCTTCTTCAAATCTTTTGTGCCTGTTTCTGACTGGAAATGGAAGCATCCTTTGGTACAATCTTTGATGATATGTCTGCTAAAGAAATATATTGTCAATTTGTTCTCAGGAATCTGGCCAGCTGCCCACTCAGAGTCTTGCTTGGGTGTCAGCTGGCTGCCTTTTATTAGTAAAGACTCGTGGGTGTGGGCCCAAAATCCACTCTAAATTCCTAAGTGGATTTATATGAAGTTCTACACATTTAGATGCCAGCCTCAGAGTAATTCTTCACCTGTGAGCTTTCTGCTAAAATATTTACACAATCCCTAAAAGCCCATTTGTTATATAGGATGAGTAGGTAATACATAACGGGCTGCTTGTAGAACGTGCACAGAATAAACAAAGCAAAGATCCATGTCTGGTGTGCTCATAGTGCTGAGTTGTTCTATATCACAGTCAGAAAAGGGCTGGTCTTAGAGTGGTTTGACTCAAAACAGAGTCTGCTTAAAATGAAGAAAAAAAAAAAGAAAGGGGGAGCATGGCTGTTTAACCTTTGTTTGCTGTTTGTAAGACACAGCACTGCAGCAAGCTTGAAGTGATGTTCTGCTTCAAATGATTTCTGTTGGTTCATTGGAGAGAGTAACTGAATTCCTTCATTTCTGGACCTCAATGTGCCTGATGCACATGGAGAAGATGCCCATGGCCCAAAGTGCAGCTCCTGTCGCTCACGAGGCTGTTCCTGTACCCTTGTGGGCACACAATTTATGAGCTGCTGCATAATTTCTGGAATTTTGTTTTTCTGTTTCCTCGTATCTGAACACTCTCAAGTTATGTTACAAGTTATGTTAAATGTTACTTGAAGTTCTTGGAAAAAGTATGTATTTTTGATTTTGAAACTTTGACTTGTAAATGCACTTCTTTGGAAAGAAGATTATTGTAATTCTACTTGTGTGTTTCATTAGTATGTCATCACTGTGATAAATTTTAATGTGAGTATCACTGAATGAGAATTCCCGTTCACATCTTTATTTAGTAAAAATGTGTTCTGCTACGGAAAACTTGAACCTACACTCAAGCTAAACAAGGTCTGTCTGTATTCAGAGTTTGTGTGAGCTGAATTTTTGTAGTGGGCTTTGCCAGTGCAGGACTGTAAGCCTGAGAATCTCAAGCAAGTGCTTACCATGGAGGTGGATCAGGATACATGATGTTCACCTGAGAAAGTATATCCAGATAGGAGTCAAAATCACAGGCTGGGGGAAACTCCTCGGTGCAGGCAGATCTCAGCTCTGCAGAGGAGCCACCGTGAGAGAAACCATCTGGAACTGCAAAACAAGAATTCATATTGGCTGCTCTTCCCCTCTGTGCTGGATTCTCTGTCCCTCTATAACACTGCCATAAATCACAAAACAAACCCATTCTGAGGCAGAGGAGTTGCAGTTATTTTGGAACAATGAGGTTTCACTGGATATTCCTATTAATTTAAGAGTGGATGAACACCATAACTGTGGTGTTTCAGGCTATGGCACAGGGACTGTACCTTTAGTGCTGCCCTACAAGGCAGATGGAAGTTTCAAAACTTTTCTTGTGCCTCAAAGGCTCAACAGGAGTGTGGGTTCTACCACTAGCAGCTTCATATGTTTGTGGGGTAACTGAATTCCAGCAGCTGCATCTGTGGAAAGTCTGTCTGTTCAAGGAGGGGCAGGTGTTTGCTGAGAAAATGCTGTTCTCAATAAACACCGACAAAAATGGGAAAAGCTGGAAAATAGCAAAGAAAAATCATCCTGCTACCTACTCCAGGGATTTCTTAATGCTTTCATGCAAGAGCTTCCCAGCTCCACAAATACTGAGTTTAGTGCTGTTTTCTGAGTTAGAGGATAATTAGTGTTTGTGTCTGTGTAACGTAGTGTGGCACAATTTAGTTTAGGATTATACTTTTGAATATCTCCCAAAATATGCTTTGCTTTTCTATTTCTCTAGCATCATTATTTCTAACAAGCAGTTTGAAAATTTTCCTTTTTGTTTTTGCCTGGCTATAGGTTTTTTCAAGGAGATAAAATTACCAGAGTAGTAGATTTAAATACAGTGATTAAAGCTTAATGGCTAGTATTTTATCATGCCAAAATATTGGGTCAAACAGTAACTCCAATTTGAGTTTAACTATTTAATCTTCGATGCAGCTGCTGAAAATTAGGAAAATTGGTATTACTGTAATAGTAGACATTAGTTTTCTGGATTTTGTTTTTATTTTCCCTCTGTAGGTTAGCATGGTAGTTTGTATTTCAATTCTTTTGGACTCTTAATTTTATTCCCAAAATATAGATGCTATTCACTTATCTGGATAAATATTTCTGGAAAAGCCAAAAAGAAATTATTCCTTGCTCCAAGGGGACAAACAAATCCCAGGAGATTTATTTAGTTTAGATAGAAAAATTCCTGGTCCAAATAACTAAATGAAGTTCAATTGACTTCAATGGATACTAAATTTACCTCAATGAAAACAAGACTTAAGCAAATGCATTTTTATGTGGCTCACTATTACTGGCTTTTCTATATAAATAAAAAACTCCTCAATTATATGCACAGAACTGCACCCATAACAAACTGCAGGTAGAGGAGCCTGCTCACAGACAGTGTGGTTGTTGATGATCCACCATTTATCATTTGCATTTTTACTGTCTGAAGAATTACACAGTAACTTTTAAAACTGTTTTTTTTTTCCCCTAAATAATCTTTTGTCATTTCCTTGACAAAGTGGCTTCTTGTCAGCAAAGCCCAAAAGGGCTGAAAACACTACTCTAAAATTAACTCCTTTGATATTCCCAAATTATCTTTAAGGTCTTTTGTTACGTGTTGGTTTTGTTTCATGGGTTTTATTTTGGTTAGGGGGTAGGAACTGGCACCTTTTTTGACTCTCTAATGATGATGACATCATGTTGTAATGACACCCATGTCATCATTGACATTGTTAGTGATGGTGGCAGTTTAAAGATTTTTGGGTGCCCAGTTTCTAGGCAGATATTCACTTTTGCACTCAGACAAACAGCATTTACCTGGTGAGTGTTGTAAGTTGGTGCACTTGGCTGAAATGAGAAAAACTCTGCCTTTTCAAGAAATAGAAATTAAGCAAATGCTGCACCAAGGCTATAGGGGGATGTGAAAGTGCAACAGAATAAATCTTGTCCCATAGCAGGGGAAATAAGCAGTTCAGAAGCTGCTGTCAGCACTGGCTGGGTTCTGTCAGGGATATCTATGGACTGTGCTCTAGGAACCCAGTCCCAGCACAGAGATGCCATGACACTGCCAAGCTGCCCGTGACTGACGGATCCCATCATTTCATTTCATTTCATTTCATTTCATTTCATTTCATCTCATCTCATTTCTTTCCCATCCCTTGCAGTGGCCGGGTGTTTTTTGCTGCCCTTTCTCCCTGGTCCCGTCCCTTACCGTCCGCAGCCTCCCTGGGCAGCCGGGGCTGGCCGAGCCTGCTGTCCTTGCGCAGGCTGCCCACCACGATGGTGGCACACGACAGGAACAGCACCAGCCCGATGACCACGCCTGCCACCAGCAGAGGGGACACCAGCAGGTTGGTGTCACCGCCGTGCTCGCCGGGGCTGGGGAAGGCGCTGGACACGCTGCTCTGGTTCGAGGCAATTGCTGTGCAGAGAGACAGACAGAGAAATGTGTCACTTGTCACAAGGGTTCCACAGAGCCTCAGGCACAGCCACTGCACCAGCCCTGCCCTTGGGAAAAGCCAGGGATTCATTCCAGGGGGACACTGACGGCTTCCCCGTTTATTGGGAATATCCTGCTGGAGCCAGGGCTCTATGATCCATAATTCTCATGGTTTCTTCCTGCCTAGAGTCTTTGTACCATGAACTGACTGGTGCTGAAAGAACTGAAGTGCACAAGGAGGAAAGGGGAAATTCCAAAAGGTGAGCCCCAAGAGGAACAGAGGAATTGTTACGGCTGTAAGAAGAGAGGAATTGTCTGTTGTTAGGGGTGTAAGAAGGCTCCAAGGTTTTGCAGAGAAAGATTTGGGCTAAAATGAACCCCAGGAGCCTGCTTTTGTGGCACAGAGCTTGCTTTGGTTTGTGGGGAGAGTCAGCATCCTAAGAAACTGATTTGTAGTGTGGGAAGAGACTCATCCAGAGTGGGGTTGTTTGTTTGCAACTGCTTTACTCTGGTTGGAAAAGAATAAAATCTATAAACGCGTTATTTGAGTTCAATAATAAATCTTCTTAAAGGAGAATAACTCCAGTAATTTATTGCCAAGCCAAACATCCTTTTGAGACAAGCCACAGAGAAAGTATCAAAAATTAAACAATAATATTCCCTTAGAGAATCAACTGATAGCATGATTATACATGGGAATTAATTTCCATGAGATGTATTTATGGGGGATTGCAATGGTTGGAAGGTAAATAGAAGAAATTATGGGAAAAAGGATTCAGGATTTTAGCAGAATCTTCTGCTCACCCCAAATTAAAACAAAACCTCCCATTAGCTGCTCAGCATCAGTAAACCAAAATTTTATTGATGCAAAATATTGCTGGAATGCCATATATCAAGCTTGGCTGTTGAATCTGGCCCGGATATATTTTTATATCTGGCTGTGTGCCAGTTGAGCAAACACAGAATTTATTTCCTGCTGAAATCACGGCTAACAAATTTTTTTATTTTGAGTATTCTGTGGATTTAGGAAGTGCAGTGCTTGTTGCAAGGATAGATGTTATCAGAGAGGTCTCAGCAATGTTTGCTCTTTTCCTTTGGGAGACACCACTTGATGTTTTACAGTCACAGTAAGTTTAGAAAGAAGACAATGGCTCCAAGCCAGTGTATGTTATCATTGGCTGGTGCTTGAGACTGAGACAACCAACTAGAAACACACACACAAAACCAGGGGAATGTAGTGGAGGGTTGTTAATTTTCTGGAAGCACTTGACTGTTGGCTGAGGATCTTTATAGGCATTTAGGACAGATAGCCAAGAAATGTGCTGAGCTTTTACCAATATCTCGTGCAAAAACCAAAACTGAATTTTCTGACAAGTGAAATGATGCTGTAGCATTAAATTGAAGGTTATGGATAAGTGTCCTACTTAACACTTAGTGCAAAAAAGTTTTGAGTATGGGATATGTTTGGGGCGGTAAGGCCCTTGTGCTAGAACTCAAATTCCTGAAACTTTACAAAATTTTAATTGTGTTTCTCATTTGTACATTTTTTAGCTCTGTTGGTAATGTGTTCAACACACCCTCACTGGCTTTCCATGGCTTTATTTTTTCAGATTTTCGCAAATTCTGCCTTTGAGAGATGCAAGTATCACAGTAGTGGCAGTTTAAATCCTGGCTGCAGGGATTAACATCTTCACTGGAAGTAGTGGCAGGTAACAAACTGGTAATTTTGGCTGACTTGCAAAGGTAAAAGAAGAATCAACTTTGTTGTCAGCATGATGAGAACCTGGGGCGTCTGGTTGCCCCACACACTCTCAGGCTTGTGGTCATCAATTTAATGTCAAATAGCATGAAATGGAATTGGTGATAAACTGCTGTCAACTGGGGAGGAAGGAGGCTGCAGTGAGCTCTTTCAGATCTTTAAAAACTTGGCACAAATTCAGAATGATCCTCTAAACAGAAAGGACCTGGCTAAGGATATTTATATTTTATTTTTTTTTCCAGTTGTGGAAGATAGCTGGAATATCCACACTCCGACTATCTGGGAGATTCCTGTGGTGCCACCCAGTGTGAGCACTGATATTTGGAGCTGTTTTGCTTTATAAAAGTTTAACAGTTTCCAGTGACTTCATACAGAAAATACTCTCCTGCACTGGTATTGAGGTGGTGTGGTTTAGTTCAAGACATCCCATTTATCCACCACATTCTCAGGGCTTCCATGGCTGTCCCAAGTCTTGTCTATTTTACCTATTGTTTCTCACCAGCATGAATCTTTCTGGGTTTTTTTATGCTTTTAATCTAACTGAACCCTTTTCCTCATATAGACAAGTTATAGTGCAATATTGCTTTCATTAGAAGGAATGAGTGCGTCCCCTTAGCCCAGCTCCTAACACAAAAGGCACTTGATAAACTCCTCCTGTGGCACCATTTTCAGTTTGGCACTGTGAGTCTGATCCTCCAGACTTTACTACTGACTTACTACTGTGACAAACAACAGCAGAATGAGATGCTGCGTTGATATAAATTCTTTGGATTTGAATTTTGTGGGAGAAAAAAAAGATGTTTATATTGCTTTTGGCAAAAAAAACCCCACGTTGTAAATTTTCTCCTCTTATCCAAAACCATCTTCTTTTGATAAACTGCATTTCTCCATATAAAAATGCTGTTTGTTTCTTTCAGAATAGAAGTATCTGCAAATGTATGTGAAGCCCATAAATACAACACCACTAACAGAGTGCTAACGCTTTTGTTTTGAGGTAAATTGTATCCTTTCTAATGAAACTGCAAATTATAAACAAGAAATACATAAATATGAATATTTTATAGCTAATCCTCTAAATATTAATTATTTTGGATGTACCACAGCTTTTATCCACGATGGGAGCTGTGTAAGTAACAGGATACAGCACAACTGGCACAGGGCTGGCAGAAAACTGACTTTAGAGTGAGCACCAGTGCAAAATTGCCTCGACTGCCCATTCAGTGTCAGACAACAAATTAGCATTGTGAAAAATCCCTTAAATATCACAATATATTATTTTACTCAGTGATCCTGCATCTCAACAAACCAATTGGAAAGTAACTGAAGGAGGTGTAGAACAGTGACTTTTTGGGTGCATGTTGTTCTTTCTCACTCCTGCTAACCTGTCTTTGAAGGGACAGTCACCCCTTTCTAACTTGGCCATAAGTAATGGGGAAGTTTCAGCTGGGTCAGATCCTGGCAGGGTGAAATGTCCTGGTGTGCAGACATGTCCTGGGAGCTTGGCTCACCCAACATTCAGCCCTTTATTAGGAGTGGCTTCTCTCTTCCTCAGTGCCTTTCACCTGCTTGTGCCTCAGAGGAGAGAGAAGCAAAGCACCTGCACATAAATGAGTCTCTGCACTCCACACTGAGTTGACTTTGGTGGTGGTGGGGGGGGTCTTGTTCTACTTCCTTTTGTCCTGAAGGCAACAGCCTCTGCAACTGATGGGCTTTGAGATGATTTTAGAGCTGGATCCTGCTAAGATAACCAAATCTCTTCCCCTCATCTTAATAGAGATGATAATTCATGTTATGACTGGTGGAGAGGAGGAGACATGGAGTGGTTTTGTTTCTCAGGCTGAAAAGTGCATGACCAGCTCCTGAAGGAGTGCTGATGTGTTGTTCTGGAAAGATTCTCTGTCTAGAATTATCCACCTTTTCATCCCTGCCAGCCTGGGATTCTCCTTTCTGAGGGCAGGGTTTGATGCTGACTTGCTGAACTAGAGCTGAAGCACATGGACAGAACAGGAGTATTCCCTGTACCCCCTGGGTCAGTAAAACTGTTTGGGATGGTGATCCAGCACCTCCCAGCACCCTCAGATGCACTGCACTAACACAGGGTACAGCACTGGGAAGGAGCAGTGGCAAGGTCAGTTTAGGATGGTGCATAGCACCCTCTGTTATTCTTTGGTCTTCAAATAATTACAACAAAGCATCTCAAACACCTCATCAACTTAAAGCATGTTTTTGATATCCTTACTTTCTCAGTCCCTTGGGTTATGCAGTCTCTTTATCCAGGGAAGGTTAGTGGCAGATGTCAGGAAGGAGCTGAGAGCACCCAGATACACTAAATCAGTGGAATGATCCAGGATTTTGTTGATTCTGCCTTTATGAACAGTTCCTGTTTGAAAATGGTTTAGTCTGGCCAAGAGTGACCAGTTGGAGCCTGCCCTTGCTGCTGCCCAGGGAAATAAATCTCTGGAAATCAGCAGCAATTGCACTGCTTGTTTCTGTGGCACAGGAAAGGAGAAAGGGAGGTGTAGCACAGCAACAACCTGGGAAAGGGTTTGAATCACAGGAGCATCCCTGCAGCCAGGGGGAGAGGGATGTTACTCAGGCATTGAATACAAGGGCCCATGGGAGCTTGAACCTTAAAATTAACTAAAAAGAAATGTCTCTGCTGGATTCAAAGCTATTCCATTGGATCCTGAGGAAGGCTGAAACTTCACTTAGGCTTGATAAACACTAGGGTGTCATCTGCTTATGGGACTAAAAGAAAGCAATGAGGATGCTCAGAACAGGGCAGGCTATTTGTCCTCTTATTCTCTTGTACAAAAGTTGAGAAATGAGTGGATGACCAGAACAGTCTGGGAAATGCCCTCTCTAGAAAGCAGTTTTACACTAGCCAGGAAAATAGTATGGGAAAAGGAATTAGCAGTTCAGGAGGCCCAGGAGTACGGTTGGTTCTCTCAAACACAGTTCTCCTGTTCTTCAGGCTTTTCTGCTTTCCACACAGAAAATTAAACTGCCTCTTAAGCTACAATGGATGTTCAATAATAACTCTATAGGGTGTGCTTCAAACTTTTACCTTTTATCTTCTTATCTTCTGGAATTGACACTTAGTACTTATTTGACAAAGTCAATGAATACATAAATTTTTTCTGTCAGTTGCTACCAATGACATTTTAACAGTTCTCAAAACAGATGATATTAATTATTATTTCTAATTTTGAGGTAAATCTTCCTATACAAATGGTTAACTAATCTTGCCTGTTCATTGCTGCTGTGGGAGATAACTCAGCATAATCCAAACCCACATGAATGCCATTAACCAGGCAGGACCTGTGAATTCAGACTCAGTTTCTCTACAGCTCTCTGCAGTTCAAAGACTCTTTGAACTTTTTTACTGCATATGTATGTTCTAATCAGAATTAAATTTTTTTCACTGATAAATAGTAAAAAATGAAAACCTTATTCAGACCAGAGACTGGGTGCTAGGGATGGCTCAGTTTTATCTGATGCCCGCAGCTGAAAGTGAAAGTGGGCCATCCTTCCAACAAAAGCTGCCCATGACCTTGAGGAGCTCCTCCAAGGCAGAGAGGGTGGCCTTTCCCCTGAGACAGCAAACTCTGCCTTTTCATCCTGGCTGCTGCCTATCAGATAATGACTTTCTCTCTTCTTGCATTGACATCCTTATTATAGAGCCAGAATGAGGAAGATTGGATCACCAGCAGCCTGCAAATTGAGAATGTCAGAAGCAAAGAGAATGTGGCTGCAGAAGGGCTCACGAAATAAATCTTTTCAGCTGCTATGGCTTTAGGGTATTATGTTGATGTCACAGCAGCTTGTATAGGTGCTGTTTCAAATTAACAGGAAAAATCTTCCAATTTTCAGATCCATGGTCTCTTTTATCAGCATGATAAATACCACTGGAGGGAAACAAATCACTCTGCAAGTATAACAGCCCACTTTCTGATGGACAAGGAATATTTTCCCCCTGTTTTCCCATATTCAAACAACTTGGAGCTAATAAAGTTTTATAAGCAGGACCTAAAGCTATTACTTTTTGCAGAAACCCTGTATTAGGGCTTGGAAATAAGTATGATGAGAATTCTCTTTTATCCATTAAAGTAAAGTTACCTTCATAAGCTCAAATCCAACCCAGCTTGGTAGTGACTTGAATAGGGAAAGCCCTATAATTTTTGGGATTTTTATTGTGAGAAACTCTGGATTTTTTGGCACACAACTTTCTCATATAAAACTTTGGAAAAATGTTGCAATATAGTAATATTTCTTAAGGCTTGAAAAAATATAATAGGTAAATTATTTTATATTTTATCTTATCAGTCTGCTTAAACTGTGATCTGGATATCTCATGTCTTGTCTTTAGGAGGCTGAGCTCTGTCTGAACTGTGTTTAATGTATTTAACATAAAAAGGACAGGTGGCAGCTGATGGGATATGGAGCCCAGGCAGGAAACATAATCTATATTGGGGCAACAAAAAAACCAACCCCAAACCAAACATCCAAACCCTTCCACAAAGAAGTTCCTTTCCTTACAAACTTTTCTCTCGACCTCCACAGAGAAAATGGGAAAGAATGATGAAATTCTTGCTAGCTCAAATAGTCACAACTGGTGAACACCTGACTTATGCACTATATGCATTTATGAATCTCTAAACAGTTATCCACTTCTGATCACTATTAAACTGGCTCACATTTATGACTTTTTAAATGATGCAGTTTTGTATTTTTCTGGTGTTTCAATGAATTGTTCCACTGGTTCTATCAGTCATCACCTTTAGCAATCCTTACCCTGCTCACAGGACTCAAAGCTCTATAATGAAGATCCACCTGCAACTAAATTTTGAGGCTGAACTGAGCTTCAGGAACCAGATCTACCTTCTATACACACCCCCAGCACTCCTCCTGCAGTGCTTGTGCCCTTGTGCTGCTTTTATTTAGGGCTTTTCTTGTGAAAATTAATCCCATTTCTTTTTCCAGCCTCCTTACCAGCCTTCAGTAGGACTAACCTACTGAAAAAGCACATAGAGTAATGACTGATTTTTACTGCTTAGAAAATAATGATTGGTGAAATACTGATCCAGGGAGTTGTTTAAGGAATGGAGTGCTGAGATAGATCACGTGTGATAGCACCTCCTGAAGGAAGATCTGGGGAATCTCAGCATTTGTGAACAGGTTTCTATCTCGGCCTTTCTTTCATGGTGACATGAATTTTTAAAAATAATTAAAATGATTTGCAGTGGTGTTCTGCACTCTCACATGAGTTACAGTGATGGTGTTGCAGAGTACACAATGTCTATAGTGGGATTTACATCATCATTTGTATCTGTGAAAGCTTCAGCAGTATCTGCCTGCATAAATCAAGGAGATTTCTCATACCATTAAGAAATGATTTAATTCCTTCAGATTTCATCTGAACAGGACTAGAATGTCTGCTGAGACAGATTCAGGGATGTCAATAATGGCAAGTCAGAGATTGATTCTGGAGACAGTTTCAATCCCCTGGGTTCTTTGTCACTAAAGGACTGAAATACAAGGATGCAGAAAGATCTGTGGAAATAAAACACTCAAACATTACTATTCAAAAGCCTGGGGGAGGAAACCCCTATTGCTCCTGTGGAACACCCATTTGGTGAAAGGATTGGTTCCTGGGAGTGCAGGAGCGGGCACACAGCCAAGGACCATACCCTGGATGTCTGCAGTGGCCAGGGGTGTTTGATGTGCACCATCCACTGTGCCCTGTGTGTGTCCAGCAGGGCTGAGCCAGGCTGGCAGAGCAGAGACTCACCCTGAAGGGCTGGCAAAGCTGGCAGGGAAAGCTGACAGGCTGTGGGGCTTCTCCTGGGGAGAAGAACATTCTGCTGCCTTGCACACAGAGCTCCTGTTACAGGCTCCACACAGCTCCTTCTTCTAAATAATGTAATGGTTGCTTTTTGTTTGAGGTTGCAGGGGAAAGACTTTAAAACCAGCCAAAATCTCCCCCTAAGCCAAGTGCAGCATTTAGGAAAGGACATTTCTTCACCTTCAGTATAAACATATGCAGTGTGCATATGTGAATATTTAAAACAGAAAATGCAGTTCCCACTGCAGGCCTGTTCCAGCAGAGTTACCATAAACATCTGCAGCAGCTCCCTGTGTGCTGGGAAGTCCAAAGGGCTCTGAGCTGTCCCTAGACAGAAGGCATGAAGAGAAGGACTGAGATTTCCAGATCCCCTGACAATCAGCTCTGCTTGCTGCACCATTTCCTCTCCAGGCAGTTGACAGTCTAGGCTATAGGTATTCCAAGGGAATTATAGGGAAACTGTTTATTGCTTTCAAAGATGATTTAAACAAGACAGTATTTCTAAAGGAACAGGAATTGCAGTGTGCATTGTTCTGCATTGCCACCCAGTGAGATTGAGAATCATAACTGAGGGATGCAGAGTCAGGCTGGAGCAAGAACTTGGGCTTTTTCTGTGAGCAGACTGTTCTGGAGATTATATTCAATTTAAATAATTAAGTGTTATGGGAAAGTTGATTAAATTTTGAATCCAAAGGATTTATAAATCCCTTTGTAATGAATGGTGCTGCACATAGATGAGAACCCCTGTGATGCCCTCAGAGCACCCTGAACAATGCCTTAACCTGGAATACTGGCTGGATTTAAGGCTGGCTGGGTTTTGTGGCCTTTTGAACAAAAGGGACCAGAAAATGGTTCAGTCCCAGAAAGTGTGTGACCAGCAGGGGTGGTTCTAATAAAACTATCTAAATAAAAGCTCTTGTAGGGATACTGCCTGGAAGTATCCAGGGATACCATCCAGCTTCTACCTCCTTTAAGTTCAGTCTATGTTAAAGGTCACTAACTATTGCTGCTTTCTGTTAATACTCGCAGTGGAAAGGTGTCTGTTAAATTGTTCCCATTTACCCACTGGGAAAAAAAAAAAAAAAGAGAATTTTTGAACAAAGCTATGGGATTTTTGGTAGAGAAACTGGTATCTAGGCTGATGTAATCTTCTATTCCCTTTCAAGTACATGTGTAGACACATGGAGAAAGAAGCAACTTTGTAATAGAAAAGGAAATAATTTCTGTCCCTGTTGTCCTGATCACACATGATTACAAAGGGATTTTAATCCACATGCTTTCTAACAGCAAGGGCTTTTAAATTGTGGATTAACAAATTTGAAAAAAATCACAAAAAAAACAAATGGAACCCCTTCTTCAGTTTCCTCTCACCTGCCTTAATTATTCATTTTAACTCCATGCTGCAGATCAGGGTTACCTTGTTAGGTGTTTAATGAGGCTGAGAGTACCCACATGGTGTGGCCAGTGAAGGAATTCTATCCAAATTACCTAAACATTCTTCTTCCCTACCTGAAGGCAACCTTCAATATGAGGGCAATCTAAAGACTTTGCATCAGGAGACTGATTTACTTAGATTTGTAAATTGTATTCTCCAGCTCTTAGGGGGATTTGCTGGATATGCTGCTCTTCAGTTCTGGTGGGAATGAATGAGCCTCTTCAGTTTCTGGTGCATGAACAATCAGATTAAGAGACATGCAGATTAAAAAACAAGCTGAAATTTCATGTTCTTTGTACTAGTAGACAAAAAGTTTTTTTGTGAAGAAACTGATAGCATGAAAATAGCTCCTATTTTATAGGACACTGTAGAAACACAGGCATGTGAGCTGCAGAAGAGTGCTGTTCTGAAAAAGGCTTGTTCATGGAAGTGATGGAGCACTGAAAGGAAAAAAAAGGGGGGAATGGTGCTCTAGGGTTGCTAGAGCACTATCAAACCCCTGCACAGCACAATAGGATATGTGGTCTGTGCTGGACACTGTCTGCAGAATGACCTTACAGGGAGAGACTCAGGGAAAATCCAGCAGCAGCAGTGGAGTCCCAGGATCTGAACAGCAACAAGGACCTGGCCCTGTGCAAAGGTGCTGTGGCTCCTGGAGGGGACCAAGAACAACTCCCAGAGTAGGAGTTCACTTCAGCCCAGCAGTCTCAGAGGTTCCCTGAGCAGAGGATAGTGGGAATGGCTGAAATCCAGCAGGTCATCAGTCAGGGAGGGCTGGCTGATTGAGAGAGCCAAGGAATGCTGAGACATTGTGGGAGCCTTGAACCTCAGCTGCCTAAAGCATGAGCAGTACAATGGCAGCTTGCTGACACTGCAACAAAAATCAGTCTAGAAAAGGTGTCTGCTTTCTCTTCAGAGCTCTTGTGCTTTAGCACAAGTCAGCATGGACTCCTTGTGGGCATGGTAACTGGAAAGTGAAATAGTGAAACAGCTGAGATGAGCCTCATTAAATATTAAAAAGCTGACAGTGTGGATCTGCTGTGGAGAAGGTGTGAATTTAGGATGACCTGTTGCCTCAAAGCAACATTTAAATCTGTGTTACCTCTCAGAAGCAGTTCTTCACCTGCTCCTTCAAAGTTATAGACCCACAAACTTCACAGTATATCCTAAATATAATTGTACTGACAAAATGCCCTGTTAGAATGGCAGTGGGAAGTGGATACTTTTTTGACTGTTTTAATTATTTATGTTTTTTTAAAAAAATCCAAAGTTTCCACTATCCTGAAGTTCAAGGAAAACCATGAGAATGGGAAAGGCTTCAAATCTCTGTAGGTATCAAACAGTTCCTTTAACTCCTCATTCTTGACTTGTGCATCACAAGGCTCCTTTGAAAGGGGTCCCAGTGAGGGTGGTGGTGTCTTTAAACTGTGCTACAGAGATGTGGGTTCCTGACCTGGGCAAGGGAGGGTCCTGCCTTCCACTGCAAGCTGGAAAGGGAATGTGATTTGGAGTCAGGTGTTTATGTCTGATGGCTTCTCTGGGTCGGTTTTTGGTTGGTTGTGTATGCTTTTGTTTTCTGTTTGTTGAGGTTGGTTTGTTTTAAGCCTCTTTTAGCTGCTGAAGATGAAGGACAGACTGCAACTTTTGGCCAAGGAAGGTATGAACTCTGCCAACAACAAAATCCTGTTTGAACTCCTCCTGCCTTCTGGATGGCTCCTGCATTGGTATTAATTGCAGAGATGTGCTAGAAATGTTAACAAGGGTGATCACTGTGTTTTATGGGGCTACAATTACAGCTTTAGAATGTTCAGCCAGCGCATGCTGACCTGCTGTAATTTGCAATTCTAATAGCACCTAGAGCAGGGACTTTCACTGTGATGTCCCTTGTGCTGACAGCACTTGAGACAAGAAAAACCCTGCTGTTGGGATTATTACAATAATTGATGGATTCATAGGTACTGTGTCATTTGTTAATACCATCCTGTTAAGTCCTTCTGGGAATGAGATCACAGATTTTTCTAAGTAGCAGCTGCTGCAGAGTTTCCTGAAACTCCAGATTTTCAGGCTGGGCCAAGGAAGGCAGGACTGAGGATACAAACATGCCTGGTTGCAACAACACGAGCCAACAATCCCTGAGCCTGCAGCCTTGGTGATTCAGGGAGTGCTGAGGGTGTTCAGTGAGCTCTGTGGTTCAGAAAGGAAACTCACTGCTCCTGCTCCTCTCCTGTGTTCCTTGGAGATAAACCCTGCCTGGAGAGAGGCTGGAGACAGCCCAGCTACGTGTGTGTTTATTCCCCATGTTACCCTTCAGGAGTGTTTGATTATCCAAAAGCTCTGCAAAGAGAACCATGTACATGTCACCCCTAGAAAATCACTGTGACTGAGAAAAAAAGGAATGAAGAACGACTGAGGCATTAATTTACATCTGTCAAGGTGATTACTTGACTGAATTATGGTTCTATTTCCTCTGATTAATTTAGCACAAGATTCCTTCTTTTATTCTTTCCCTGCTTAAGGGGTTGATATCCCTGTTGAAGCACAGGTACTCTGGAATATTTTTTGCAATATAACTTCTCTCTCCAAACAAGTCCTCCTCACCAGCAGCTCCTGAGTCGTTGCAGGAGAAATCAATACAATGTCTGGTCAAATTATCTGGTTCATGGGCTGAGTTATCTGCTCATGTCTCAGTTACTCCCAGAGATGGAATTACAAAGCAGCTGCCACTACACTGAGGAAGGATTCCAAAGGAGCAGGAATGTCCCCAGGATGAGCTGGGGGGAATGCTGGTCCTGGGGCAGGCAATGTAGGTGCAGAGTGATCATGGTATGAGCCCAGATTAATTGCTCATCCATGCATACATCTGTAAGTTAGGAACATATCTTTAATCATTATTTGCCATCTTATTTAATTAGATTTGAATCATACCTTTTTTGTTATGGTTGCATTTTTTTCAGTGAAGTTTTAATCTTGAAATTTTGGAATATTGTTTTTGTTCTTAGTTGATTTTTTTCCCTAAAATTTAAAAGCAACATTAAGCAGAGAATCTAATTGAAAGGTTTTATTTACTCTATAAACACTGTCCTTTGGGTTCTGACTCAAGATAATTCAATAAGAGCACATCAAACTCATCTCTATCTCCTGCAAATGTGTATAGATCTATATTATCACAAATAGTTGCTGTGCTATGATCCCAAATCAAGATTAATACAAAATTAGTTTGCCTAATGTCGGCCTTATTTTGCCTTCAATGAAGAGCTCTTCTAATTCTTGTTGGCAATTTCTACTGATAAAATTAAGGGTTTTTTCCACTGTGACTTAGCAGAATGCAGCAGGAATTTCATGTTTCCATAAAGTGGTAGGGGAGATGCTGACTTTAAGGCTTGTTTTATTCCCATTTGTCAGATGCCAGTTTGCCAGTGGGAGAGGGAGGGGGCTGCTGGCCTAGCCCTTCCCTCTGCCAGGACAGAACATCTTGGAGGAGTGTGCTGGGAGCAGAGGTGTCCCCACAGAGCTCTGGGGCTGCAGGTGTCCCTTTTCCTGAGGAACATGGAGCACAGCACTGTGATTTCCTGTGTAACCAACCTAATAGCTTTTGCTGGGTTCCAGGACAAAATCTGTGGGCTTATTTTGCATTTTGTCAGCTCCCCTGTCCAACAGCTCCTCACACAGCCAGAGGTGGCCCTTGCTGGACAACATTAAAGGAATTTATCACCTGCAGAGCCAACGGTAGAACAGAGGATGTACCAGGAACTTGGCATCCAAGTGCTCTCTGCCTTTTCAGAAGGAAGGGATGATATCAGTGCCCAGGAGCAGCCCAGCACCAGCCCACACTGCATCCATGAGGATGTTTAGCTCATGAGACAAGGCAGCTGCTCAAGCACCAAACAATAACCTAAATGTGCAAGATTTTAGCATGGAGACTTTTTTTGGCTTTTTCACTGCTGAAATCCACACTGGCCACTGTTGGGATGCAGTGTGGTGGGCACAGGCTGCTGTGCAGGCACTGGCAGGGCTGCAGGGACAGTGGGGCACCGGTGGCACCATGAGTGACACCCCCACTTTTGTGAGTGGGGCTCTGACTGCAGGCATTTCTAGGCATTGTCCTTTGGGCTGGTGACTTAACTCTGCCCTTCCCTGGATTCCCTTGTGAATTAATTTAAACCCCAGTAACCCTTTCTATGGCACATGATCTCTGTCACACTCTGTGTTCAGTCACATCCTATTTCTGCATATTTTTCCTGCACTTGCTGTGACCTGTGAAGAGGAATGAATTACCAGCACACTGTTTCCTTAAGCTGAGCAATTACATTGAATAAATATTACATGGGTTATGTGAAGATAGAAAGTGGGAATAAAGAGACTTGCTATGGAAACGGGGTTTTTTTTCCACTTTTTTGGATGCTTTAATCTCTTCTGCAGTGGGGATTACTGTGCTATTTATTCTTTATGGTGAAAATATGACAGTTATGTCTGTTAGATTTTTCATAACTTTTCTTTATATTCCGTAAAAAGTGAGAAATGTAAATGATATTTCTGTACTATCTTTGGGAATTTTGTTTTTATTCTGATGATGTCTCCTTTCTCCAGGCAACAAAAATTAAGATGTTGCATTATGCCTGTCTCAGTCATGCATTTTATTTCAGGTGAACTGTATGTCCTTGTCAGCTCATGTTCCACAGAGTATTTTCAGAATGGGGGTTCTATAGAAGTTTGCAAAGCCCTGCTGCCTACTGTCTCCAGTGTGGTATTTAGAGCAAGAAAACTTTTAAAGCCCAGCAGGTGGATTGACCTCTGTATTTTATTGAAGTGATTAATCTCTTATATTTTCATTGACTGATCTCTGTGTTTCTGCAGCAATTATTCACTTCTACGTGTTTCTGCTGTGCTGTATAAAATATTCCAAGTACTGAGAATCAGGAGTCCTTCAGCAAAGTGTGTGTGCAAAAGAGCCACCTGAGAAATTCAGGGATCCGCACTTTGTCCTCTTGCTATCAAACGACTTATAAAACAAGAAGGAGAAATTCCTTGCTGAGCCAGCAGTTTCAGTCTGAGAGGAAGAGAGAGAACAGTGATATTTGTAATCCAGTGCTAAATGCAAATAAGTTCTGTGTCTCTTTCTTCGGGAGACTGCTTCCCTGAGTCACCGGGGTTCATTTACATTCGGGTGACATCTACAAGAATTTTGCCAACACAGCTTATTAGTGCAAACATTGTGTCAGCTCTGACATTTCTCTTCGCTGGAGAATCCCCAGCATGGCTCTGTCTGTCCCTGGTGGCAGACGTGCAGTCACACGGGGAGCGGTGCCAGCCTCAGTGCATCCCGCCGAGCTCCATCCCCAGCTCTGCCTCCACAGCCTCCATGGCCCGGTAGCAACAGGAGCCTTTCCCAAAGGTTTTCCCTTTTACTCTGGAAGCAGGATCAGCACCTGCATCTGGCTCCTGGAGCAGACATGGGTAGGTCCCAGGCCTTTTTCTGGAGCAGAGGCACAAACACATCACCACGATGGGCTGGCAGAGCTCCCTAGGGGCACCGAGCAGCTCCAACCCCGAACAGGATTCAGATGGTCCAGCACTCCTGGGGCCACACAACTCAATCCATGGGAATGAAAGGTTGTTATTATCCCTGCAGCTGCACTGAAAGGATGCTACAGACTCTTTTTCCAGTCTCACTCACAAGTGTGTGTTACAAAGGTGGGCAAGGGGTCAGCGCCAGGAGTGTTTATCTGAGTAAGATCCTCAGTTCTTTGTTTTCCTTTCTCATGTCCCTGCTTTGTGCATTTCCCTGGCTATCCCATGCAGAAGGACTGAAGCAGTTACTTCCACTTCCCTCCTCAAAGAGGGGGTCCTCGGGGTTTCTTTCATTTATAAACATCATTTACAGGTTCTGTGAATTGCTCTTGTTAATGGGAGTCACCAGTGATGCTTAGTAAGAGACATCAGAATATTTTCTTGTCTACTACTCCATACACTTTTCTCCTGCCTTGTTTATATAATAATATACATATATTATAAATGCATATTATTATATGTAATATGCATTTATTTGTCACTCCCTTCTGGGGAACAAAGCCTGGCAGCTACAAACAGTTCTCTTGCAATGCAGTCATAGGAACAAGCCTCTTCTGGAAGCCACTCTGATGAAACCAGCCCCATTATTTCAGTTATGACTCAAGGTAGATTTGAATTTAGGGATGTCATACCCCCTGGCCCTGCTGGCTGTTTTCTAGTCACTCTGTTCACTCTGTATTTTTCATCTTATTCTCAGTTCTATAGCATACAGCATTTTCCACTAACTCATATTTCGTAAAGATAATGTGCCAAAACTTGGAGTCTGCTGTTTTTTATAAGGATACTGAAGCTGGGCCTCAGTTCAGAAAGGTACTTATTGTGCATAGCTTATGCTCTGTAAATGCATCTTTGATTTTATTCCTATAAAATATTCCAATTAAGGAAGCACCGAGATTCATGTCCTAAAACTGTCACTGTTCCATCCCTTTGGATTGTGGAAGAGGGTTTTGCCTTGCTGATGGACTTGTCTTGTTTTCAAAGTTTGTATTATAGAAGTCTTAAAATCAAAATTACCAGAATGTTGGAAAGCACTTTTGCTGAAATTCATGCTGAGATTCATGTAACAGGTGAAGGAAAAGGCATGGCAAGGTCACTCCTTTAACAAGAACAAAAGTGGCTGTGTTTGTGGATTTATGGAGAAGCCTTTACAGGCTGCCTTGATAGAAACTTTTAAAACTTGGCTTCTCCCCTGAAAAAGGGCAGCCATTCAGAGAGTTATGTTAATATATTTCAAAAATATAACAATACTACTGATCATTTCTCACTATGAAACAGAACTGGTCATTCTTTATTTCCAGTCAGATAATTTACTGTTGTTTTATCTACCTTGAAAATGGCTGTATTTAGCAGAAGTGAGCATTTTCTGAGTTCATGAGACAAGGGGAGTCATCATCACAATGCCTGTCCCATTTCAGGAGGAGCTGGCACTGCAATCTTTGCTTGTCCCTGCTCCTCCTCCTGTGTTAAGGCTCCTGGTTTCCCTTCAGCCATTGTCAGAGCTTCCAGGGGAAGGCAAAGGGGCCACAGCCCTGCAGGTTTGTCTCTCGTTTCCCGTAGCCCAGAACTCTCTGCTCAGTTGTTATTTCCTAAGCTCTCTGTTCCTTTTAGCTCTGAAAAGATGTCAAATTAGAGATGCAAAACCAGATAAAATTCTGCTCTAATTAACAGTTACTCGAGGGCCATTGCAATTATGTCCTTTGTTCACTTCTGCCAACAGAAGTTGGTAGTGTGTCAGTGGGATTTTCTGTATCAGGCAAGATCAACAAATACTGACCCTCAGCAGGCACTAAAATACTCATTAAATAAAACCCAATGCCAGCAAATAAAAGAGAAAGAATATGCTGAATAAACACAACTACTGGAAGAAGCAGTCTTCCAAATGAATCCTTAGAAAGGATAAATAAAAGTTGTAAAAGAAGAGGATATTGCTGTCATTAATGTTGATAATCCAGACTAAGGTAATCTATGAAATTTATAACCAGCTCAGCAGCAGGATTTTTGTAGACAATAGGCATCATTTTGTTGTGGCAGGGAAGCAGTAGATGGTGATTTCCACAGCAATCTAAATTCTCCTACTAAATACTGAGAAATGTTGTGAATGCTCCAAAGAACTGAAACCTGTCTGGAGGTCACAGCCTGTGACCATGCAAGTGAAGAAAAAATGAGTTACAAGTAGCAGTGAATTCAGAACTTAACTGCATGACAATCAGTGCTTAAACTATCAGTACAACAAACAAATATAATTCCTTAAGAAGTTTGAATTAGTCAGCATGTTTATAAGAACTGATTTTTTAAATTGCCCTCAAACAATGCTGATTGGGCTGTTTTTTACTTTCCCTCATCCGTTTATATTTTTCTTTGAGATGTTTGAGTATTTTTCCTAATAGAGAAGATTGTATAATAAAGGTATTCCTGAATATAAGGAATATAATTTTACTTCATAGAAGTGCTAAATTACTATGATACAGCAATTAGCCAAGCTGACAAGTACAGTTACATTCATTTGCTGAGTGAAGAAGTGAAGGTAACGGAAGCTGAAATGACTTCTCAGAAGGAAATTGGAGACATGAGGCAATCTGGGTCTTTTGAGTGGGGATTCTTTCCTGTCTGTGCCTCTGATAACCCTTCCATTTGTGTATCTTTCTAGTTCCTTAAAACTAGGGAGCAAATATTCCCCCCCTTATGGAACTTCACTTTGGAGCTTGTTTCAGGAATTTCTTGCTCTCCCATTTGGGCAGTAAGAAGAGCCTGGATGCACCTGCAGGGAGGTTGAACCTCTCTGAAATGCCCCTCCTGAGTACCTGCCTGTCTCTGACAATCTGGTCAGACAAGGTCTGTGTGCCTTCCATGGAACTGCTGGCAAGGACTGGGAGAAGCCTGGTACAAATTTGCAAAAGAACTGTGAAATTGTAAATCCCTTTTCTTCAGCTGGACCAGCTCTAAAAGGGTGTGCAATGAGATGAATGGAAACAAAGAATGCAGTCATTAGGTTAACATTTAATGTTTTCAATATTTAATATTTTAAGTTCTGCTATGTTTATGCAATAGATGTTTAAATAACAGTACTGTGCCTCTCTTGAAATCAGCTTTTGAGACAAGAACTGTCCAAAACCCAAGTCTGGACAGTGCTCAAACATATTTTCCTCAAGAGTCTCCTGTTTTCTTTTTGATTCTGTTCACCATCCTGGTGGACTCCAGGCAGGATTACCTAGAGAGGATTTTCCATGGACAGGGTTATATGCATGACTTTCTACAGAGCTGCTGGAAAGGGATAGAGGATGGAGGTTATGAATCCCAAAGGCCTGAGATGCTGCCCAGAGAGGCAGTCTGGGGCTTGGCTGTGCAGATGCAGTTCTTGGAACAAACAGAAACCTCTTGGTAATGTGAGCTTTAAGTAAAATCTTCACAACAGAATTATTTTTTCTATGCAGTGTTTAATTACTAATAAAATGAGAAGTGTCAAGTTACATGAAATAGAATTTCTTCAAGATGAAAGCCTCCACTCATGTAACCATTGAGACTGGGAGCAATGATTACAGAGGTGGTGATTCAGTGGGGTGAATTCTTTGGCTCCCATGAAAATGTATGTTTAAACCTGAAGCAGAATTTTACCCTTTCAATCTATTTTCTCATGATTTCAGGAAAGTCTCTAGATAGAAAATACAACCTAAATAAAGGAGATAGGTAAACTGAGACACTAAAAGACATCTCAAATCTTTCTGTGCTTTAGCTTCATGCTAAATGAGTGGTGAAGGATGAGACAAAGGGGAGATGAAGGCAAGAACATCTTAAGTGCTACAGGTCAGCACCACCTTACCAAGAGTATTTTCTGATAAATGTGTGGCTAACCCTTGAGCAAAGGTCATACATTTGATTTCCTCTTCCAGCCAGGGAAATCTTAGCTTGTTTTCTCAACTGGAACAAATCCATGCATTGCTTCTCAGGGCAGCTTCCCCTGAATGCATGCAGGACAACATTCTTGTTTAGTCCTAGAAGTGGTTCTACTTCCCATTCAAAGGATTTAACAGCAAAACCCACCTTCAATCAGAAAAGAGAGCACAGGAAAGAGAAAGGGAGAGGAAGAAAAATACAAGAATGTATTTTTACATCTGAGGATTCTGGTTGACTGACCAGAAAGGAATAGGCAAATATATTCATACTTGCAACACACTTGAAACAGTTTATGTTCTTACCCATTAGGCTGAATTTCATGGTAGATGCACATTAAATGCAGTATTTTTATGGCACAACTTTGCTTCCTAAATGCTAAATTAAGCTCTCAGAGTAAGCTAGGAAGTAATGATTCTGTTTCTGAAAGCCAGGACACCTATGGAGGGCAAAACTTAACTAAATTCTGGGGACTTATCCTGCCATATTAAATTTTTATTTATTACTTTGACATTATTTTTTCTTTCCTAATTAGTCAGCATGATTGTAAGAATTTATTTCCTAAGTTGCCCCAAATTGCATGCTGATGTTTCTTTTTCTTCTTTTCCCCCTTTCTTTATCTTTTTCACCAAGAGAGGACTTTCCACAGGCAGGATTATATACATGACTTTCTACAGAGCTGCTGGAGAGGGATGGAGGATGGAGGTTATGAATCCCAAAGGCCTGAGGTGCTGCCCAGAGAGGCAATCTGGGGCTTGGCTGTGCAGATGCAGCTCTTGGAACAAACAGAAACCTCCTGGTAATGTGAGCTTTGAGTAAAATCTTCACAACAGAATTATTTTTTCTATGCAGTGTTTAATTACTAATAAAATGGGAAGTATCAAGTTATACTTGACTCTCTCTTTCTGCACGAAGCCCCTCCTGTGCAGGGCTGTGTGTGCTGATGTGTGCACACACCAGCTGTGGGAAGCACACATGGAGGGCAGTGTTGGAATCCTCTCCATGAATTCCACACGTGGCTTCTCAGGCTGTTGTTCGTTACTGTGATGCCCTAAACAGCCTTTTGGGAATTTTGGAGCCATGGCTCAAGACACTGGGACTGATATTCTTACATAGCTATAATGCCCAGGAGCCATGGTTGGGAAACTGCATGTGTGAGGCAGTACAAAAAGAACAAAGATTCCCTCCTCCCACATTCTTCTTATTTGATCCACCACTTGTTCAGGCTCTTCCTGCCAGCCTGCTTTGTGGCAATAGCACAGATGTTTTCCACTTTGCAGCAATATGCTGAACATATGATGGAAATCTGTCCTGGAATACAGCCTCCCTGGGAAGTCCACTCTTACTCTCAGTAGATCCTGTGGATGTTGCTTTTGAGGACCTGAGTTTTTCCTCTGTTCCTTCCCTGAAAATTCACTTCACTGTGGCTGGCTACAAAGCTTTTTCTGCACATGCCTAGATCTGAAAGGAGGTGTAAGGTACTGTGAATCCTGTAAGCCCTGAGGAACCCCTCTCCATCTCGAACAGAACACATGCCATGTCCCTGCCATTTGCTCATGATTGTTCAAACAGCACTGCCAAGAGCCCCAGTGTGACCAGACTGCCCACTACAGTGCTGGATGTCAAAACCCCATGGCTTCATTCCTTCCCACTACAATGGTGGATCTCCTCAGAACCCCATGGCTTCATTCTCACAGCTGTGGCCTGAGATTTCCATGAGTTTTGTGGTAGTAAAATTGGTGTGATGTGGCTGAGAAAGAGCTGCCAGGTTTGGGGTTCTCCTTTCCTCAGTATTTATTCCTGAACTCCTTCCTTAGCATCTCTTTTTGCTTTGCCCTTCTCATTTCTGAGACCCTGTATGGCTGATACAAAGCAATCTCTTGTCTAATGAGTGCTGAGGCCTCCTGGTCACTGCTGTAGACACCACTGAATCTGATTTTATCAATACAGAACAAAGGATTTGATTCCCTCCGAGGCCCAAGAACAGGAATCCAGGATATTGGATTAGGCACTAATGGCACAGGAGGTTTTTGAAAGTCATTTCCCTTTCCCTCTGTCATTAATCTGCTTCCCTGGCTGATGAGCTGCCAGTGTTTCAAGAAGCAGATCTCATGAATTTCCTTAGTGACAGGCCAGTCCAGAAGCCCCTGCAGTGAATGCACTATGGGCACATGGAACAGACCAAGGACTGGCCATTTATTTCTCTCTTTAAAGAAAAAAGCTTTTCTCAGACCAAAAATGGAACTGCACTAATAACCTTCTAATGGGTATAGAGTGGGAAAGCTTTTTGTTTCCAAACCTGCACGAAACATAACCTTCCATGCTTTGGGATTCTAGAATCTGAATTTAGGTTTTTGTTTAAGGGCCTGAATAATCACACCACAGCTGTAGTTTCAACCTAAGAACCATCAGAGAGGAGCTAGTCTAGTCCAAAGCAAAACCCCACCAAGGTTCTGGTATTAATTTTTAAGAACTCCAGCATTGACAGAAATGATTGACCAGTTTCAGACTGATGGGGGAGTTCTCTTGGGGCAATAGGAAATACATCCCAATACTTTGGTGGCTATATTTTATCCCACTTCTCTGAGTGACTAGTCTGTTCTGATAGTTGATAGCTGAGACTGAATTGCTGGGGTTTTCTCCAAATAAAGTTGCACATGGTCAGCTTCCCTGGGAACCTCTGTACAGCTGAAGTCCATCAAAAATTCCATGATCTCAAAATCAAATGACAGATTTGCTTGTGAGTAGAAACAAAAAGTACCTAAGTTCTGCTTGTAGGCATTTATTGGGGGGGAGCAAACTGTTTTTCAGAAGCACCTGAAATGGTTCCCATTTTCCACTTTCATTCATGTTTGAAAGTCAAATGATTGTACAGAGTTTTCAACAGGGTTCCACAAGATAAAGGAGTTCTTTAAGGTGCTGCATAACCACCAGTTGCCATTACTGTTCATAATACAGTTTTGTAAGTGCTGTTTCAGCCTTACTGAAAGATATTTGTGTTTCTGGAAAGCCAGAGGTGGAGGAAAGAATTGGAACAAAATTGAAATACAGCAGACCAAAATAACACAGTAAAGCATGCTATCGGCATTGAAAGGCTTTGTGACTTTGATAAATATTCCAGATAATGAATTTAAGAGACAGAGCTCTGCACACTGGCATGGCTCTATCACCATCTGCCTGGCACTGTAATTAACTGATTCTATCACAAGATTGCTTTGCTAATTAGATGGAACAGTCTGGTAGTAGTACTTGGAGGGTTCATCTGCTGGCCTGGTGAGTGCTGTGCAATATTTGTGTGTCCAATCCTTCCATAAGCAGAGATTGTCATCCCAATGGCACTTAGGGACACATCCCTTTCTGTAGAGGACAAGGTGTGGGCTTCCTGTGCTCACACATTTTTAGGCTGAGGAAGTAGTCTCAAACCTACTTAGTCAGGGTCAAGCTGTCAGCAAGAACAGATGCTAGTGAAGATCTTCTACCTGGTAGTTTTTCCCCTTTTGCTGGGGGTTACTCTCCCTGGAATTCTTGAGGTTCACAGAAAACTTCCTGAGAAGCTGCAGGGAAAATCTGAGGAGCTGATTCAGCCTCCTGTTCAAATATAAAGCTGTCCTGCCTGGCTAGCAATGAAGAAGAACTTTGACAATGGCTGTTTTCACAGACAGCTCCAAAGGTGGAACATGGCTTTATTCTCCTAGATTTTTATAGTGTAGAAATTATTTATTTGTAACACACTGAGAATGGAAATGTTAACCTATCTGTGCACTAGTTTTACATTATGATTTATTATGAGAATGACAAACTTCCAGCCCAGCAGAAATTAATTTCAAAACATCTGCTTAGCATCCATTGAAGCACCTGCAGTCAAGGAACACCATATTGTGTGGCAGAGATTTGGATTCCAGGTTTTGTTTGGGTTTAAAAAAAGCCTAAATAACAGCTGTCTTTTTCCTCCTCCCTTCAGTTAATTCATAACAACTACTGTGAATAAGAAGTCCTGCTGCACCCTGCTAATGTGAGTCAGAAACACACAGAGCAGTGGGAGCACTGCTGGCTGCCAGCACTGGGATTTAGAAAATAGTGTTTCCCTTTTTGTCCTTGAAGAAATGGTTATTTAGCAGAAGGCTCACATTTCCACTGGGAATTTGTGTGTGTGAGTGTGGGGGATGCAGATTCGGCCTCTACACAAATGTGGGGAGATGATGGCCATAGGGTTTTAGTACTGACAGTCTGATATCTGTAACTTTATAGAGTGCTGCACTTGCCTTTTGTTAAAAAAACAAGTTTAAAGTCACTTAAAGCCATTTATCAAAAGATTTTTAGGTTGTTGAAGTAATAATATGAAAGTAAATTTCATCTGTCTATCTATCTTATCTATCTATCTATTCCTGCTTTTATCTATATAAAATCCTCTTCAATCAAAAAAAAGTGACAATCTCTATGTCTCTGAAAACTCTGAAATACATAAACAACAATCTTTGGTGACAGATCTATTTGCATGTTTAATTGGTGTCCTAAAGCAGCATAAGAAATTGTCCAAGAACACACAAACAATGGATAAGTGATATGACTGACACAAGCTTTAAAGGTATCTATTAATAATGATTTAACAGAAAAATATGCTATAAGGGACCTATACTCCCTTCTTGGTACCTGTATTATTTATGGGTTTCATATGAAGTAGATGAAGTTTTTGTTGGCCAAAATAAAATTAAATTTCTGAATCTAGATACCATTAACTGTAAAGTAAATGTAACAAATCTAAGATGAGAAAGAAGAATGATAACTAATATGTAAAAGTCAGGTATTTTCACTCATGCTTTATGGTTCAAGGATGTAGTTCTTTAAATGACTGTTGCCTTCAGAGGGCAACACAAGGTGCTTGGATCCTGTCGGAAGTCCTAAATGTCCTAAAAAATGTATTAGGATGAAACAGGTATAACAAATACACCAAACATCAAATGTATTCAGAAGGAACCAAGGTGTTTTCTACCCTATGGGCTAAATGTTTAGATGTCAGTATTACAAAACCAGAAAGTTAGAAATAAGAACAGTGAATGATTCAAGTGGAGTGCCTCTATCCTGCACACAGATAGGAGAAAAAGTAATAAATATGATACATATATATGCTATATATTTAGATACATACTCATCCCCAAGGTATTATGTAATTATATACCTTACATAATGTTACCTATACATTAGTCACAAAGGGGGGGTGTTTATACACAAGTACTTTTTCATGTGCTGATTTAGCTATATGTTCATTGATGACCTCCTGATCGGACACAACTCCTATGGAAATCTGCCTGGCAGCCTTTGGATTCCATGTAGCTCTGTCCTCCATTCCTGGGCAGCAGTGCTGCTCTGGGCAGGCTGGCACTGAGGGAATGCTGCACCAGGGGTAGTTCAGTCCTCCTGGGGAGCTTTGCTGTAGCTGCTGCTCTGCTGGCAGCTCTTGCACGGTGCTTTGGCAGCCGCCTTGTCTGCAGTGTTTCTGTGTCTGTGGGGTGACAGCAGCTGGTGCCTCAGTGGTGACATCTGCTGCCAGGGTCACTTGTGAAGATCATCAGTCCTTGCACTGACAAATAATGGCTTTACCTCCAGGCAGTTTCTGAGTTCTGTGCACTCCTGGAACTATTGCAAATGCTCTGTTGGTTTGGAGCTCTTAATGACTGTAATGTGTTCAGAGCAAACCTGTGAGTACTTGACTCTCATTTTGTCAGCTGTCATTCCTGTAGTTTTTTATTAGCACTGAAGTGACAGTTTTGCATTTAGAAGAAAATATATTTACATATATTAAGAAGATTGTTGTCAGTCACTATTTGTGCACACCTTTATAGAAGGGCAGAAAATAACACGTTCTTATGTGCAATGTAAATTGATTAAGGTTATCATGGCATCCTGGCAAAATGCAAGATCATCCAAATTGGTATGTTCCCATTCAACCTTCCACAGCCACACCCAATGTTTTCTCAGAGGAAAAACCACAACCCCGTTATCTAGCTGTAATCTCTGCTGATTAGGTTATAAATGCAGAGTGTAGGACCCTGAGATCTTGCCTAAATTCAGGTCTTATGTTCCTCCCATGTATATTAACTGTAAACCTTAGGAATTGTCAATATAAATTCATAATCTTTTGTGTTCCATGGATCTGCTCTGGATGCTGCTCTATTGTCAGAGTGTTGTGTGGGGCTGGAACTGCTCTGGGCAGCCTGGAGTGGATGGTGCTGAGCAGGGATGGTGGTGAGGGCCTGCTGTCCACACTCTGCATGTCCAGAGGGTTTTACTTTGCGTTTTTCTTCCATGTAGTTCATGCCCATTCCAGGATGGGGTGTGTACTAAGCTCACTCCTGAATCTCATTTTTTGGGTTACTTTCACCTGAGGTGTCTTTACAGTCCACTCTGCCATTGTAACATCTGATCCTTCTGCACAATTGAGGCCACGCTCTTCTGTGTAAAATGTCATGGTAACAGAAAACCACAAGTCTCCAAGTACTTCTGATTAGTGACAGCATGTGATCAATGCTATTTGTAGAGTGTAGAATAGAGGTCTAAAAGTAGTTTGTCTTTTAGATGGTGCTAGTTGCAAAGTGGGTATGCTAAAAGGAAGGGTTCAGTGTTAAAACTGAAGCTTGACATTAACGTGTAAACAGAACAAGGCAGGAACTGAAGAAGCTGAGGCGGTTACATCTCCAAGTTTGCTTGTAAACAGCAGCTGCAGCAACCTCGTGTTCATCAGAGATCTTCCAACACCTCCTTCAACTCCTTTGCAACAAATCTGCTTTTAAAACAAATGGCTAAAACTGTCTGCACTCTGTATAAACAAAGTACCCTGTGACTCCCTTAAATACACTGGACATCTCTGACCAGGTAGTAATTCTTCCCTCTGCCCTGGCCAAGCACTACTTGAATCACCTGTGAGGTGGTTTGGTTATTCACATTCCACTTCCAGATGCAGAGGCCCAGCCAGCAGCCACTGCTCTGCAGAGCTGCCAGTGCCTAATTGTTTCTGGCAATGGCAACTGCCTTTCTCAGGCTTTTTTTCTTCCTCCTTCCTCCTCAGCTGGCATTTCAGAGCAGTAGCTTTCATAATACATTAGCTTAATGCGCTCTGAGCTTGACCACATCTTCCATTCCCACTGCTGCCTGAACCACACATTGTCCTTGAACTCAGCATCCAGTACAAATGATTTAGACAGATGAATAAATAAGCCTCAAATATCCATGTCCTTGCAACAGCAAAACCAGATCAAACCTATTGTTCAGAGCAGCCTATTGCTGCAGACACTGAGCAGATGGATTCATGTTCACAGAATGTGGGGGCATGATTCCGGAAAGTGAAGGGTAACTCACTTGAGCAGAGCTCCAAGGACATGTGGACTCTGCCACAGTCCCCCTTCTAGTGACAGCACAGCCAGTGTAAGAGGCAGTCTGCCACCACTACAGGGTGGTTCTTTTTTTACTCAGCAGAAGGCTCAGTTCATCTGAAAAGAGGAGAAACAATAGATGGTTGTGTAACAAGCAATCCTTTCTTAAAGTCAATCCTGCTGCTTTTGAAAGGCCCGGCTGGGTGAAAGCAGTCTCTGCTTTGTCAGATCTGAAAAGGGTCTGGGACTGAAACGAATCCTTCCTGTTCTGTCGTTCCTGGCATTTAACCTGGGTTTGAACCAGGTGAGGTCTGGGTGAAGCACACCCCAGAGAAATCACAAGTGTCTCTGAGCCTTCTGCCTGCCTGACATGCTTGAACATCGGAACCAAAACTATGCACACAAATGGTTAAACGAGAACAAAAAAGATATCTGTTATTTTGCATAAACTTGAAGGACTGGATTAAGACCTCCTTAGCTGTAAGTATAACTGTCATGGTCCCTTTCCAGTTTGACAATTAAGGGCAGGAACTGAGTCTGATAGAATAGGGGAGGATTTTTTCAACACTCTTTATAAAAAAGCCTTGGGTGAATTTATGGAGACATAAACTCAGGGTTTGTTTGCAGGGACATGAAATCCTACCCAGTAGGGTTTGCAGCTCTGTCTGAAGCCAAAAGTTTTACTAGCCCCTCAGCTAAATGATTGAAGACATGTCCCAGGGCTACTGTTGATTTTGGGGGGGCTGAGTAGAAAACTGAATCACTCCTCTCTGCCTAGAGAGGGAAAAAAAGTACTTTTCTCTTGTCCTTTGATAGAGCACTGGGGTTCCTTTTATCTTTATGCAGACAGACAGCAACGAACAGACATTTCCTCCTCTCAAAGGAGTTTCAGGTCATTCTAATATTCACCTGTACAAAATATATTTGCCTGAGAAATGGGAGTGTGGGTGGGAGTGGTGTCACTTGTCACATCTGAGCAGGGCTACCCCTTCCCAGGCCCAAAGCTCTGAGGGTTTGCCTGCAGCAGTAGCAGTTTGGCTTTCCATGTCCATCAACATTCAAACAGCACCTGCATGACACAAAGTTTAAAAAGGAATTGGGACATCTCTGTGAAAGGAAGTATATGGGGTTTTCTTGTGTATTTTTACACTTCACAATACAAAACATCCCATGGAATTTCAGTGTCTCACCATCTAAACCACTGAGCAAATCATTGAAAAAAGAACTTGTCATGTAAATATGAGTTTCTTAGGTTACAAACCTATTAACATACTATAAGGAACAAACAAAATATGGAGATCAAGAAGTCAGAAAATTCTCCAGGAAAAGAGAGATAAAAACTTCCTACATTATTCAAAGAATATATTATTTTATAATTTTTCCCATATCACCAGCAGAGCTATTGAAAGTTATCTTTTTTGGATTGTACATAAAAGCAAGTAATTGTCTGACAAGTGCATCTGAGTGTGCACTGACACATGTAGAGTTTTCCCAACAAAAAGAAGTAAAACAGACAGAAAATAGTTATTAATGACCAAATTAAGTATTTTCAAGTATAGCAAGGAAGAACTTTGTGCAGAAAGGTTCTTTGGAAATCAGCTTTAATTTTCAGCAGAATATCATGAATTCAGATTGTATCCAGGCCACTTTGTGTGGGCAATGTAAAACATTCCAGAGGCAAACCAAGGCTCAGGCCCCAGCTCGATGAGCACGGGCTCTGGAGCACACAGAGGTGCAGGCTGGCACCAGCAGAGCACAGGCACTGTAGCTGCATGAGCTTTATTAGCTCTCCAGTATTTTTAATTTGGAACATTCTGTCACCCTTTACAGCTGCAAAATTCTGCAGTTTGAGTAATTGCTCCTGATTTCCCCTCCTGCACAGCTGCTCCAAGGGAAGATGGCAGTGTCCCCAGTTCATACACATCACCAGCACTGACAGCACACTGCCACAGCAAATCTCAGCCTGGGCCCTTGCAGCTGGCAGCTCTGCCACCTCCCAGGATCATTGTGCACCTTCACAACATCGTGGTGCACCTCCCAAACAGCCTCTGCATTTCTGGCAGGCACCTCAGACAATAGCAGGTAAAAACATGGGATTACGTGGGTTGTTTTGTTTGTTTATTTGTGGGGTTTTTTGAGAGTGTTATTTTCTTTTGTGGTTTTGTTGAGTTTTGGGTTTTTAGAGTTAAAAAATAATAGAAGCAGCAGCTAAGTAGTAATACTTTGTGGTGCCAAGAGTAGTCCTGTATAAATGAGAACAACTTTTACTGATGTTAGACTGGCTGCACAGTCATGGCAAATGTCAAACAGAAAAATGATGCAAAGGGAAAAAATAATTTATTAGGAAATTTACTGGAGTAATTGGTCCTGGTAATATCTCATATCTCCCATAAATCTGCTTAATTCCTAATCTAGTTCAAAGTTGCCCTAATTATTTTAAACCTCTATGAACTTGCTCCAGTTTCCACTCTTTAGTATCTTGTTCACTGCACCTGTTTTTACCAGTTCAACACAATTCTCCTCTACCACTGGCTGTGATGTCACCACTTTTTGGTCATCTGAAAATTCTCTAGAGTTCCTGCAACATAAAATTCCTGTTTTACCTTTCACCACTTTACTGTCTCCACTTTGAAGGTCACTCTAATCCAAACACCTCATCTCCCATGAGGTAATGCTGTGCTTTGTGTTCTGCCAGCTGTTATGGAACTGGAGAAGTCACTTTGGGATCTGGCCTTTATGAGAACACCAGAAATCCACAGTGATGTTTTGTTAGCCTCAGGGAGAACCATTCAGATTGTAAACTGTAAAACATTACATGGGCACATCAAATTTCCTTTGGACTGAGAAGCAGTGGGGTACAATGATGGTTAAAAAAAAAGGGTGTGCAAACCTATCCCAGCTGTAGCAAGTGCAAATTATGTGTTTTGTGAATCCAGATGATACAAATCTCCCATCTGTTCTCAAAGGGAGCTGTAAAACAATCCCCAAAATGATGAAGACTAAAAATATGTCAGTGTTTTTTTGAGGAAGAGAGTGAGGCACAGCCAGCAGGCAGGGACAGAGGCATCACAAACTGAGCAAAAAAATGAGCTTTCAGGTCTCTGCAATGCAAATTCTTTCGAGACTGATTGTTTCACTGGTGAAAAAATGCATTACTTCCCCAGGTGATCCTTTTGTCCCAGTACATGATGCCACAAGATCTTTTGTCTTCAAAGCATATTTTAAAACTAAAATTGATTTGAAACCCGTTTTTCCGATGATGACAAGGAGCTAAGAAGCCCTCAGAGAAGCCCTTTCTGGTTCAAGTGCAGTTTCCACTCATGTTTCCATTTAGAATTGCATCCTAGCTGTTCTAAAAGGAAAGGATTTTAAAAAATTGTCTATGTAGTTAAAAAGTATTGGTGATATTCTGATTTTATGCTCTCCCTAAACATCTGGGCATTTCTGGTTGGGATTGCTGCTCAGAGATGTGCTGTACAGCCAGAGCACCCAGCAGGATGCATTGGAACTTTCAGTCTACTACTGAATGTCCCACATTCTTTCTAAAGGAACATCTGATTCCACAAATGTGTTTACTGTGAGGAGAGTGATCATTAGTGCAGTGTGATGTACTCTTCAAATGATGCACAAAAATCACTCCAAATAACTCCTCCTTTTGCTCCTCTTGGCAGAGTGTGTGTCCCTTAGCCCCAAGTTCCAGGCCAAACCAGATATATCACTTTGGATTCACATTCTTCTCTGGATGTGTCTGTGAGGCAGAGTTGGAATTACAATATCCAGTGATTAGATATTGCTGGGTTACTTGTCAACATGGCTACTGCAATAAAGCAGCAATTTGTCTTTCAGTAAAATAAAAATAAAATAAAATAAAATAAAATAAAATAAAATAAAATAAAATAAAATAACCCCCAGTTAATCTACCTCTCAGAGCTTTTACTGTCTGGTGAAGGCAGAAGGGCTTTACCCTTTCTCTGCTGCCCAGGGATTGAGGATCCTGTGGTTCCCTGTGTAACCACTGCCTCTGGAGCAAGTTTCAGGGCAATACATTGAGGCGACAACAAGGAAACCTGGTTTGCAAATTTCTAGAAATTCTGGTCTTCTAGAAATTCTGTGCCCAACTTCTTTAATAAAGCCTGATACGTCTTTCCAGTTGTTTGGGCCAAGGACTTGTGTGCTGGGTGTGTTTGGAGAGTAAAAACAGCCAGTCTATACCTCAGTAGTTTAGTTTGGAAATAACCAGAATACTGATTTCTCTTAGTAAGAAGAGATGTTGAAGTGTGGATTAGAAGCAAAATTCAATATGAGGGGATCCTAATAAGGACTGGTCTTCCAATTGGGACTAAAGAGCTCACAATTACTCTCTCCTGGAGAGGATCTAGGGTCTCTTTTGTAAAGCTCATCTCTTTAAATCCTGAGGCTTTGCTGTAGAAATCCCTTCCCCAGTGGAATGGAGACCTGCCTGCATTTGTCATCTAACCATAAAAACCATTGCAGGTCCTCAGTAAGTGGAAAGTGTATTCAGAATTCCTCTCTTGCTAGCAAGAGTCAGTGCCAGGTAATGGACAGACCCCAACCCAGCAGCCAGGAGAGCCAGGCTTTCTCCTTAAATTCCTGTGTAAATTAAAGCAATTACCTTTTCTGCCAGCTTTCTTTCCTCTGCCCACCTTTTGTGTTTTCTAGATACCTGTCACCTGAAAGGACAAGGCCAGTTGTTTTGTGCAGAACCTAGAATGATTAAGCTTCAGTTTTAGTTGGGGCTTTTAAGTAGGAGTAATCTTGTAGCAATTTTGCATCTAAATTAAAATAAAGCTAGGATGCTGAAAACCTGTAAAGATAGATGCTTACAGAGCTGCTTTTCTTAAACCATCAAACTAATGAAGTTACTTGTCAATGAAGGAAAGAACAATTGCTGAAAGACAAATCCTCATTTTAAAGATGGAAACAGAGGGATTAACATGCTTGCAACTAAAAAGAGCAATTAAAAGATAAGAAACTTAGAATTAAAGAGCCCACAGAAACAAAGTGTCATCTAAGAACTATTTTCATTAAGGGTAGATAGAGATCATGGGGCTTTGGCTGGAATGTCCTTTAGTGAATTATCTTCACACAGGTTCTTGAGGACTTTAGGCTTCCTTATGTCATCTAATGTCATTAAAAAAAAACAAAAACAGAGGTATTTCAGGAAGCTCCAGCAAGAAATGTATTAAGTCTTGGAGCTAAAATCCCTGTTTGCATAAATGCTGTCAAATCCAGCTGAATTGTTCTGCCAGCTCTGAGCTGGAGGCCAAATCTTCAAAGCATCTGAGGACAGAGACTGTAAGGAAGCTTTACAGAGGAGTCCACCTCTCCTGGAGAGATGCTCTGCATAAAGGTACCTGGGCACGTGCCTGGACACACAGCTCAAACAGGATCTAAACCAAAGCTCCCCCTACTCTCCTCTGAGAGATTTCTTGATAGGGCTGCTTGTAGCAGCTTGATGAGATCCCCTCCAAAAACTGAATCATCACTTTATTTATTTGCTAGGGAACAGGTTTGGACTAGATTCTGTGTGTTTGCAATGCAGGTGCATGGGAACTATGCACCTATTATTTCCTAATCTATTATTTCAAGTGCAGAAGTGGGAGTTGGGAGAAAAGAAAGCATTAAGTCAGTAGGTACAATGGAAATGAATGACTTGGAGTTGTCAGCCTACATCCTCATACAGGAGGATGAGAAACTGTCAGGCTTGGAGAGAAATGGATCCCTTCCCAGTGCAAATTCCAGCCTAATAAATTAAAAGGTGAAGAAATTATTCTTTGTGTAACAGATGATTTCAAGACAACATAAAATAAATTGATGCAGAAAGATGCTGGCTATTACTTAGTAGGGGAGAAGAACAAAGGATTCCAAGGTGTGGTTCTGGAGGTATTTGAGCATCCTTCCCTCCTGCACAGATGGAGTCATTAACACATGAAGTGCAATGTGGAAAACTATGGGGAGATATGGGGTATGCCCTTAAGGAAAAGGAGACGAGAACCTCTTCAGCACCTTCAGAAAAACATCCACACTTGGAGAAGAAAGTGAAGAAAGAGAAGAGCAGATTATTCTGGCGATTAAATTTTGCTGTGAACTTTAAAGAAGAGGAGGCAACTGCAGTGCATGTCCCTCACTGTCTAGCACCACAGACCTGTGTGGTATCTGGCATTTTTGACAGAGAGACTGATAATGGGTGGTGCATTTGGTGCTTTGATCACTGACACTTCTCAGGGCATCCCACCAGTGCAAGGGGATGTCCTGCTGTGCTGTGCATAAGTCTGGCTGCAGATCTGTCAGGCTCTCTCTTAAACTCCTGGCATCCTGTACCTGTCCAGGCCAGCAGCTCCCACCACAGCTAGAAGCAATCTTCTGTCTTTCTGCATGTCTCAAATCTGAGACAGCCAGGAGAACTTCTGAAGGTGCTTGCACAGACCCTAAATCACCCAGTCTCTTCCCTGGTTTGGACTGAGGCACTGGGCCCCACCCATGCCTGAGGATGTGGAATTATGTTCCTGCCGATGTGCTCCCTTTCATTGGGAATTGTGTTCTTGCCTCAGATAATTGCACTAAAATGGCTGAGTTTGGAGTGGGAAAAAGACAGGATTTGCCATCAAGAGCTGCAGAGCCCCAAGTCTTCAGCAGTGGAGAGAGCATTTTATTCTTGCTGTATGAAGAAAGATTTCCTTGTTTATGAGTGGAAGTTTATTCATCCGTTCACTGTCATCCTGGGGTCTCAGGGTGCAGCTCTCAGTGCTGGAGTCAGTGGCAGCACAGCTGGCAGCCAGCTGTGCTCTTCTGCTGTCCCCAAGCCAAATGCTGAGGGACAGCCTCCAAGTTGGCTCTACTGATTCCCAGATGAGGATTTCCTGCACCTTTCCCTTGTGGGAGGTGTCCCTGGGCCTGCCTTAGGTGGGTTTTTGTGTGCAGAGAGCCACAGCAGAAATGCTTCTGTTCCTTCTAGATTTGGTGAGAGAATTCTGTTTAGTTAGGATAAGTTTGTAGATGCTCTAAAGATTCTAAGACAGGAATCTTAGTGCTGGATTTGAAACTGCGGTCTATATATTTTAAAGCTTTGGTTTTTGTCATTCATGCATGCAAATGAACATTTTACATATCTCTGGACATTTCTTGTGCTCTTAGATATAAAAGCAGGGACGTAGTTGAATGGGATTATCATAAATACTTAACATTTGAACACATAACTACATAGTCACTAAATAGCTGGAAATAACTATCTTTTCATAATACCAGATGTTTATTGGTGGTCTGGATAATTGAATATTCAGTTGGTTTCTACAACCAATTTCCTCAGAGATAAATCTCAGAAGTGCTGGGAAGCAGGTGGAGGAGGCAGGCACATGGAGAAAGGGGAGGCAGTTTGCATAGAACCATTTTTCTTTTTATTTTTCTGACAGTTTTCAGACCCCTTCATTTAAGCATTTGAAATACTGACTGAGGTTCATGACTGCTGATTAATAATTTATATTAATTATTTTCTAGACATAAATCTGACTTTTTATTCTGAAAACCAACCAACCAACCATCCATCCAAACACAGATGACTAAAACCTAGAAACACTTTGCAAAGAAAATCCAATGTTTCTCTCAGAAAGAAGCATCTAAAGCAAGGAAGTCAAAACAGACTCTATTTCAGACCAGGAAGTTCTGTTAAACACTGACCCTGTCAGCCCACCTTGGCTCTGTGTGGTTGAAGTCACTGGGCTCCATTCCTGAGTATTCTCTTGCCTGGACTTTTCTTGGGTGACTTTTCCCCTTTGTCCTGGACTAGAGCAGGATTCTCCAGGCACAGCTGACTCTGTATGGGCAGAGCTGCAGTCTTGCTCCTGGGCCTTTGCCCTTGCTTAGGAAATTCAGTGTTTGGAGAGCAAACAGGTCTGTACCTGGCCTACATGAGTTCTGCAGAGCTGGAGAGGCCACTGTGGAATCTCCTCCCTGTGGTACCTCCAAACCTGGGATAACTCTGGTCTCTCCACATTTGCTGTAAAAGCATCCCATGGGCCATGGTTTTGTTTCTGACTAATGCCCACCCAGTACTGTGTTAATATTATCTGTTCTTGACAGTGGAACATTTCAGAGCCTAGGCATTACAGGAATTAAAGCTGAGAGCCCTTGTGGACAGGGCCAGAGTGTCAGGGCCTGAGCTGGACTCAGTTAAAGCCAAAGGAAAACCATGATCTAAAACACTTAATTTTGTAGGCACCCGTGTGGAAGCAAGGACAATCCTCAGACTGCTCTGAACGCCTCTGTTTGCTGCAATTGTTCAATTACAAAGCTCTGCTAATCCAAACCCAATGCAATAGAAAGCTGTCCTGCAATGAAGTGCTGGGAAGCAGCACTTCGTGCATTATGTAAACCCAACATTTCTGGGGGAAAATAATCTCAGCATTCTTTTTGCAATATTGACCTGTAACAACACTAGCACAGCACAGGGGTTTTCTTGCCAAGCCCACAGGCAGCTCACTAACAAATAAGGAGACTGCCAATGCAGCAATATCAATGTCCACAATTTTGTACTGCTATTACGTATTTTCTGTGACTTGGGTGATGCCAGTTGGGCATCTATTAGGCAGCAGCTACTAATTTTGCAGTTGCTCTTCAGCCCAGCTTTAATGTGTTTTTTTGGAGAAGTTTAAGGGATTACCAGGCAATCTGAAAGCCAGCACTTGGCATTTACTTGGTTTTGCACTGTCTTCACCTTTACCAACCAAACTCTGCTCTCAATTGCCAAAGTTATTTTAGGGATAGATCCTTAAAATTCCTACTATGGCCAGAAGCTGGTTCTGACTCTATGAATAATTTCTCCAAGTTTGCTGTCACGATAGGTTGTGACAGCAAACATTAAAATGGGAATGATTTCTAGTCTGTGAATGACTGTAGCTGTCTGACTTTGTGTTCCTCCATGTATGTTCCAATGTAAATGAAGGGAACTTCTTGTCTGTTTTTCCTTTAAACTGCACCTTTAATTGTATGATTTCGCAGCCATGATGGGTATGAAGAGTGTTACAAAGTCACAGTCTAATTAAAACATTCCAGCACAGATTTTCTTGAGCTGCAGCCCTTGCTCCAAGGGAGCTCTAAGGGGTAGGTTTAATTGTTGTGTGTGTATTTTTCTCATGATGCATTCTTCCATCCAAGACACTGGACGTGCTGCCCTGCTTCCCTGCATGCACGTGGTTTTCTGCCAAAATAGGACCAGTGACACGACGATAATTGGCTCCTATAATGCTGTATTTCCTTTTCAAAAAACCTTCATGTAATGACTACAAAAGGCAGTCATAAAAAGGAGACCAGAAGGAAGTCAAATGTCAGGAATTGTTTTATTTCAATGACTGGAAGTAATTTTTAGCCACATTTGTTTCACTAGTGAGTGCCAAACTGATATAAATTTTGACTGATGTCAGTGTGCTCCATTTGTCAATTTGCTGGTTTGCTGTTGTGGGAGAAAACGCTGAAAGGAGGATTTGTATTTTTTAAAATAAAATAATAAAATATTTAAGTACTTGTACCTGACGCTAAATTTTATGGTCCTTTATTTCAGACAATTCTGTCATTTCTGTGAGTTTGGTCTGCCTAAAGATGACAAGCTTAATGACATTTCCGATAACTCAGTTTTTTCTCAGTCAGGAAGCTATTTGCTTTTTACTGGATTTATGTTTCTCTGCTACAGAACTTTAAATATAATATTCCTGCAGCTGTACATGACTCCAAAGCATGCCAATAATGCAGTTAAAAAAAAAAAAACAACAAAAAAAAAAGAGATTACTTACGGAGATTGGAATAATTGCTGCCAATCCCAGTACTGATGGAGCTTCCAGAGATGAGAGGAAGATGGAAGAAAATAACTAAAAAGGGAAAAATGAAGAGAAAGGTCCTTAATAGCAGTTTGGTTTCATTTGGTACCAGATGTGAGTTGAAGGCACATTGAGTTAAGGTTCACCTGCTCTTTCTGGGCAGGATTGCACATCTCAGACCCTGAGTGCACACACAGATATGGCTTGGACGGAGGAGGAAACGCCAAACAAGCCATTGCTTCGTATTTCCAGGAATCCCTCCTGTTCAGGAAATGGTATTAATGCCTCTCAGATTCCAAACCCCACGTATAAACAACAATGTGTTATATAAATATGCTAATTATTGTTAAGTCATTCACCAGTCTCTGAAACAGGCACCTACCACTGTAAAACCAAGTAACTTCTTTGATTTGTGTGAGTGCAGCTCGAATGCATCGCGTGTATGTGTGTGCCAAACTGGGTTGGAATAAATTTAGTCTAAAATTTGATGCACATACTCCCCCTATGCACTTAGGCTTTAATATTTATAACTTGCTTTTCAAAGATTTATATTTACAGGCAACAAAATGCACACGAGTAAAACGTGTCCTAAATAACCAAATCTTTGGATTTCTTAAAAGAGGAGTGAGTTTGCGACAGCAGACAGACTTAGAGCCTGACTCCCGAGAGTCGCTCGCTGTGTCACAGACTCCAGCCTGGGGTCTGGGCGCTGCCCGGCCCTGCCCTGCCCGCTGCGCTCCCACCGCGGGCACGGCGAGGCAGGGGCTGTTCCGTTTGCGGGAGGGGGTCCGGCCCACACAAAGTTTCGGGCAGGGTCCTTTGGGCTGTGCGATCCCCGCACCCCCGGCAGGGCGGCAACACACGGGCTCCCGCGGCCGTTCAGAGCCTGCCTGCCCCGGCAGGGATCGACCCCCCACAGCCCGTCCCACCCGGGATCGGCCCCTCACAGCCTGTCCCGGCAGGGATCGGTCTCTCACAGCCTGTCCCACCCGGGATCGGCCCCTCACAGCCTGTCCCGGCAGGGATCGGTCTCTCACAGCCTGTCCCACCCGGGATCGGCCCCTCACAGCCTGTCCCGGCAGGGATCGGTCCCTCACAGCCTGTCCCCCCCGGCTGGGATCGGTCTCTCACAGCCTGCCTCGCCCGGCACGGTTCGGCTCCTGCCTTTTACTCCGGCACGGCTCACGCTTTTCCCCAGCTTGGTTTCTTCCTTATCCCGATTCGGCTCAGCTCTTGCCTTTCCCCGGCTAGGTTCAGCCCGTTTTATCCCGGCTCGCTTCATGCTCTGCCTTTCTGCAGCCTCTGCCCTACCCCATCTCAGCCCCTGCCTCTCCCCAGCCCGCTCCAGCCGCTGCTTTTCCCCATCCCGGCTCAGCCCCTGCCTTCCCCCAGCCGCTGCCTTTCCCCATCCCGGCTCAGCCCGTACCTTCCCCCA
>VXBI01006641.1:82008-137855 GCA_013397375.1 Toxostoma redivivum
GCCCCGCGGGCAGGGCCGCACATGCCGGGGGCAGCGCGGGGGGGCCCGGGGCCGCACATGCCGGGGCTGAGCCCGCCGCTCATCGCTCCTGCGGCAGCGCCCGGCAGCGGCCAGCGGCGTTACCGGCGTTACCGGCGCTGCTGCGGGGGTTCGCTGCCTGCATGGGGAGCTGTAGGCGGATAACGGCTCCGGAAAGCCGAGTCCAGCCCAGCGCTTGGGCTGAAAGGGAGGGACTGCCTGGAGTAAACGCACCGGGACGGACGGGATTGTCGGCAGTGCGGAGGATGTAATTCCGTGAGGCTGGATGGGGGCTACGGGGAGGATGCAGCCATGTAGTACAAGCGAGAGCTAAACCCAGTTTACAGTAGTTACCAGGGATCTTGGAGACGTTTCTCACTGTGCTTCATAAATGCCCTAGTGCTGGATACAGGGGGAACAGGGCTGCAGCAGGTACTGAAGAGTGTGAGCTTTCGTAACTGCTTGTTTACCTCAAAGAAAAGCATCATTTAGCTTTTTGGGTAAAGAATGTATGAAGTGACGCCCCTTTTCTGAATGTCCTGTCAGCAGTTTGGGGTTTTTTATGATCCAAGTTCCATTTGCAGTTTCTGTCACCCCTGCACTCATTAGTTCTGCAGGACGCTGCAGAGTGATCCCGCTGATCCTGTTCGTGGGGACATGGAGCTGGAGCTCCATGGGTGTGCACCTTCTTTACTTCCCTGCCCCGGGGTGGTTTTGTAGCCTGGAGAACAAGTTCTGTCAATCAGAACAGCTTTGCTGTCAGTATTTAGGCTGTTCAGCTTCTCCTTGGTTTAGCAGTGATGGATGCAGGGCTGTAATGAAGTTTGGGGTCAGTGTAAAACATGTGAACTCCCTGGTAAAAAGTTACCTGCTGTCATTGATCACCTTTTTTAAAATTTTCTTTTATTTTTAAATCCAGGAGAGCATTAAGGGACAATTGAAATGAAGGTTTATGGGAGTTAACAGGTGCGTTTCCTTATGGCTCAGAGAAACCTGTACCTGTTTCCAAAACTATAGTACCTTGGTACCCTAAAATCCCTTAGAACACTGCTGCAGAAGTTACCTTGTAATCAATTTCTCCAGCCCCTAGAACGTTTGACTCCTTGAAAGACTCCTCATTTATAATTTCAATAAATGGAAACTGCATGGTTTCCTTTTAGGGGTTTTTGTTGTTTGGTTATGGTGTGAAGTTGTGAACCTGTACATGCATCAGAAAATCTGATTTTCTGTGTGTTGGGTTTTGGATATGTGCCCCTTGGCCTCATTCTGCCTGTCAAAAATATATATGTATGTAGCACTGCACTTAAGGATATCAAAATATTTTATCCACTTTAAAGTTCAGGAATTCCTCATGTTTAGTACTTCTGCAAATTTTGGTGATGACATCTTTGTTCAATGGCACCTCACAAAAATACTCACAGTATCAATATGAAGTTTACTCCCGACAGACTTGGGGTCTTAAATTTGACTGAAATATCCATGCTCCAACAATTAAATAAGCTCACAAATCACAGAAAGTGCCTTATTAACTGACTTCAGATGCAGGGGAATTGCTCAGTGTTTGCAGTTCTGATGAAATCTCCCTCTCAGCTTGGCTTTACATCCCTTCTTGTGAGAGTCTTGTCCTTTTGCTGCAGTAGGAGTTGGAACTTCTCCTGAGACAGAGAACATTTGTTTCTGGGTCAGACAACACAGTGCCCAACAGGATCCATCAGAGCCTGCAGGAATACCCCCCCAGTTTTCAGGAACCTCTGGGTACCAGCAGTACTCCCTGTGCCCAGCTTCAGTGAGCCGGAATACTGTGGGCTTTGCTCACCCCACTGATTTCCAAATCTGCATCATATGCATGTGGAGATGGTGTAGTTTTTTATCCTTTTTCCTGTGTGTTTTTCAGCTTTTAGACTTTCTGTTTTGCTCCTTGTGCAGCTGAGGAGAACCTGACTGTGGAGTGGGATGAGTGCAGACTCGTATTTGCACACCCAGTGCAGCAGTGCTTTGTTGTGTCATGGTGATTCTGTGGGTAGTTTACATCCTTAGTTGTTTCTGCTGGTACCATCTGCTTTTCTGTTTCAGTAAAAGAGATTTGTATTAAAGAAGTTTCACCACAAATGAATGATTTAACACATAGGAGTTTGCTTATGGATGGTATTTGGGAGAGCTGGAACAAAAATAAAAACTATTCAGTATTTGTGCTGCTCCTATCTATTGATTTTGGGTTAGTTTGTCCTTCTTGGGACATCACAGAGCAGGGGAGACCAAGGCAGTGCTTTTGTGAACCTGAGTGGTTCCAGTCTGAATTCTGCCATCTTCTCATTTTTTTCCCAGTCTATAGAAATGGGGAGTGTGACTGACTGGGGGCCCAAGCACATTTAGGTAGAGTTTGGAATGGTATTCCTTATGGATGGAGCTGCACAGAGTTCCTGTCCACAGTGGCTGTTGCCCAATTTATTGATAAGGAAAAAGAAACCAGTGAGGAAGCCTTCTTGAAGACAGATAATTCTATTCTTGGATGATTTTACATTTTCTCCAGTTGTGGGACTTTGTTATAAAGCTGCCATCAGCGCAGTGACAGACCTTGGCTCAGCTTCCCATCTCCTGGGGTTTGCTTTGGGATCCTTGGAGCTGAGTGGAAGCTGTAGTCTGGTAGCCAAGTTTTGTAAGGCAAAATAAATTTTCTTGCTATAATGAGATGACTTTTGACTGAGAATTTTTATGTATTCATAGTGAGATGTTTGGGGGATACTGTTCACCACGTCTGTCTTTTCCTTCATGAAAAAGGTGGTAATGAAATAAATGTCACTTGGATTATACAATTAGTCGTAGATAAAATGCCTCAGGATGAGCAAAATCGATGATGGGAACAGGAAAGTCTTTTCTGCATGGAAAATCTGGGAGCAGTGAGATTTCATCACTGCTGTAGGGTCTGCAGAGCTTCCTGCCCTTGTGTCACCTCGGGCTGGCTCATCCTGCCCCGTGCTGGGCATTCCCAGCGCTCTAGCTCTGCTGGAAAAGCTGATTACACCAGGCCCTGGGCTCAGGGAATTCCTTGTTGGAATCTCCACAGTGTGGCAGAGTAAAACTGTGCCTGCTGCTGAGAGCAAAAGAGGTCAGGAAAAGAGGCCCTGGGGTTTGATAGGAAGCAGCTCGTGCTTTCACAGCTCCCTGGGTTCTGAAATGAAATAAAAAGAGTCCTTTGAAGGAAAAGTTTTCAAATTTTCTGAAAAAAACCCCAAACAAACAGATGTTTGCCAGGTTTTAAATATTTTCTGAATTTGGACTTATTGTAGAATTGCTAACAAAGGGATTTCCTCCATGCTGAAAGCTATTTTAAAGAAAAAGGTGGAATTTGAAATATATACATTAACTGTAGAACATTTTTCATCTGGCATTTACAGGACAGGTAAATTTATTTTGAATAGTATTTTCTAGAGTTTTAAATCAAGTGTTTTTGTTCTTTAGGCATAAAATCTGTCAAGAGAAAAAATAATTTTAAATTATTAATACAGATTGAGCATATCAGTAACAAATATTTCACAGCAGCCTGAAAACCCAAAGGCAGAAGTCCTGTTGTTTTATCTGCCATGTAAAGGAATGAGACCTGGAATGAAGAGGCTTTCTATAACTGCCATGGCAGGAAAGGATTCTGTAGGAATTTCATGTCATGCCCAAATTCTCAGAGGCTATTTTCCTGATTTTTTTTCTGATTTGCCAACTGTCTTATTCTCTGGAACAAAAGGTGCTCTTGGGCTCTGGGGCCAGATTTAGATAAATAATTTCTTATTTATTCACCTGCTTGTGGACTTCTGAGGAAGATGGTGAGTTATTCTGTCAGTGCCTGCTGAACATTTTTTTAAAATATCTGTATATATGCTAAGAAATAATTTGGTTCAAGATTGTTATTAAAAATCCAATATTCCCCTAAATGCATTCAATCTTCCTGATGCCAGTTTTTAAGGATGTAGAATGGAAAATTTAATCTCAGTGCTCTTTTCCCACTCATTCTCTGACTCCTTAATTAAATTTATAGCTAATGATGTAATTTATTTTGTGTTGACCTTTCAAAGACCTTAGAGCATCTGACAGTGAATGTAGAGTGTCAGTGTTTATTTCCATGGGTCCTTGAATGAATTTGTTATAAAGGTTAATGGCACTTTTGGAATAAAGGATGGCCGATGGATTACTGACAAATAGTAACATATGTATCCCTAGAGATACAGAACTATAAATATAAATACCAAAATATATATAAAGAAATACTGAATTATGTCATGCACAGCATTTAAAATTAGGTAACACCACTACCACCAGTAATAACAGTAAATCTGCATGTCAGAATAGTTAAAAATGTTTTATATGTTGTAGGTTGACTGTTTGACATGGATGTTGCACTTGGTGCTGGAAATCTGGTGTTTGGATGATCAGATCCACCTGTGTCCCATGAAACATGGACATACCTGTTCCTGAGATGAGGGGTACCTGTGGCCCTGTGGGATACCAGCTTAAAATCTGTTTTTTGCTGCCTGTATTGGCAGAGCTTGGTGTGTGCATCAGATATCACAGGAAGGAGCAAAGAAAAGGGACATGAAAGGGAGCTCCACACTGCAGGGTAGTTTATTGACTGTTTAAAAGATTGCTGGTCAGTGTAACCCTCGTAGACGTTAGAAATTTGGTGTTTTATTTTTTACACTGAAATAAAGTCTTTGTCATTTACTCACAGGAAGGTTTTTAAAAGAGGCTTTTGACAGAGGGCAGAGAAGGCAGCCCTGCAGTGCTGTTAGCGCAGGCAAGAGTGATAATCCAGCCATGCCTTTGTTCACCTCAACCAAAAGTACAAATGAGAAACAGGCAGCATGGCAGCAGCCCAAAATGTAATTGTGACCCAACACTGATTTTAGCTCTCTGACACTGCTGTGTACTAACAAGAAATACTTCATTCACCTTGAAGTACAAACCCCATAATTAATTGTTTGTGTTTTACCAATGAATGCACAAGTCCCTATCTCTCCACTTTATTACTAGTTTATTTATGAAGTGTTTGTGAATCCGCAGAGCCTCTGAAGGAGGTAAAATTATAAATAAGCAGAGGTGCAAAGTTCTTCACTGGAACTGTGAACTTTTTCATGGTAGTAAGGAAGAGATGCAGACTGGAGATCAAAATGCTTGGGGAGGAACCTTAGGGCTCATGAAACTCTTGTGCAGCCCCAGCTTGGTTTAAATGGCATTGGGCTGACAAAAGGGAGGGTAGAATAAGGCCCTGGGAATGGTCCTGCCCCAGAGGAATTGCCATGAGATGCAGAAATCAGTGACAGAAAAGAACTTGCACAGGGAATGATTCAAGTACAGCCAGATTTAATACGAAACATGAAAAAAAAAAAAAAATCCAGCATCTTCCAGGTTTCCTGACAGATTGGCACCATGTCTAAAATGAGACGTGTATTTTTATAATCTGTTCATGGTTAAAATAAGGGTGTAACCTCTTCTCTTGTTTAACAGTTTTGCGCTGTGGGAATAAATGTGCAGTAGGATAAGCAGTCTGGCAATTAGTTTAAAACCTGAAGAGCAGAGGAGCTGATGTGCTAGGAGAGAGGAGCACTGTGATAAATGATGTGGAGAGGTGGGAAACCAGGGCAGTCAGATGCCTTGTGCAATTCCTTTGCAGAGGAATGCAAGGCAGGCTTGGGGACAAAAGGAACAGAGCCAAGGAGAAGGAGCAGACCCTGAGGGTTTGAAACACAAAAAGATTGTACTGGGTTTGGGGTAAAACTTGGACAGCCTGGGCAGGTGTTTAATGCAGTGGGAAGAGCAAACAGGGTAGCACAAACTGATAAAGAGATACCAAAAGCAACTCAGAGGGGCTGGAGTGCTGCAACAATTTCTGGTCAGCCTTTGTGTATGCTTGGGACAGAACACAATGTTCCCAAAATTGCTGGTAACATGATAAAGGAGCAGTTGTGAATTGAGCACTCTAAGGTAGAAGTGAGCCAGGGCCAGAACTGTCTGCAGAGGGAAATGATGATGGAGTAGCTGGGAAAAGAGAAAGGAATTGAAGGGGAAGGAAGCCACAAGCTGCCTGAGTTGGTGATTTGTAGTTAGGACAGCCACTTTTTTGTTCCTTAGTACTTAAAAGGACAATTGACTTTTTCAGAAACCCAATTCTATTGAATGGTTTCATTGAATGGTACAAACACAAGCACTGGAAATGTGTCTCTGCCACTCTTGCTTTCATTACTTTACAGCACAAGGTGAACAGAGGAGCATGCCCTTCTTACTAACTCAGATCTGGTCCAAGTTTAACTGAAAATGGGCTGAGTGTGAAACAGGGGATGGGGAAACTAAAGGGCAACTAGATTTTTTTTTTTTTTAATATAGTTGGTTATTAGCTTGAAAATGACCAAATTTGGTTTTGGAGGGATTTTTTTTTGGCTATGGTTTTTTCATTTTTTGGTTGTTTTTGTTTTGTTTAGTTGTTTTTTAAAATTTCATCTTAATTCCAGTGTATGCTTTGTACTTTTATTATTTGGAATAGGTTAATATTTCAGAGGCTCCTTTATTCAGGTTCTTATCGTTATCTATCTGCCATTAAAGTATAGCATAAACACAATGTGCAGATTCTCATCCATGAGCTCTGATGCTACTTTGCTTCAGATCTCTAAAAAATAAACCACTCCCAAGGTCTCTAAAGTGTCCTAAAATGAGCACCTGTTAAATCCTAAAGTATTCAGTTTACCCTAAGAATTGAACCTTGATGTTATGACTTGTTAATATAGTATAAACAGCTGATTCCCATGCTCATCTAAAACTCTCACAATAGTCCCTGCTTCTGCCAATAAATCACTCAGAGATCATTTTACTATTTTGTGAAAGTCACCTTTACTCACCCATCACTGCAGAGGAAAAGGACTCAACCTTTGCTGCCTTCTGCTTCCAGATACTGTGTGACACACTGGGAATGAGCTTGAGAGCCTTAAAGAAATAACAAAGGAAAAGTTCAATGCAATTCTTCAGGTGCTGGAATATAGTAAGAAGATCAAGTCTTGCTTATTCTGAGGCACTTTGATTGCTGATACCACCAGTAACAGCTTGGATCTGAAGAAGTTATTAAAACAATGCTAGACTTTGATATTTTATAGGTAATAAATTCATTGCAGGTCTATCTTCAAACTAGCGTCTGTGGCCAAAAGATTGATAACACATTTCTTTCAGTACTCAGTAAGGGTCAAGATCAAAACCATATAGATGTTAAATCTTATAACTGGAAACATTCTTTCATTAATTCATAAATATATTTGTATTTATCTAAATATATTACAATTGTACGATATATAATATACATAATATATATTATCTATAAATATATAAATATCTATATATAAATATAGGTCTACATGATCTCTGTTGACAGATTTTGAAATATAATATAAATATATATTGAGCAATTGTAGCATGTTTTACTGCCAGAAATATTTGGTTTAAATGCCCAAGTTTTAAGAAGGAAAGAGAATATGTGGATTTGTAAATTCCAGATTCATTAGCTGTCCTGGCAAGGAAAATACTTTTTTTCTCTTATGAATACAACAATTACTAATACCATGAATTCAGGGGGTGAAATGTCAGTTTTCCCAGCCAGTGTCCATGATCACACCTTACAATGGGTATGTCTCCCCTCTGCTCTGAAATGAGAGCGAATTGGGGGATATTCCCATGAGAGCTGTCCAGGAATAGTTGATGTCCCCCCTGTAACTGCTTCCTGTGGCTCTTTGGGGAGCATGAATGCCAATGCCAGCTGACATTGAAATTCTGATCAAACCTTCAGTCTTGGCCCTTGATATTCGAGTCAAAATTTAAAAACTCCCTGTGAATATGTAGAGAGACTGTCCCTGAAGAAGAAGAGGTGCATGAGGAGAGTTGGTGCATGCTTTTAGAAGGTGAGAATGCTTTGTTTATGTTGTACACATTGAGCTGACATTGCTTGCAGTGCCACAGCAGAGTGACTCTCGTTCCTGCTTGTGGATCTCCAGGAAAATAAACACAAGGACTGGGAGCCAGCAGTGGCCGGAGCCCAGCAGGGAAAGCTCAGACTGGTGGGGCAGCAAGGTCCTCGTCCCCTGACTGATGCTGGTTCTTTGGGGCCGAGTTGAGCCCCAGGTGATGCAGGGAGAGTGCAGCTGACAATCTGCTGTGTGGGTGGCTGTTTCTGAAATGCATGAAATGATCACATGTTCAGTCAAAAGCCCCAGGGAAATGCATTATTTACCAGCCTGCCTCCTGATGGTGTTTAGTCTGGAGTTAAGTGCAGCTTTGGCTGTGATGATCAATGTGCAGAACCCGTGGGGCTGCCAGGAATGGATTTGGGAGCCACGCTGAGGACACTGTTATTACACTGCTGTTCTATTGCTTTCAAAATCACTTTGTGTCTGACAATGTGAACTGACAGCAAAATGAAAACGTGTCCCACCCACTTAGGGCTTTCTGTGCATGTTCTTCCTCTCCTTTTCCTTTAGTTGCCCCACATGAGGGGCTGGGTGTAGATCTTACCCTTGCTGGAGACCAAAATTGGGCTGCAGTGAAATGGTGCAGATACAGCCCTGTGGGGGCTGGAGTCAAGAAGGGGAATTTATTGCTGGAAAGGGATTAGTGCTGCTGTGAACAGGTCTGTTTACAGAGTCCATCCACCTTCAAGGGGCTCTGCACATGAAGTTGGGAATTGGGGTTCGGAAATGGGAGGTGCTTCCCTGGGAGGGCTTGAAATGGGCACCAGAGAGAGGGAAACCAGGCATTGTTATGTGGAGTTGAACATGATTTTAGAAGCTTATACAAGGTACAGGAAAAGCATACCTTTCTGTTTGACATTCAATTTTTCAAGCTTTATTATATAAACACAGCTAAGCCCCATTAATTCATGGAGAAATCCTCATTGAAGTGATCAGTTTATGAAAATTATCTTCCTGCCATTGAGTGGAATTAATTGCTAATAAAAAAAATAAAGTGTATTAAGACACAAGACAACATAATATATGAATCATATTTTTGCTGTATTTTGCTAAGTTGAGAAAAATTCAAGTGATATGACCTATGTATATATATAGCCCCACAATCATTCTTATGTTCTAGAATGCTTTATTAAAAAATAAGCAATTAGTTGAGCAGAGAATCTACTTTTTTTTTTTTTTTTTTTTGACAGAGCACTAGGCTGTTAAGTGAAAAACAGGATTACTTGTGAGAAAAATCAGAATCCTAGAGCAACTGTAGCTAGAGATGGGATTAAATAAAATGTCTTAATACTGATACATGGCATTAGAGGCTGAGGATAAATGCAGGTTTGTATACAAATTTGCTTAGATCATGTCATGCCTTTGAAGATGAATCAATTGGAACATTAAAGCTGATGGACACTGAAAAGAGCTGCTCTCTTTGCAAATCTGTGCTGTGGGGCTCTGATCAGGTGCTGCTGTCACTGACTGGGAATCTCTGCTGCCATTTTTCAGCTGTAGGGAATGTCCCTTTCTGTAGAATGTAGAAAAAAGCAGATTTAATTAATTCAAATAGGAACCTCATGATGTTCATTGGGATGGGTGGAGTGCAACAAGAAGAGGGGTTTGTGCTCTTGTTTGGCAAAGGTGGGGGTGTAAGGGAGGAGCAAGGTGCTGGGGAACCTGTGTGGAGGGAACAGTTCCTAGTTTGGGAAGATGGAATGAAGGGATAATAAACTCAAAGCTGAGCAAGTACAGACTGTGTTCCCAGAAGAGAGGACTCTCATGCTTTTTTGACTTCTCACTGTCTGGTCTGGTGTCACAGCTGGGAAATGTGTTTCTCTTAATGCCCCCCACTCATTCTGTTTTATTCCTCCCTTTGGCTGCTTCTGTGGAAAGACCTGGTGAGAGTTTCCTTTTATCAGACTCCTGGTAGGATAGGTGTTGCAGTTTTTTGTTACTTAGCAAGAGTTTCCTGGGTGCGGTGCAATCACATTCACAGCATTCAGTAGGAAACCTTCAGTTTCCTCAAATAAATGAAATATGTGGAAAAAATGCGCTTATTTGTTATTGAATGAAGCTCCTCCAACCTGAATCTGAAAGTCACAACTAACTGAAAATGGCAAAAAAAAAAGGCAATTGTGCTTTCTAGAGATAAGGGCAAGTGATAGGTGGATCAGCAGGAAAAAAAAAAGTTTTAAAATTAGTTTACTGGAAGCAATAAGATCAGCTGCTGTAATGTTCTCTATGATGCAAACCTGCTACTGCAGCTCAGGCTGTTCTCATTGCAGCAAAGCATTCTTGAAAGGACTGGAATAACTTGCCCAGCAGAGCTGCATACAGCAGGATCTCTGTAATTCAGCTTCCACCAGCATTTCTGGGTCTAACCCAACTTCAGGGCCCTATAACTCAGCTTTCAAATCTTCATTTGGTGCTTGCAATGTGCTGTGCTGGGATTTAACATTTGTCCAGACATTATGATGTGTAGCTCTGCTCTCCTAGTGATGGAGCCTTGTTCAGATCAGAGCTGTGTAGAGTTATATATTTATGTATTTATATTTATTCCAGAGGCCTATGGCCATGTGGACTCTTTGCAGACTGTCCTGTGTGGGAAGATGGGCAGCTGAGCAGCAGTATAGCCAACTCATATTTTTGAGTTCACTAGGAGACTTATTCCTGCAGGATGAAGTAGTTGTGCTTCTAGTGCTCAGAGGAGGGCAGGAAAATCATAGAAGGCCTCTGAAACTGGTGGTTGAAAACATCAGAGGTGGGTAGAAATTTATACAAGAAAAACAGGTGAGTGTTATTTGTTGTGGTTTGAAAAGGGCGATTTGGGCAGCTGCACTAAAGGTCTGATGTGAGTACTGCAAATGGCTAAGATAAATATGATTCTTAGAGGCAGAATTCAAGTAGTGAAAAGGCACTGACACTTGAATCCCTTGTCTAAAAGTAAATTTTTTCCATCCCATCCAGAGCCATGTGAGGTGTGTTTTCATGTGTTTAGCATCTTGTAAAAATAACACCTAAGCTGTATTTCTCAGCAGTGTTTCCTGCATGCAGTAAATATTCTTTGTGTCTATGCCATGGACTATATATGCCTGAGGCAGTAATTTTAACTCCCAGATGGGTTTGTTTTAACACTCCCTGATGTGAACTGTTACCCCTCACCCTTGCTCACAGTGACCTGTGAGGGGCAGGTTCCCCTCCTGTGTTGTGCTACAGGTTCTCTGTTAATTGCAGTGGAATAATACTGTATATGCCATGCAGAGCTGTAAATATGGGCAAGGGAGGGTGTCTCACTTAAAAGTTTTTGTAGATCTTTTGCAAAATTCTCTTTTGCCTGGAAATTACTTTAAAATTATGAGTGGTACTAAAACTTTGATCTGTAAAATGAGTAAACATAAGAGAATATTCCTTATTCAGGGTGCTTTGGTGCATGTTAACTGACTCTTGTAGTGTGTCTGTGTGGCTCCTGTGGCACAGGAAGGGGAAGGGCTTTCAGAAGGGAATCTCACTTTGAACACTTGATGTGAAAAAGCAAAATTGGCCTACATGGTGTACCTGAGATGGAAAGGAAGCTGTGTCACAGCGAGGGTACGAGCCCTGTCTTCTACTCTTGCAAACAGGCTTTATTAGTGCATGGTGTTTATAGATCCTAATTTCCTCCTAAAATACCAAAGGCAGCCAGCTTGGAATAGGCAGTTTGGTCACCATTTAATGTTCTGCCAGATCCTCCTCTCCTGAAAGGCTGTGTGGTGCTTCCACTCCCATCAGGAGTGACTGCTGTGATAGGAGGGGGGTCAACCCAGCCCTGCCCACAGGCAGCCTTCTCTGCTGGCTAAGTGCTTGTATCAGTGTCCACAAAAATCCACAAGTGGTGGTGAAATCCAAGAAGCCCAGTTTTGGTAATGCTTAATCCCCTATTTATAGGAAGGAATTAATTGTGAAGATTGTTTTACCAGGATTGAAGAGAATCACTGATTTTTCCAGCTCACTCAAAGCTCTTTTAGTATAGGAAGAAGAGGGGGCTGGCTGTTCTTTTATGGCCCTTCAGGAAGGATTTAATGCTTTGCACTTCCTCCAAGGCTTGAGCAGCAGTTTTGCCAGATCCAGGCAGGCCCTGGAGAGGCAGATCTGATGCTGTTCAAGATGTGATTTCTCAGGCTGGTGACAAGTGGGCACTGCCAAGTAAACAGAGTGACAAAACGATTTTTTGCCAGCATGACTGCCCAGTGTCTATCCCTTGGCTGTTTTCCTTGGTGCCAGCTCTTTCACACAGTTGAGTTTCGTGGTGGATCCCTGCTGGACTGGCCTTCTGCTTGTGCTGGCAGCTGCTGTTGAGTTCTAGGAGGCAGCAGGACTGGCCATGGCCATCTGAGCCTTGTCCTGGCTGCACTGGTTGCAAAAGCTGTGGGGTTTGCTGCTCTGAATCCTCACCTGGCTGCAATTGCAGCGCTCACTTCATTCCCAGGATTGGAAATCCATGGAGAGCAGGGCCCTGCTTGTGCCTGCCCCATGTCTGTTTTACAGTGGTGAAACACTGCAGGACTGGGAGCTCACCTGACCCCAGAGCTGGAGCAGCCAGCAGTGACATTTGGGAAATTTCAGTGTCCATGTGGATGGCTCTTACCCAGCTGGGTGATACAGAGGAGAGCTTCTTGTCCTCCCCAGCTGTGTTCCACACTCACATCATCCGTCATTATCCATCCTCCTCTCTGTTCCAGCAGGAATTCCTCAGCCAGGGAGGCTGTGCTCCAAGGCATGACAAATCCCAGCTGCACGGAATGTGTGCAGAGGAGTTGTCCTTGGTGCCCTCTGAGCCAGCCCAGGCTGCCTGCCAGGGGCAGGACCTGCTGACCAGGCTGGAGGTGTCACCTGTGCTGTCACTGTGCCAGGACAGCAACTCTGGGGGAACCCTCAGTGCTGTCAGCTGCTCCTCTGGAGAGGAGCCTGGCAGGGTGGGACCTGGTCGGGGTGCTGGTCACTGGGCCCTGGGCACTCGGGGGGGGGGGCAGGATGGGAGCTGGGGGGCAGCAGAGGGCTGAGCTGAGCAGGCTGAGGTGGCTCAGTTGCTGCTGTGTCCCTCCAGGCTGGCTCTGCTCACAGCGAGTTTGCTACTTGTGTACAGCAGAACTTTTTGGATCAGAGGAAGAAATAACATTTTCCCCCCTCTCCTGTTTTTGAACTACAAATTAACCTGCTGCTGTTTCTCTTTCCTCTTCCCTTCTCATCCTGCTTGCTGTCCAGGGCAGTTTGGGACAGATTGTCAGTGTGCACAATCACTTAATTTGTAACTTTTGTCATTACCTTAGCCCAGTGAAATGTCATACACAAATCTTAAGCTGACGTGGGTGTTTGCTGTTATTCTTTGTGGCTGACCGGCTGGAGTTCCTCCTGATGTCTGCAGGTGGATCTGGATCCCAAAGGCAGAGCCTGCCTCTCCCACTGTGCTCCCTCCACAGAGCTTGGCAGAGCTGCTGCATCAGCAAGGTTGCAGTAATCTGTCCAGAGGAGGAGAAAGAGAGAGGATGGAGGCTGATTAAATTGCTGAACTGGATCCACTTGCAAGGAGTCTTTGACTTGCAGGTGGTTACTAATCTGTAAATGTGTGACAGGATTTCTGTGAATACTTCCAACTTTTAGGTCATCACTGGAAGGTTCCTGGTACATTTTTGTTACTGGTTTGTTTCTGTGGCTACTTGGGGAAGTTTTGCTGCATGGTTATAACATAGGAATAATTAACAAATTAGTGGATGTGTGCTTGTAAACAAATGTTCTCATGCAAGGCAGAACAGAACCAAGAGTTACTGAATATAAAAATTATTTGGTGTTGCTTCAGAAAATCCCATTTAGTACTTGTAGTTTGGTTTGGAAAGAGAATATTCTAGAGAAGTAGGGTTGGATATCTTCATCACCAAAACCAGATTGCAGTGTCGTGTGACAAAGTAGCAGATTTGGTGCTGACTCCTCCTGGCAAGCAGGCAAACATGCCCCAGGGAGGAAGGTCTGCACCGAGGTTTGATTAGAGGAGACATCTGGAGTTTGCATCCTTCCTCAGAGCTCTTCCCTTGCCCTTCAGAGCTGCTGCCTGAACGAATCACTGCCTTTTCCTTCAGAAATCCAAGCCTTGCAGCCTCCCTGGCTTCCCCAAATGTCTGAGAATTTTTGTGGAGTCAGCGCTAAGGAATGAAACGGATGGAATGGCCTTTGGGGCGTTATTGATTTCACTGACCATGGTCGGTGTGAGGTGACACACAGGGAAGCAGAATGGGAATGCAGTGGGTATCCAGTGGGGATCCATTGGGGCTCCATCAGGGATTTTTCAGGCATCCATTGGAGAGCTGTTTGGGATCAGTTTGGGATCCATTGGAGATAAATTTGGCATCCATTGAGCATCCATCAGGGATCCAGCGGGAACGCAGCAGGGATCCATCGGGGATGCAGTGGGCATCCATCGGGATCCATTGAGCATCCATCGGGGATCCATCGGGGACGCAGCGGGAAGCGCCGGGCGCGGCCGTGCCCAGCGCTGCCATCGGGCACCACCTGGCGGCCACCGGCGGTCATTGCAGCCCGCGCTGCTGCGGCGGCGCCGCCAACTGTGTCGGGATAAAGGGATAAATAAAGGGATAAAGGGCAGTGTCCCGGGAGCGGAGATACGGGATAAAGGGAAGTGTCCGGGGAGCAAGGATAAAGAATAGAGGGCAGTGTCCCGGGAGCAAGGGTAGGGACACGGGATAGAGGGCAGTGTGCTGATGCTGAGAGGAGGGACGTGGGTTGAGTCAGTGTCCTGGGGCCAAGATCAGGATGGCAGGATAAAGAGCAGTGCTCCAGGATCAGGGATGGAGGGCAGTGTCCCGGTGCTGAGAGCAGGGACAAGGCTCCAGTTCCCTGCAGTGCCGGGACATCATCCTGCATCCCACACATCCGTGTCGTGGGACACACCAAGTGCAGCTCAGACCTTTGGCATTTCCAGGTTTTTCAGGAGGAAGAGGGAAGCCTGACAACTGTTTGGAAAAGCCATTTTCAAATGCTGGAGCTGGGACTCGGGTTCCAGGCTCTTTGCACTGGCCCAGCTCAGTTTGTGGTGCTGTCCCAGGGTGCTGCTCCATCTGCCCTGTGGTTTGGGGGGCAGAGCAGAAGGGGTGCCTGGGCTGCCTTTGACCCTCCCCGTTTGGGAATGCTCTGGTTTGGAGGAGCATTGCCAGCCAGGCTTTGGGCTCCCGAGGCTCCACAAGAGCTCCTGGGACCATTTGCAGCCCAGCTAATTCTGCATTTTTGGCAAAGCTTGCTGGGCTTGTGTTTGGGGAGCTCTGTCCTGCTTTGTTCTGGTCACTTCACCCAGAGCACTGGCTTTCAAGGTGAGGCTTTTTTTCAGTGAGGAATTAAAGAGTTGTAGGAATTTCTGATTGATTGTGGCATTGCTGAAGGGGTTAACTGGATGAATTTATAGAGTCTTGAGGGGAAGCAGGTGGGACAGCTCCTCACTGAGGGGAAGTGGAATGAAACGCTGTTTTTCCCTTTTCCTTTAGGTCAGGCAGCAACAAAGTCAGGAAGATGAGAGAGGTCAGCAAAGATCTGTGCATGTTTATTGCTCATAAAAGTGCTTTTCTGGTATTGTTTTCTTCTCCTTTTTTCTGATGCAGCCTGTAAGAGTGTTTTTGCTGTTTTGTTTTCTGTCGTGTTTTTTCTATGGATAAGATTCAGCCTAAATCTTCCACTGTGGTCTGATCAGACTCTTACTCATTTCCTGGTAGGACTTTATGACTTGTGATACACTGAGATTGGGAAGATTTCAATGGGAAAGATATCACCTTGATGATGTATTTAATTCCAGAAAGTTTATGAAGTAAAGCCAACAGAGTTTTCTTACTCTCTCAAACTTGAAACATGTATTAAAAAAAAAAAAGAAAAAAGAAAAAGAAGGGCAAATAGGTCAGAAAGATGGTGATTATTTATTTTTGTCCTAACCCCACCTGAAATGTAATGAAAATGAGTGTAACTATTATTTCTAGCCAAATAAGAGAGTATATCACCATATTCACTGCCACCAGAGCAGTTCCCCTGCTTGTGACATATGCTTGGGAGTAAAATGATGTAAAATAAATGTACAGAGATGGACCTGTACCCTGAACTCAGAGCTCCAAAAACCAGGGAGGCTTTGCAGCCTTCCCCTGCAGTCGATCCTGGCAGGGTGACAATTCCTGTGCAGAGCAAGTCATTGCCAGGCTGGCTGGACCCTCCTGGGGCTGTCCCAAACCCTTGCTGAAAGGAGGGTTTGCTGAAAGGAGGAAAGGGAAGGATGCACTTCTAGAAGAACAGGAACTCAGAAATGATTATTTGATTTTCCTTTGATAACCAGTCCTTCTGTTTTCACTGGGTTTGCTGTTGCAGTAGCACTGCACTGCAATAGGATAATAAATCATAGAATTGTTCTTTCTTTCACTGACTGTGTAAATTTGCCTTAATAAGGGGGCCTTAGCTCACCTGCCCTACCTGGGATGTGCCACTGTGTGCCAGGTGTTCACATGCAAACAGCTTTTCATTGCTGCTTTGATACATATCAAGGATTCTCATCACAAGCCATTGCTTCATAAAAAATTCTAATGGGGTGGGAGTAAAAAAAATCTTTATTAAATGGCATGAACTTCTGGATCTGAACATAATAAAATAATAATTTATGATGTATTTTTAGGGCTAAGAGATTAAAGTGCATATTAATTAAATGAATAATGAAAACCTTTGTGAGATTCTCTCCCACAAGTTGCAAGTAGCTGTTTAATCAAATTCTTTCTATGGAAAAATGCATTTCATTATAACATAATTAGCACATCTATTGTGTTTTTAATACAACTTGTGCTAAAGTGTGTTTGATCTGGCGTTTGTTCATGGCAATTAGCAGTGAAGGAATTGAACTTTTTTGCTTTATTCCAGGCTTTGTAAATTATAAGTGCCACATCTGGGGAAAATGGATGTGGGTTTTTTTTTTTTTAAGTGCTAGAATAATCTTGGGAATATATTGGGGTAGTCATTAGCAGTAGCAAAAAGAGAAGGTGAGGAGCTGTGCAGTCTAAAGCTGCAGATTTAGGGGTATTTTATTTTCTGGCATTGATGTGTTTTGCTGTGTCTCTCCTGTGCCAGTGCTGAGGAAGCTGGAGGGTTCTGTGGCCCAGAGTGACCCTGCTGTGAGTCTGGGGGAGCAGGACAGGGAGGGAGGGGAGCAAGGCTGGGCTGGGCTGGGCTCAGCTTAGCCTGGGTTACCCTTTGGATCCCATTCCCGGATCCCCCTGGGGCTCCCTGCTCTGGGGCTGTGCTGAGCCAGGGCTGGGACTCTCTTCCCCACCTGAGAGGCAGGAAAACAGGGCAGAAGCTCAGGGTGGTTCAAAGCCACCCTGATGCTGAAATCCCAAGGGGGATGGGCCATGGGATGGGTCCTGCAGAGGCCCCCATAGGGTCCAACCTGCCCAGCTGCACTGCTGGGGCTTTTCTCTACCAACAGCTACGCAGGGAGAGACAGAAAAGTGCTTCTACAGAAAGCTCTTGGCTGAGTTGGTGCCTAGGCTGGGTTCACTTTGAGTGTTTTTATGGTTATGGTCACTGTTGCACAAAGCCTAATATTGTCTTCTGAGTGGAACTCATTAATGCACAGAAAACCCAAACTTGAGATTGGCTTTTATGCAGTAAAAAACAACATAATACAGTACAGGAATATAAAAAGAAACTGTCCAGTGCAAACATCATATACATTGGAAATGGATACAGAGTTCCTTAAAATAACTTTAAAAAAATCAGGCTTAAAAACAGCAATTCCAGGTAATAGAATCCAGCTGATACCTACCAAAGTACTTGACTTACTGCACTAAATAATTTCATAACTAATTTTACCTGCTGATAGCCAATACCACAGGTACTGACAAAATCCTTAAACTGTAAGTATTATTAGTTAGCATTCTTTATAATACACAAACATGTGGAACCCCTATGGCACATACTGCTGGCTGGATTAAGCAAAAGAGAATGAACTCATTCAAAATAAAACCAAGGCTATCACCCCGAAATGTACTTTTTAAAAACAAAGGATGGAATCTAAAACTGATTTGACCAATGGACAGAATTCTCCTCAGTTTCCCTTTAGTTCATCTTTGAAAACTTGAGTGATTACCTTGTTGATGTTGCATTAGTGTCCGGCAAATTATTGCATTGGACAACTTTTTACAGCAGTGAGGAGCAGTGTGAGACCATTATTGTGAGACCATGGCTATTTCCTGCCAGGAACATATTTTGGGGGAAGGGAGTGTGAATTAGACATGACGTGAACAAGTAAAAAGCAAATCTGTGAGGTTCCACCATACTGGTTTAAGAAAAAAGAAAAAAGAAAAATATTTAGTACTATTTGGTTAGCTACCAGATTTAAATAATCAAATCAACTAAACTAATACATACAGCTCCAGCACAAATCCTGCACAGTGGAGGATCTGTGTAGTAGGGCTCTGTTCCTGTTGGAGGCAACAGGAGGCTGCACTGCTGGAAGCCAGAGACAGGCCATGGTCCTAAGGGACCCACTTTTCCCAAAATGTATTTGGCTGGGCTGCTTCCAATGTGGGAACTTTCATTCTGGTCACTCTGTGGCTCTTTACCAGGTGGGAAACTGAATACAGTCCTTCTCCAGGGATGTGGTGGCTGCAGCTCCAAACCTGCCTTACATTTGTGGTGCTTTTATGCAGCCAAGTGTGTGGGTGTGTAGCATTCTGGTTTGGGAGTCTACAATATTTTCCTGTGTGGAAAATACTCCTTTGACAGTACCTGCTTAAAAAAAAAGCACAACAGTTTCACAGTAATGAGGCCCTTCATTTTTTTGTCCCTGAAAAAATGCTATTGCTTTAATAATGCTGAATACACCCCCTATTCAACCTCTTAAGAAATCTAGAGAGACCTGTGTTTCCATCTAGAGAGATTTACAGTGTTGGAGTCTTAACATTCCCCTGATCTCCACATTTCCTGCCCTGCAGGATATGTTCCATTGAGTAACACTGAGATCCTATTTACAGAGAGAAAAAACAACTTTGCTGCTAGCTAGAGCAAATTCTAGCACGCCAGAAATGTGCCTGAAATTGTCATCAGGCTGTTAAAAATGACAGATGAAACCAGATTGTGTGTCTAAAAATCCTGTCTAATTTTATCTTGAGTAAGTCATAGATGTAGTAGAGGGCTATAAAGCAAAAATAATTAATAGAATGGAAAGAAGGAAAAAATAATGCTTCTTTTTGAAAGTGATGGAATAATTTCTAATACTGGGTGATAGACCATATGTTCCTCTTCTCCTCTACAGGGTAGGCATAAGTGTGGAATATCAATAAAGATGTTGCAAGAGGGGCAGGCAAAGCAGCCAGCTGGAGATCCAGGGGGGTTAAAACATCCCTTCCCAATGCCACTGAACCTCTCTCTCCCAGCAGAGGGTGACCTTGGATGCATGTGGATGGGAACAGCACAGGAGGAAAGGAGTGAGGGAGAAACTGGGAACAAAACCAGGAGAAGTGGGGAAGATGGGGAGAGGAGGTGTGTCCTGGAAGACTTGAGCAGGTCAGTGAGCAGGAATTTTGGGGCAAAAAATGAGTGTTAGCAAGGACAGTAGTGCTGGGAGAAGTTAGTATAGGTGATCTCTGTCTTTTTGCCCCTACTGCAGGTTTTTTTCGTGCCTGTTTGAAATCCTACTACGGCTTGAGGGAAGAGCTGTGAGTTCCTCTTTGGCCACTGGCAGTCTCTTGGTGTCTATCTGTAGCGGGAGGGAGAAAATTCATGGCTAGTTTGAGGTTAATACACAAAATCTTCACTTGGTTCTGATCCATACAGCTCAGCTAACATCTTGAACCTGGGTCCCCAGTCATTGAGAAAGTCATAATCAATGTCTGAGTCCGAGGAGCCCGAGCCCAGGGAGCTGAGGGATTCAGCGATGGACTCGGCACCTTCGTAGCCGTAGATGTGCAGCGTGTCATAGGGCAGCAAATCCCTGTCGTTGTCAGCCTCATCCTTCTTCACCTCAATCATCATCTCCATGCCCCCAGCGCCAGGGGTGATGTTCCCAGGAGGTTTCTGGACCTGTGCATAGGGAGAGGGAGCGGCCTCTGCCTTGAGGCCGTTCTTGCGGACGGAGTTGAGCACGGACACGTCGTAGCTGGTGGTGTCCATCTCACCCCCTCCCTCCTCGTCATAGGTCACCAGCTGCTCGTGGATCTCTGCCACGCTCCTCCCCAGCCCGCTCAGATCCTTCTTGTGCCTCTTCCTCAGCAGAATCAGCAACACAATTACTGCAAAGGAAACTTAGATGAGCTCATGTGGATAGAGAAGTAAGACACTAAAACAACATGTAATGTGCTCTGAAGTGTTTTGTTTTTTCTGGAGTGTTTTTAAAACATATATTTCTTTTAAAAATAGTTAAAATTCCTATTTTATGGTAGGATTAGTTGAAGGAGTTCAGTCTGGACAGGGATTGTCCACCTGACTCTTGAGCTGGAATCACAAATATGAATGCATGGTGTCACCAGGTCATGGAATCAACTACTGCCTTGAACTGGTAAATCCCTTAATGCCAAGCATCACATGCTACTTATGTGGTACTTGCAAAGCAGGCCAGTTCTCAGGCAAGAAAATATTACTCAGCCTTCTCTGATGCATTTCAAATGCAGCAAACAGGTACTGGTCTGCTGATTTGTTACAAATGTATTTATGTTCGCTGGACTGCTTAAAGGGCTTCCAGACTGGTTCTGCCATAGGAACCAGGAATCCTGTTATTGCCCCAGCCCAAATTTGCTGTTTTATAGCTGTGTATGAGGCTGGTACCAGTAAATCAAGTATCTTATACACGTGTGCAATAACTTGTCTAGAGGAATGAGCAGCTTTGCAGCTGAAGCTGTTCTAACAGGCCCACAAGGAAGAGCACGTGAGGTGAATCAAATAGGTACAGCATTTCTGGCTGCATGACCATTTCATAGCCACAGAGCTTTTGCAGATCTCAGCTAAAGAAAGAACAAAACAATCCTCACACTGTAGTGCAGAGAACACCCCAGAAGTCAGATACTCACCAATGATTGTGAAGATGCAGATAAAAATTGCCACCAGTGCTTGTATGCTGACGCCGACCTGCTTTGCTCTCTCCTCACAGAAAGTGAAGTTTCCTTTCTCGTTGCACTTGCAGACACTGATGAGCAGAGTGTTAGTGCTGGTCAGGTCGGGGTCGCCGTTGTCCGAGATGAGCACGGGCAGGTAGTGGAATTTGGCGAGTTCCCGGTTGAACTGTCCGTATTTGACGGTGATGTTAGCGGTGTTGTCTGCAAGAAGCAAGGACATCCCATGAGGTCATCATCTCTACCAGACTGTCCTCACAGATTACCAGTCAGCTCTTCCCCTTAGACTGTGCCAGCCTTCCAGGAACACAGTGAAACTTTGGTTTCATTAAACATACTGTTTTTCTAGTATGTTAAGCCTTTAAAAATAAAGAGTTACTTAGCTCAGCTAGACCAACCAGAGGTCAGTGCTGCAGCTTTTCTTCCCTGAGTCCAAGAGTCCCCCTCTGGGGAGCTGAGGAAGGGCATTGCAGGGATACCCTACCGTAGTTCTCAATCAGGGAGAAGTTGCTGTCTTCTGTGGCCAGTGAGTATCTGAAGAAACCTCTGGGTGATGTTTCATCCTTGTCAACAGCTGAAATCCTGACAATCACCTACAAGGAAGGAAGAGGTCACACTTTTCAGTGTACTTTGCCTCCAGTGATAAAACGTGGAGTATTTGAGCTGGGCTGTGTGTCCTGTGTAACCTTTCAGTAAAGGGCAGGACACAGACATCTCAGGATACTCTTATTAAAGTTTTTTAGGCAAGCAATTTCTTTGTGAGTCTTCAAAAAGACTAGTTTTGCCTCTTAAAATTTTGTGTAATGAAAGCACGAAAAAAGCCTCATTTTTAAAGGCATATGGCTTGTTGAAGTGTCTAAGATGGTGTTTTCTAAAGTCCTCAGCCTACTCTGAGGTGTGACTGTCATTCTTGGAATGCCATTGAGACTGCCATGCCTGAAAGACATGCTTCAGTTTTGAAATATTCAACCTGATGTACATTAGATGTATAAAATATAAAAAATGTGTCTGATTATGTCCAAAAGGTATTTTAAAAATTAAAGGTGAAATTAATATCTTGTGTGTTCTATCAGAGAGTGACAGTGTTCTATCCAGGCAGTGACAGTGTTCTGGTTCCAGCCAGGAAAGAGTTATTTCTTTTTTTCAGTAGCTGGGAGGGGACAGAGTGGTTATTCTTGATCACCTCATGTCATTTCTGGGAGAGGAAAGGGACTCTTCCTGGAGAAGGGGTTCCTTGTTTGAAGGAGTGGTGGGATAATGCTGCTGCTGAGCCAGAGGGAGCACTTTGGGTGGTGTGGCTGCTCTGCACTCTATCTATTTTTTTTCTACATATATTTTTTTGTTAGTTATATTGTTGCTATTATTGTTAATTTTCTTATCTCATTGCTATTTACAGTAAATTGTTCTTATCTCAGCCCATGATCTTTCCCTTTTGTGCCTCCAGGTCTCCTCTCCATCCTGCTGCAGAGGAAAAGGGGGTGAGCAAGGGGCGTGCAGTCTGGAGTTTCAGTGGGAGCACTAAACTGAGGAGAAACACCCCTAAACCAAAACACAAAGTGTCTTAAATAAATACTATAGCATGAGCTGAACACCTGTGTCTGATACCAAACAGGTAAATCCAAAATACCAACACCGTAGTGCTGCCAAGTAGTAATACAATTTGTATGTGCAGATCTGTGCACTCTGTGACTACAAAATAATGTTCCATGCAGCAATGTTTCTCTTGCTGGTTTAAAATTGTTTCCTTCTCAGTATCACATTCAAGCATTTGTGTGATAGAACTGAGTTGCTGATTCTTGCTGTGCAAAGCTTGACTGTCCTTCATGGCTCGATTGTTAATACACAGATATGAGAGCCTGGGCGGAGAGGAGCAGTGCAGCCCAGTGTGCAAGCAGAAAAAAGTCAATATTCCAATAGTGCAATATCCTTAAGAGATATTCCTGACCACTCATATTTTGGACATCAGTGAAATGATCAGATGTTTTGGCATGAAAACTGAGCCTCGCTTTTATTAAAAGACACCTTTCACTTGAGCTGACAAGCAGTAATTCACGTTTCTGGGAAAAGCTCTCCCTGTCTCACCTTTCCAGGTGCAGCATTTTCACACACTCGGGGTTCCTCAGGAGAAACAAGTTCTGGAGCATTGTCATTCACATCATCAACTATGACATGAACGTGGGCGTGTGACTCTCTGTCGGAAAGGCGGCCTGGAATGACAACAAGGGAACAAGTCTGGAGTTTAGTGCTGGATAAACTCCCCTTCCCACACTTTGTGCCCACTTCTGTGCCTCCCACATGATGAAGAATTTCTAGCTCCATCATAACTTAAACTTGTCCTCCAAGATTTAGATATTTTCCTAAAATCTCTCCTGGTTAAATCATCAAGGATCTCTCAGGAATAAAATGACAGTAGCTTATGGCTTCCTGATCATTCCCACTGCATGGTGATGGATTGAGCATCATTCTCTGCCACTAAAGCAACATGGACAGAACAGGCCATGTCTATATTACAAAATATCAAACCAAGTTGGGACTGGCCTTCCCCGGTCCCTGGAGCTGAGCAAAGCCAGGGGCCAAAGCTTAAAATGATCTCTGACCTATTTGTAGGAACTTTGATTGGGAAGATGATGACACAAACCTTGAAGCTTTCCTTTCATTCCTAGCTCAGTAGGAACAGGCTGTCAGGTTTTGCCTTTCCTTTTTGTTAGCCATGTTGGAAAGGTGTACCCAGATTTCTTTCAAACTGGGAAATGGGTGGCACTTACCATCTTCAAGGATCTCCACAGCTGCCACAGTGATATTGTATGAAGAACTGAATTCTCTGTCCAGAGGCTTGGGAAGCTGAATAACTCCATTATTGGATACCCTGATGTAGTCTCCACTTGGACTTGCTCTACGCTGAGTATATCTGGTTTTTGTTTAAAACAAGATATGTCAATGCAAGGCTGATAATGCTGTGTCTCACTTCATTTCTTCTCAGAGGGAGGTCAGAGAGTCTTGTGTGACAAATTACATTAATATCTTGACCAGGAGGGCTGAGAATGTTGCCCTAAAACTATGTAAGCTGTGAGAGTGAAATACATCAGTTGGAGGAGTTTCCAAATTATTGTGCTTTGCTCTTTCAGAAGTCTATTTTCTTCTCTAAGCACATGCTTGAGGGATGTCTTACAATAAAAAATATAACAATAAATTATAACCATGTAAAAATATCCAGGTTGATAATTTTTCCCAAAATGTGCATATGTTTTATCAGTAAATCCATGTGGTAATTACATGCGTAAATGAAATTTATGTTCAGCTTTTGGTCAGCATTTATATCCATAGCTGCAGTGCTGGAAAAATGAAATTCGATTTATTTTGTTTTGTTTGGCATGCAGATTCTAAAAAACTAGGGCCAAAGTCTGGATTCTTTGTCAAATTCTTGGCACTATTAGTGGATTCTGCACTTTTAAATAGAATTGCTAAAGCTGGCATTGTCTTACCTGATTTTCCGTTTAGCTGCGTCGGGGTCCTCTGCATGAACTGAACCAAGTGTTTTTACTTCTGCATGATTTTCCCTCACTTTAAATTCATATGGGAGTCTGGTGAAGACAGGAGGCTCATCCACATCAGTGACTTCGATGGTGACTGTGGAGATGCTCCGGGGGTTGCCAGGTTTGAAATGCCGGAGGTTAACCGTGGGGTCTGTGGCCTCAATGCTAAACCTGTACTCTGATATTGTTTCAAAGTCCAGGGGCTAAAAAAAAGAAGACAGTTACAGATATTCTTCCATTAGTGATGTCTAAGCCAACTTTCCATTGGCTCTCTGTGCAGATTTAGGATCTGTGCTCTAATTCATGTTTGGCAATGTTATCAGATTTCATCCTGGCTGGACCCATGGGAGAGCGTTTCCCAGCTGAACTTCTCTATCATAGCACAGCTCAAACTACCTCTGGTGTGGAACAGATTTATCCAGTAGTTTAAGTTCGGCAAAATAATTTTCTTTTGGGTTAAATAAATTTGTTTTTATAATGCTGCAACTACCAAAACTTGGTTAGCTCCTGTCCCACAAAGGCTGGGGAAGAGATTCTCCTCTTGGCTGAGCTTTGTCTTCTGAAGGCACTCAAGGCAGATCTGCATTGCCTGACAGCTGAGGCATTTAGTGATAAATGACATCCTCTTCCCTGTTTTTCCCCTTGCCTGAGACTATAAAAGGAATCACACAATGGGAGGAAGGCAGGAGCTGGGCAGTAAGAAGTGCTCCTTCCAAAGTTTCCTTTGTTCTACCACCTGAGATTCTAAAGACACTGAGATACACACAGTTACAGTGACTCTTGTTTTTCTCTTTGAATTGACGTTGCAAAGGGAAGTGATGGGACTTATCCAGCAGCTGACATTTTATCTCATGGCTGTGTATTCAAAATTACGGGCATGTGCATGGCCAAAATCACTTTGAAAACAGGGTGGTGAACTTTGCCCACAGCGTGTGGGAGGAGGAGCTGGCTCCAAATCCCTCAGGGAGTGAGTGGGGTCTGTGACTGCTCCTCCTCTGGGCAGGCTCTGCATTCCCCAGCTCCTGGGCAGCTGGGAAGGAGCTGCACCAGGTGAAGGAGGGCTGCTCATACCCACTGGGACCACAGCCAAGGATTTTACTGCCAGTCTTGAAATCCTTGGTACTGTTCTTCCTGAAAGTTTTCTCTTCTTAGTGACATTTCTAGTCTTAGCAGTTACAGAGAGACATTTGGAAGGGAAAAACACATTCATGTCAATCAGAGAATTACAGGAGCTAGTTTATAGTCCTCTCTCCTCTTTTTTTTTTAACAGCAAATCAATGAAATCAATGAAGTCTTGGTTTGGCAATGCTCTGCAGCAGTCCCTCGATACAAATCAAGTAGATTTGAGAATTTAAAAAAAACAAAGAACAGACTCTAATAAAGGCTTTGGAGAGTCTTAAAGACTTACAAGAAATTAGTGGGGAAGCTCTGAAAACACTTTGAGGAAAGTAACGGAGCTGTGGCTCAGATTGGAGCAAATGCCATACTGCAAAGAGACTTTTAGAAAAGAAGTCAGGTGGACTTGTTCACATTTTCTGCTTTGGTTTCACATGGGTTGCAGAAGGGAAGGATTCTTTGACTTGGCCAATTGGTTCAACTCCTAAATCACTGCCTCTTTGAAGCATCCAACAACCTGAAGTTTGGGAGGAACCCAAAGTGTGAACCTGAATATCTGACACAGCCCCCACTACACTCTCCAGTAATTCTGGAGTTTTTCAGGTCTGGAGGTTGAAAAGGACTAGAAGTCACCAGCTCTTCTCTCAGAGCTTAGAGAGCTGGTGTTCAGGATCAATATATTTCATGCTGACTTTCATGTGTTTCCATTTTTTCCTGCTGCTAGGCCTAAACCAAAAAAATTCCCTGTTACACATGGAAAACCACAACAATCATCTTTGTTACAGAGAAAAGTACCTTCTTTGGCCTAAAGATTCCTTCATTTGTGTATGGATTTGCTACAATGTCAAAGGTGTCCCTGAACTCTCCTTGGATAAAGCTGTATCTTGTATTTCTGTGCTGTGGTTCATCGACATCTTCTACTTTGACTCTGCCAACTTCTCCTCCTACTGAAATGTTTTCAGGAACTTTAAAGTGAAATGATGCTGTTAAAAAAAGAGAAAAATACATAAGGATCGTGTACATGGAGGTTAGAACTTAGTTAAAACTGTTCTTACTTGACAGATGCACATCAAAATATTTCACTGAGAATTCAGCATTGTGTATCTCTAAGACATGTAAAACTATAAATAATACTCCAAACTGTCAAGATCTTTAGCAAAGGGGTGAAATTAATACTGATTTTTGTTTTCTGCTCTAGGTGTGCATTGCCCAGGAAAAGTGGCTTTGGCTGAAACACAGAAGAACTCCTGAACATGTGAAGTTCTTTTGGCCATTTGAAGGAAAGCTGAATTGTGCTGGACTGTGAGCTAAACTCGTTGTGTTTGTGTGACCCTCGGTGTCAGGGTGGCTCAGAGGCACTCACGGTGTTTGAACACTGGGAAGTTGTCGTTGATATCAGACAAGGTGATGATCACCGTGGCTGTGCTGGAATCCCCAGAAAAACCTGGAGCATCTTTGGCTCGAACAACAATCTCATATGTTGACTTGGTTTCTCTGTCTAGATTGGGCTCTTTTGTATAAATCACACCTGTGAAAAAATAATATTGAATACAATTAGATTTTGCAGCATGTCCAACATCTCTTCAATGACAGCCAATTTTAATCTTTTTTTTTTTTTTTTATCTCCACATATTCAGCTTTAAGTACAAATTTTACAGTGGTATTTTTCAAGAAATGCTAGAAATTTTTCTGCATGATGGAATATTTAGGAGAGTTTGTGCAGAATATTCCTTTTAATGGATCTTTAACCTCTTTACCTGAGTTCTTTGCTCTAATGTGGTTACAAGAGATAACGACATTGGTTTTAAAATTGGGCAAAATTTAAGCTAGAAAGTTTAGAAAAGCAAACAATTATTGATTACTGAATACTGCTTCAGAATTTGTGTATTCCCTTTTCCTGTTTGGTCACTGGAACAGTATGCTGAACTGAAAACATGAACTCATCTGAGTTCCTGGTCAGTCTTTCCATAAGTGAGAAAAAACATGACCTTTTATCTTCTCATTTTGTTCATGGCAGCTGATATCCTGATTTTATTAGCTCATTTCCAGATGCAGACAGTAGCATTGTGGAGTGTGAATGAAAAACATTTCTAATTCATATTTAAAATTATATTTTTGAATGATTAATCCTCTTTTCCAGAATGAAAAAATTCTTAAAGCTGTGTTTTCTTCAAAGGGTAGGGTGTGGATGAAGTGTAAGGACATTTGTGTGTCTGGCTTACCAGAGTCATCAATGGTGAAATATTCACTTCCTGTGGTGACTTCATAGGTCACCGTGGCATGACCTGACACTGTGGGGTCATCAGCATCCACAGCTGTCACTTTGGTGACTGAGGTTCCTGGAAAAGGATTTTCAAGGTGCATATTAGTATAAATGGTGCTTTGTAATGGCAGCCATGAAGGAGGTGAGGAATGGAGCACATACCTACTGGGGACATCTCTGGGACAGAGCCATTGAACACCTTCTGCACAAACACAGGGGCGTTGTCGTTGATGTCATACACCTTGATGATGAATTTGGAGGGCTGCTCCAGGGACCTGTTGTTTGTTCTGTCAATGATGAGGGCTGTCAGCTCATACTCTGCCTTCTTCTCCCTGTCCAGCCTCTCGAAGGCGTACACGTCCCCACTGGTCTCCTCCACCTTGAAGATGGTGTTGGCATATTCCCCCTTGATGATGTACTTGGCGTTGTTGTTCCTTACACTGGATGTGATCTGGAAGGAAAGTGCCATTCAGAGAGGTAAAGGTGGGCTCAGGTTCTCCCAGAGGATTCACACAGTCAGGAATTCCTCATCCCACTGGGAACCAGAGCAGCCTCAGGACTTGTGCTGTCACCTGGGTCAGCACAGCAGCAGCTGGGCTTAGAGGATGGCACTTCACCCACACTGAAACTTGCTTGTTATACAGAGCAAAGCTTTTTTTAAATCATACCTCATGTTTCCTAAAGGTATAAATTGTCCATGCAGTCAACACTTACCAATAATTAACTTCATTATGTCTGAAATAACACGAGCCACCGTTCAGCTTAAGTTACTCTAGTTTGCAACTTTCTGCTACCTACCAGGGGGTTTTGCTCAGTTTCACAGGATTACAGGAGGAAATCTGTATTCACAGCTCCTGACATGATTCAGCATTAGCCTCTGTTCCTTAGCATTTAGCAGAATTCCTGCCACAGCTGACAGCTTTTTTGTGCTCACTCACATGCAATCCTTTAATAGGCAGTCTTCAGGCTCATGCTATGACAGGAAGGTGACATTTCCACCCCATCGATTTTAAAATTTAAGGTTGTATGGTAAGGTTATAAGGTAAATATAAGGTTAAGTGAAAAAGGGATGTGATAAGAGGAATGAGCATTAATCAGTTTTAAAATATATTTTAATCCAATTCTAAATGCTTTTGCACACTACTTGGTCTGCAGATAATGTAATGATGCTTCCCTTTCTATATCCTCACACATACAGGGTCACTGCTAGAAGGTTTAAACCACAATTTTCCATGCAGCATTCTTATTTCAGCCAGCTAATTATCAAGGATTGCTGGTTTGACCAAAAATTTCTAGCATTTGTTACTGATGTTATCATAAATGTCAGCTGTTGGGTGTTCAGGATTTTATTTACCCTGCAGTTGTTATTTACTGTTGAGAATTGTTTAAATTTCAGTTTCTCTTTTGAAATGTATCATTAATATTTCCACCCCTCATTCCTTAATCATGCTGCTGGCTGCTGGGACTGCTGGAGAGCAGTTCACAGCTCTGGAGATGCCACATGAGAAATAACCCCACCCTTGTCTCAAAGATGGGACAGTCTGTGCCTTCTTTCTCACTTTTAATATACCTATTCAGTGTAAAAAGTACAAACTTCTCAGAATGCCTTTTCTGGTGCAAACACACAAAGGAAAGCACACAGGTGGTGCAAGATAAAATCCAAATGTGCCAGCACATTCCTGCAGCTGTCACTCAGCCCTGCTGCTGCTGGGGCCTTTCTTTAAAGGGTTTATCAAGGGCTTGGTGCTGCAGAGACCTCGAGCAGCCACTGCAGGAGCCATTGGAGATTGTGCTGCTGAAACACCCCAGAGCTGGACCAAGGGAATTACTCTTGCTGAGGACGACTCCGGCATCAGAAGCTGCTCCTCAGTCTGGGGCTGAGTTGGTCTGAAGTGGAGCAGAGATGCCCCGTGGTAGTTGAGAGGACCCTGTGCTGTCTCTGTGGTGCTTTCTGGCTGCCCAGAGCAGCCACCAAGGCATGTTGGACTTTGCTGAGGCAGCCCTGACAGATGTGAGTGCTGTGCAGGGCAGGAAAATGCTCAGCTGCATTTATCTGCAAAGTGTCACAGTGCATCCCTTTCAAAGAGTGCACTGGGAGAGCTTTCCCTGGGCAATATGCAGTTGATAATAGGCTTTTATGAGCATGCCCTGAGGAAAATGAGTTTGCAAGCAGGTCAATGCTTGTTAGTATTTTTTAAAAATTAGTTGCTTTCACTTTGTGCAACAATATTTATGATTGTGTAACAGTATTTCAAAACATAGCACTCGTGCTTCGTGTACAAGCTGAGAGATGTAAACTGTGTGTTTTTGAATATATAAGTTTTTATTTGCTGATCTCTGAGGTTTTGGAAAGAATCTCATGCTGCCAGAAAAATGCATCAGGCACCAGACTTCCTTCCTAACCTTGCACCTGCCGGTAATGTGGCTCTTCCTGCATTTGGAATCTCCAGACTGCTATTCCCTTACATCTACTTGTATTCTTCAAAGGAATTAGAATTCCTTTGCACTGGTGTTCATTTACTCTTTGCCCACATTTTGAAGATTTTAACATGTTAATATGTGGGTATTAAGTCCCATTTCTATTTCCTTTCCATTTCTTCTGCCTAGACTGCAAATACTGCTTTTCAAGATCCTCATTTGCTGTTTTAGTCACTGCTCACAGGTTGCTGCTTACCTTGCCAACGTGGTGTGGCAAAGGTGTATCAATCTCTTCTTTGATGTGCATTTGGTTCCATATCCAGTCTCTCTTTTGGCGTTTGTGGCTGACATCATTTGAACAAAGGCTTTGGGTTGATTTCTGACTTCCTCCGTCAGCAAATGCTGGAGCCAAGAACAACGAGAAAAGTAGAATAAGGTGGCTCATCTTCTTCTGTAGCCTAGAAAGCAATACAGAAATGGATTCAGCAGAGGGAGCACATGTAGAAGTGCAAGTGGACATTCTTTCTGCAGGGAAGTTTGATCGCTTTATTTCTTTTCATTTGCATCAGCATCAAAATTTGAAGGCTACTTCCTTCTATGGAATAGTTTTAGCTGGATGAGAACTGAAAACCAGGTGTTTCAATTAAATGAAAAGAGAGCTTTGAATGCTGGTATAAGAGGCAGCATCTCCCTGAGTGACTGCCATTGCTCTGAGGAGCAGATTCGGAGCTGAGCTCCCCATTGTGCACAGGGCCAGGGCAGCCTGGCACCATTGCTGAGCTTGAGTGAACTCCACTTGAAATGGAATGTTCAGGCTTAACAAACCCAAATGCAGTGTTTTGACATGCCCTGACACAAACTATGCTATAGTCAATACCTTCCTATGGAAAATACTGATTTAGAATAAAATCTGAGTTGTTGTTTGTTTGTTTGTTTGTTTGTTTGTTTGTTTTTTGGTGGGAAAAGTTATTTGTGTGAAATTTTTAATCAATTCCAAGTACAATACAGCAAATAATCTTTCTTTAAGGGCCCATCTATTGATTCAACTCCTTGTCTTCTGAAGCTTTTGGAGACTCACATAAAGTTCCTTTAGCCCTTGTTCCCAGACTTTAACATCTGCAAAATGATAATTTGTGAAATGATTTTCAGGTGAAACCATATTTTTGCATCCTGTGTTAATACTAGCAAACTTTCAGGCCTGACTTTCATATCAGAGGAGTTATTTTAATGTATCAAAGCTGATTCATTTTCTTACTAAATTTCCCATTCCTGATATAAAGGACTGTCAGGGAACTTTAACACTCAAGTAATCAGACTTTAAATTGCACATAAATGACTTTCCATTAGCTTTTAGGAGCTGTCAGCATGCACATCAAAAATAAACCTGCTAATTGTGATGAGAAGTTGACATCACACAGGCTGCTAGATGCGAGATTAAATTAATATTTTCGTCAGGAAGGTGCTGAGACGTTTCCAAAATTACTCCTTGGTAACCAGGCAATCAGTGTTATCCCATGGTGCAACATCAATGTCAGTAAAAAAGATTTTATTTACCATGAAATGTTGCTTTGCTGTACTTTTCTTTCTCCCACATTGTTGTACATAAACTGAGGAATGTTCCTCCTTTGTGGCTGTGTAGGAAGTGACTGAATAAGGTGCCTTTGAAGTTGCTTTTTGATAGACAAGCTGTGTTTGATAATTCTGGATTCAAACAAAGCTTTTTGATTTAGCTAGTTTTTTTCTATTCGATGCCTTTAGCTTGACTTTGAATATTTTTGGGAAAATGAGTATGATTTAGTTTTTTTCCTATACTTTATTTGTGTAGATGAACATTTTACAACTGCAAACTGGAAGGCAGTGATATGGTTCTGTTGTGATTGCATAAGTCTGACTTGTATCCATAAAACCACAACACATGATAACCACAGGAAGCCATTGGACAATGCCAAGCAGCACAGGCTGTGGTTTTGCCAAAGAACAGACTGAAGTGTTTAAAGAGCCTTTTTCTCTCGTTCCTGTGCTGAGTGGAGCTCTCCTGTAGTGCTGAGCTGCTGCTTGGAAGTTTTAAAACAGAAAGTGCTGACTGAATCTATTTATATGTGCATATGTGAGTCTATACATGTGCATTTCAGCTGAAACTTTAGCTACCCCTTTCACTCAGCATGTCCATCTTTGTGTTTGCAGATTTTAAGGAGGCTTCAATTCCTTTGACTCCTGATTAATGGATTTCTTGTTAATAGCTGTCCAACCTCCCTGGGAAGTGAAGGGTTCCTTTGGCAGGAGTTTGGAGGTCCTTGGCTCTGCAGCTCAAACACAAACTGAGGTGGGAGAGCCTCTTGCAAAAACTGATTTCTGCTTCACCTTTGGCATCTTTCAAGCTGCTCATTTTGGGAAAATGACAGGGCACACTGGAGCTCTTTGCTCTCTCTTCTCCAGGGGCATGGAAGATGCCTTGCCCTGCAGGACAGGCTGACCCTGAGGACACTTTCCCAATGCACCATGCACATTTTGCATGTGGCAGCCTTCGCTGCTGAGCCTGTCACTGATGCCTCATGATGCTCAGTAATGCCCTTCCCTGGCAGCACATCCAGAACAGGATGGGATGAGGGCTCTGTCCTGGTGGGAATGCCACTTTCCCTGGATGCCAGCTCTTGGCTGGCTGTACTAAATTCTACCTTTCCTGGCCATGACAGCTTTCCTTCCCAGCAGCTCTCACCAGAAGTGCCAGAGGCAGCAGCACAAGGGAACATTCCCATGTCTGAGCAGGAGAGTGCATTCCCATGGAGTCAGAAGCAAGAATGTTACTGAGGGATAACAGGGGATTATTAACAGGTAGGTGTTGGATACCAGAAACCTGGGATTTTTGAGCTTTCTGAGCTTTCTGACACTGACCCCCAGGAGAACACTGCTTGTGACCTGAGGCCTTGGAGAAGGCTTCCAAATTTGAGTGATGGAGTTAAAGTCACAAGTGTGTAGTTAAAATAGAAGTGGATTTTTAATAGGGGTCTCTGAGGCATTCACCACCCTGCAATTAACCTGGAAGACAAAACAATCAGGTTCAGCACAGGTTTTTTCAGGTTCCTGACACCCCTCAAACATCGTGGCCATGCCCATCAACCTTCCCTTTGACCAGTTACATACCACAATGTAATTCCATGGGAATTTCTCAAAAATCAAAACAAATAATAAACCAGCCTACATAGCCCAAAGGCTCAAGGCATTCTTGATGAATTAGAGTATATCACACTTCAGCATCCTTCATTCTCCCACAAGTCAAACAATCATTAAAAAATCACACCAAACTTGAAAATCCCTTTTGGAAAAACAAAAAAGGGGGCAGACACACATTTACACATTTTCCTTTTTTCCTGTGGGGATCAGCTTTTCCTTTCTTCCTGTGTCTGCTGGGGCAGCCAGGACTGAGGGGAGGGAATGAGGTGCATCCCTTCCAGCACAGCTTGGAATGCAGGTGCATCTCCTGGATGCTCCATGAGCCCCTGCCCTGCTCTGCCCTCACACAGCCCCACTTATCCCTCTGTCCCTGGCTGATTAGCCCAACAGTTCCAGCTTCATTTAATCTAATCAGGGACCATAAATGTTCCTGAAAGTTAGCAGGGAATGGTTTATTCAAGCAGTTGTGTTTCTTGCTTTGCTCTTAAATTTTCTCCCAGCAAATGATAGGTTCTCCCACCCATATTATTCATTTTATGTGTTGAATTATTTTAGCAAATAACTCTTGGTCTGCAGGGTACTATAGACAGTTAACTGAGAAATTCTGGTATTCAAAGTGATTTATGTGACACATGACTCATATAGTGCAGTTTCTTCTTCCAGACTGGGAGTAATTATTAAAAAATGTCAGGTGGAGATACAGACAATACTGTACTAATTAAAAGTTTGCATTTTGCAGGTTGTTTTGGCAAGTAATCAACTGTAAAGTTGATGAACAGCTGTTATAAATACAGTCTCCATGTAATGAAACCACATTGGATGAAATATTCTTATGAACATTTGTGGTGTTTTTTTTTTTTTCCTAGTATTTGCCTCTCACCTAGTTTACTTCTAACTCTAGAAGTGCATGTTAATGCTTATGCAGAGTTAGTTTAGCTGGCAAAGATATTTGTTCTGTACTTGTATGTTAAACAAAAGTTAAACCAGGTTTCTGCATAGAGATTTTAGGAAATGAGGGACAGTTGTCTCTGAAATTATGTATTTTCCTTGTTGATCATACTAAAACCTTATGCTTATCTTTGAGAATTTTTCAGCATCCAAAAAAATCCAAATAATGGTAGAGTGGTGATAATGAACATCCTGAGAGAGAAATTTGCTAAAAGTGGCTGTTGTACGGAAGAAAACCAACACATTTTAAAACTATCGTGTCCGTGTTGTTGAGATAATTTGCATAATTGATTGTGAGAATGGCTGGAAATTAAAGATTATTTCCTCTTACTGGAATCTGAACGATGTAAATGAAAATGAAAAACCCATGCAAAAAACCTAGTCTTTCTTGGAGTAGACAGCACTGAAAAATTATTTTTCAGATGGAAAAAATATACTTTGATACACTATCTAAACACCTTCAAAATTGCTGTGCTCAGTGAAACCATGGCAGACACAGAGAGCAGAACCTGACCTGGTCTCAGGGAGCAGAAAGACTCTGACCAGCCTGGCCATACAGAATCCATTTTAACATTAATTTCTCATCTCTAGGATGGGTAAGACCAAACATAAATGTGTGAATACAGCAAGCCCTAAGGAACAGAAGGTTAACACACCAAACACAGGAGGGGGATAAATTATCTTTCTCCTTTGCAGTGCTGTAGTTTTGGTGAGCAGGCAGAGCATTATCAAAAGAAAATAGCCTTAGCAGTACTTAACACTGCCTTCCAGGGGCCATGAAGGGCTGTGCAAACCCGGACTGATAAAGCTCCTCATGTCTCTGATAAGCCCTGCAGGCAGATAAAAACATTATCCCTTCCAAAAGGGAGCACAGAGGACCGAGATGTCCTGACAGGGACCAGGGTGTGACAACACTTCAGCTTTTGCTGTCCCAGTTCCCTCAGCCCAGAACTGGTGCCCATGGCTGTGCCCAGCACCCAGGGGAGCAGCAGGAGGTGTCCCCAGCTGTGTCCCAGCTCTGTCCCCAGCTGTGTCCCAGCTGTGTTCCAGCTCTGTCCCAGCTGTGTTCCAGCTGTGTTCCAGCTGTGTCCCAGCTATGTCCCCAGCTCTGTCCCCCTGTGTCCCAGCTCTGTCCCCAGCTGTGTCCCAGCTGTGTCCCAGCTCTGTCCCAGCTCTGTCCCCAGGTGTATCCCAGCTCTGTCCCCAGCTGTGTCCCAGCTCTGTCCCCAGCTGTGTCCCAGCTGTGTCCCAGCTATGCTGTTACCTGTGCTCCTGTTCCCCTCCGTGGTCCTGCTACGCTGCTGGGGCTCCCGTGGGACAGGAGCTGAGGGCACCCAGTGACAACAGGAACTGGGGAGGTCCCCAAACCTTAGTGACCCTGAAAACAGCTGGCTAAGGAAATCATGCAACTTTTGGCTCAGAGGAATGATTTTTTTTGCATTTTCGGATGTAATTTATGGTGGGGCAGAACTCAGTGTTTCTCTGTGTCTGTCACATGTCCCCAGCAAGGCACAATGATCAGAACAAGCCTTTCCTGAGAACACTCTGCTGCTGGTTCCTGTCCAGACTATTGAGCTGATTTCAACAGGCCTCGTGCCTGACTACCTGGAGTTGGATTTTTGGTTGTCCTTATGTCCATTTTATGCATGTAAGAAATGATTTTCACTGATGAATAAACAAATGCCTGCCTGGAACTGGTTCTAAAATGCCATTTTGTATGCAGTGATGCTACCTTTAAATAAATAGCCACTGTGATGACTAAACAATCTGGAGTGAAACTGCCTGCCTAAAAACGATTGGAAAATTACATTTTCTACTTGGGATAGTACCTTTGAATGAACAGACACTTCAGCAATATCTTAAGTAAACTTGCTACTTTAAAAATATCAATGTTGTGAGAGCACTCGTGCTGCATTTGGTGCTGCTCGGTTCTTGGTGTTGATGCTGTAGCAGTGTATAAACACAGGTGAGGACATAATTCACCACTTCTGATTTTGGCTCCTCAAATTTTCTTTCTAAGGAAAAGGAGAGTTAATTCTAATCTGAAATTGCTTTGTGATTTGAGCTTCAAGTTTCTGGTAGGTCTGGGGGAAATTTATTAATGATTGTTTTTCCCTGCCTTTTCATCTCACCAGAAATTTTCTCCTGAATGATGCAAAATACAGCTTCATCTCATGGGTGGGTGTAGTCCTCAGCTAGGCCAGATTTCTCTTTTAGAAATGAATAAATTTGGCTATAAAAAACCTGTAAATACTTGCTTTGTATACAAAGCTTTATTGCTTTAGTGGAAAGCAGGCAGCCAAATTGTGCCCTGAGTCTTTCTGCTATCTCAGGTACAGAATGGGAAGAAAATGGGGGAGGCAAGACCTGGTTTGGTGGGGTTTTTCCCTCCCCTCCTTTTTTTTCTTCCTTATTTTTATTTTCTTTTTTTCCCCCTTTTTCATTCTTTCTTCCTTTTTTCTTTTTCTTTTTTTTTTTTTTTAAGAAGCAAAGTCACTCTCCAAGCTAGTGAGTGACAGCTTGTGCCCTAAAGATGGGTGAGCAGCAAAAATGAATCTACCCAAGAGTCCTCCCAGAGATCCTGACACCCCTGCTTGCATTTTAGCAAGTGACCTGCTGGTTTAAAGTGCTGCAGTGAATCCTGAGAGAAGGCAGAGTGTGAGCTGAAAATCAGAAATGTGTGCTCCAAGAAGATTTTGGTTGTAAACAGAATGAGTGAGGAAGCAAGATCCCTTTTGTTCCTTGCTGATAAATCTGATTGAGTTGAGAGAGTCCTGCCAGACAGTGAAGCACCAAGGCCCAAAACCTCAAAGGTGGGAGGACTTTTAACCTCTGTTTGTTTCTCTCAATTTCTAGTTAACCTTCTCGTAACTTGTATTTTCTACAAACTTTCAGAAGTGTATTTGCAGTTTGGAGGATGCTGTCTGTGCTCCTACCTGACTTGTATCTGATAAAGAATGATAAAATTATTGATTGAATGTGTGTTTCTGGTGTAGGTTCAGATTCAATTTCCTGTTCACAAACACATTTGTTTGGCTTTGATCTTGATTTCTCTTTACATAACACCTGCATAGCTCATAATCAGCCCTGAATTTGGCTTCTGTTAGAATTCAAGAAAACCTCAAAGAATCTCTTTTCCTGGAAAGATTTGGGAGAGATGAGCTGATTGTTTCTGGTTGTTCTGGGTTATTGTGGTACCTGCAGCCTTTTGTGGATAGTGTTAATTTAAATATGGGAATATCCCCAGATAAATGTCTGGGGATCTGAGCTTGTGGAAATTAATCCCTTGCATGAGCTAATAAAAGAAGACCTGGAGAGTCTGTACAAAAGTGTGCAACTTCCATGTTGGTTGAGAAAATCTAGGACTTATTTTTCTGTGTCATGTCAAAAATCTTACCCAGGAAAATGAGCCACCCCAGAGGGGCTGCTCCTCCAGGTCATGTGCACAAGCTTTGATTCCTATTCTCATTTTTAATCAAATAATTTTCCTCTCAATCTGTAGTAATCTGGATTTTATCTGAGTTTCTTTCTTGTAAATCTGGTAATTGAGAAGCAAATTAAATATATGTTAATGTTTCAGTTCTGGACTGTTCATGGATCTTAAGGAAAGACTATTTTTGGACTAGCTAAATTAATAATTCTTGAATGACTTCTGTTGTTGAAATGACAGTGCACTCTGGAACTGAGGGCTGTTTGCTGTGGATGACAGATGTGATGGAGATAAAACAATGCTTTGAAGTCATTAAAATGAGCAGTGACAGTATAGACTTTCTTCTCATCAGATTGGTGATGCAGCTTATTGCTGGTTTAAGAGATGTCTGTTTTTCTGTGACCATCCTGGGATGTCCAGCAAGAAATCCCCAGTGTTGGTAAATGTGCTGAGAGGTGAAGGTCTGTCAGAGCCACATTCACTCTGGGATGAGCTTTAACAATCCTCTCGTTTTCCACTCTCAGCATGCAGATCATGTCTTGTGCCAGGTGCAGAATCCCTGGCTTTGCTCATTTTTCATGATAACGTTAATTGTCACCACAGAAGCTGTAGAGACACTTGAGAGCTGATGAGAACCAGTTTGGAATGGGACGGATACAGAGCAGAAAGCACAGAATGTTCTGGTGCTGCTTGAGGGGCCTGACTCTGGCCTTTCTCCTATAGTCACAATAATGCTTTACTTTACCTGAAGTATTCCCAAAATGGATTAGAGTCTTTTAAATAAGTGGTATTGTCCAGTCTTTCCATGCACAAAGCCTTTTACTTCATGTACAAATATGTGAGTCCAAAATATAATGAGGGGTAAAATGTGCTTAAGCACAGTGCCAAGTATAAACACAGCTGCTGAAATATTTTGAAGCTCATTTGTGATTAAATTATTAAACCAATTTTTGATTTTGTTTCATAGCAAATAAAAATATTATCATAAACAGGAAATTTTGGCTTTCTCTTAGTTGTTGACAGCATGGATCCCACAGAGCTTGTCACAAGCTACTCTGCTGTAGCTCTTTACAGATTCTGGTTTATAGGCCTGAGTGGGGAGCAGGGCTGTTCTGGTGTTTAGGGAATGTGCTCGAACCCACAGGCAGAGTTTGGGGGTTGGTACAGAATATTCTCACCTCATCATCACTGTCACACAGATTCTGTGCTCTCTGCTTTAGAGCATTCCATTTATTAAGATCAGAAATCCCACAATACCTATGATTGGTATGATTTATTTACTTTGCAGATGTTGCAGGGGTGAAACAAACAATCAAATGACAGAAAATTTGCTCTTGGCCAATTGTCTTGTCGTGACAGTTGTCAAATGCTGTTGAAGCCAGAGCCATTGTGGGGGTTAACTCCGGGTTCAATGCAGCCCTTCTGCTCTGAAGTGAGCTGATAAGATGGGTGGGATAACCCTGCATGCATAGTTTGGAACTGCAGCCATTTCCCCCCTGAATTCCTTGTCCAAGTTAAAGAGGAAGATACCTCCCATCTGGATTAATTATTGATAAAAACAGATGCTGAAAGTAGTGATGAAGTGTCAGTGTTGAAGACAGGCAAAGAACTTATTCCTTTCCTTGTATCCAAAAGCAAATTTCAGGGATGACCTGGTGTACTCTCCCTGGGAAGAGGCTCTCTCAGTCTCATATTTACCTGGCTGTAGATCCAGCTTTTTTCCTTGCTTCCTCTGAGCCAATTTCCTTTTGCTTATCTCAAACTGAGGGGGCTCAGTGGGACAGAGAGAGGTGCAGGAGCCCCCTCATCCCCAGCACCCCCACACTCCAATGCTGTTTGATTTTTGGGGAGCAGGGGGACAAGAGAATGCTCCGAAAATTATTTGCTCACTCCAGTGTGGAAGTGGAATGGTTTGGGCATGTTGGAGGTTTTTGTGATCACTGAAAAGATTTCTCCAGCCCCTCTGAGCAGAAGCTTTGCTCGCTACAATAAACTGTGTGCCCCTTTCAGACTGGGTCTGTTTTATGCTTCTCCTGCTTAGCTCAGCTTTGCAGAGCTTGGCTGAAGCTGCCACTGGGTGTTTCAGGGTTTGGCCAAGCTGAAAGAATAGAAGGTGTGTATAAGAATAATGTATTGAAGAGATTTCTCCACTTCCCCTTCGCTTTTGATATTAAATCCTTAATATCAGAGGGGCCTCCTAGCACAGAGCTCCAACTGAGCCCCTCTCATTAAGGGAAAGTCCTTCTCCTTTGAGGAATCACTTGCAATAAAGATGACTTTTTTAAAAGTACAATGTAGCTGTGCTTACAGCAGATAAGAGTTTTTTCCTCCATGTTTTTCTTTAACAAAAGCTCAGGAGCAAAAGTATCTGTGTGGAACACGAGCATCATGCCCAGGTCACCGTAATTGATATTTACTGCATTAACAGAAATCTGCAGCAGAGCTGCTTAACTGGCTGTGTGTGCTCATTCCTTTGTCCAGGGTATTCTCTGGGGTAACTGAATACATTAGTATTTCCTCTGAAAATTAATGTTGTGGCAGATAAAGAAAGCATGCACTTATACATAAATCTCTTGTTTTCTGTCTGGGCAAGAGGCTAAAAAAACAGGGTGTGTCTGGATAGGTTTTGTTTAGTGTTCTGTATTTTTCTCCCTTTTTATAATGTCTCATTCAAATGTCAGTTCATTCTTCTCTATTTCCTGCCCTTATCCAACAAGACTTGTAGACCAGGCTTAATTAACTTTAAGACCTTTTATGTCCATCCCTAGAGTTACAGTCCTTTCCTGGAACACTTCCATTGTATTATCTCCATGTGATGATGCAAATGATATTATTACTGCTCTTGTGAATTTACAATGAGTCTCTCAATAGTTTTAGTTACAGCTTAGCTCTTGTCAGGAAAATTCCATCTTTAAATGAAAATAAAACTAGTGAAACAAATTTCCACTTTAATGTGCTGATAAAGGAAAGCTGTAGAGCCTGGAAATACAGGACTCAGACACAGGGAAGCTTAAACAGATGAGGAAAACTCTTGTAAGTTGTGTGACTCTCTTCTGTGTGGATTTGTTTCTATGTGGGAGTGGTTGTGATTTAACAAAGATATTTCTTGAGCTGAAGTTAAACTTTTTTTTCTCTTCAGAGACTATGTAAGTAGAACATTTATTTCTGCCACAGCTCATGTTTTAATCACAGCCAGTGAAAATCCCCTTCTGGTGTGAATAAACCCTTTCTCTTCATCTGAAGAAGCTGCAGGTCAGTCCAGCTGCAGGTGATGCAGTTCATCACTTCACAGCAGGGAAATGAGAAAATATATTCCACAGAGAAATTTGTCCCTTCCTTCCTGTTGGGGACTGAAGTCACGTCCAAGTGCAACTCAGTAATTCAGTATCTGTTCTAATCCTAAACTTTTACCAAAGCTGCTGCTGGCAAATCCAGGACACAAAGCAAAGGTTAAATGGTGCTACAGAGGGTGGAGCTCTGTGGTAGTTCTGTCCCTGTCAAGTTCACATTTCTGTCTTTGTAAAATGAACCCACTGCAAAAACCATCCCATCTGCCCTCACTTCATAATCTGTGTGCTGGGGAAGTGTCTGAAGTGGAGTGCACTGACCATCTGAGTGATACTCAAATGTGCAATCATTGTTTATGCTTTAATGAGAGCCTAAACCCCTAAATTAACAGCACTGAGCAAACAGCCAATATACACTAATTCATTGCAGCTTTGGGTTCCTAGAGGAGATGGTGAAAACTCTGATACATTATTATTACTATTGATTGCTTGGCCAAATCCTAGCAAAATCAGAATTTTTAAAGTTGGAAAAGGCCTTTCAGATCATCAAGTCATGAGTAAACTGATTTTCTTGCAGACAGACCATTTATATCTGAGAGATAATGACAGCAAAAGCCAGAAAGATAAAGCAAATCTCTTCTGAATTCAGGTCTAGGGCTGGAGGTAGAGGGAGGAACTGTGGCACATGCAGAATGGAGAAGCCACCCTAAAGCTCTGTGCCAGTGGGGATTCTGATGGAGCTGAGCCCATCACAGGAACCATTCCCATCAATGGCAGGATTTCCTATCATTTGCAGGACAGCAACCCTTGGGCTCCCCAAGCCAAATGCTTAAGGCAGACTTTGTGCTCCTCCTGTGAGGATTCCCAGAGCACAAACTCCCAGCAGATAGCATCGATAAAGGAAGGGGAAAAGGAAGAGTGGTGCTACCAGAGCATTGCTTAGAAATGTGGACAAAGGCAGGAGAAGGAATTCAGTGTATCCTCGGGTGGAAGTGGAATTTCCCTTCCCACTGCCATGCACAATGAGGGCCAGGGTCCCTGTGCTGCATTTCCCACCTGGTGCCTGCTGAGCTCTGCCAGGTGTCAGGGGCACCACTCCAGGTGTTGTGGGTGGGTCTGGGAGATGAAGGATGCAGAGAAATGAGTGATTCCAGTGGGGACAAAGCCAGATGTGTCACTGCTGGTTTGTGGCTTTTTAACAGGATGTGTAACAAAACCAGAGGTCTCTGTTGCCTCAAGTTGTGGCAGAGAATGCTGAGGAAATTGGACAGGAACAGAGGGGTCTTGGTGACAGTTGGGACAATAAAAGTGTCCTCTTCGGGTGTTGAAAATGAGGAATTTAAAACATTTTTGCCTTTTTTTTCTACCTCTAACTACGATGGTGCTCTGTAAGTCCTTGCATTTCAGGTAGCAATGTTGGGGCAGAAGAACACTCTTTTCTCTGCTGCTCTTTGGGGAGGTACCTGTGCAATTTCCCTCATTTGTCCAGGTAATCATGCTTGCCTTTCTCTAAAATATCATTTTTCACTCTAAGTTTTGGACTTTTGTGGATAATACTTGATAAAGCTTTCGCATGCAGCTGCTCATCTATTGTAAGAATTTTGCTCTCTGTCTCACACAAAAATACTTGTCTGGAGAAAGGTCTAAAAGTCTTCTAGAGTGTCTGTTCACCTTTTGGCTCTTTTTGGTTTATGGATTATAAACCTTTACAGGGGTATTCTCAGAAAAACTGAAGTGTAGCAGTGATAATGGATGGATAAGTTGCCCTTGTGCCCTTCTCCTGTCTTTGCCAGCCCTGGAAATCCCAGGTTTTGAGCTGCCCCAGGTCCTGTGAATGTCCTAATTAGCACCTGGGAGGTGCAAAGCTCCCTGCCTGCTCTACAGATGTGTCCAGCAGCAAATGCACAGATAAGCCCCAAGGCACAAACAACTTCCATTTCAGGAGATGAGAGAACTTACTTAACATATTCAGCAAAAGCTTGCATTCAAAATATAGCCAGTTCCATTCTTATTGACAGATCTGAAATTCAGATGCAGATGAGTGAAAGTCAAATGAAAGGGGCTAATTTGTATTCCTACACTGGAGAACTGCAAACAAGTTCTTCACAATTTTTTATTAATTTTTCATATTCTGAGGCCAGCCTCACTGCAGAATTCGGGAGGTGCAGTGGTGCGTGGTGTGATGAGGAATTCATTCTGTGCAGGTGTCTGGGGGCAGCTCAGGTCGAGCCCTGGGGATGGGTGGAGCCCCAGGAGTGGGGCTCTGTGCACAGCAAAGGGCACAGGGAGCTGTGCACAGCCAGGAGATGTGGCTCAGGAGGGAGAGGGAGACTTTGGCACCCTTGGACTGTGAGGGGATAAAAGCCCAAGGGTTCCTTGGCTGGGATCCCTCCTGGGAGGCACCAGCTCGGGCTGCTCTGTGCTCCTGCACTGGGAATAAATGGCTTTGTGGAAGGAAGTACCTGAGACTCTGCCATGGGAATCCTAGGCTGGGACTGGGAAGGAATCCTGGTCTGATGGAGGGTGTGTGTAGGGAGCCAGGCAGGACCTGTTGGGTTCTGGAGCTGGGAAGGGGCTCCAGCCCCAGCAGGGACAGTCTGGGTGGGAGTGCCTGAGTCCCTCCTGGATGGCTGGACAGGGCAGTTTCCTGAACTGGTGTGCATTGGTTTCTAAAACATGCCTTCATTGTGCACAGGTTCATTCCCAGCATTAGCTGGTGGCACCCCTGGGTTTGCAGGGCTCAGTGCCTGGGCTGAGCACAGGCTCTGGATCCCTGGAGGTTCCTCACAGCACAGCTGGTGGCTCCTGGCCAGGACAGTGACACCACAGTGTTTGTTTTCTGTGTTTGCTACACCTGCATGGCCCCAGCAGAGCCCTGAAGGGAAGCCCACAGGTAGATGGAAAACCTCTTTATCATGGGTCAGAGGAGTGTCCATCTCTGGGCTTACCCAGGTCTGCTCTCCTTCAGCCCTGCAAGGCTTCAGTGGGAACTGCTCTGGTGACTGGGAGCTGGGCACCTCTCTGTCCTAGAAAATCTCCAGGCTGCACAAAGAATCCCTGTCTGCTGTGCTCAGGGCAGGAAGGAAAACCACTCACACCAGTGCTAAACTTTGAGGGGTTTTCGGTTTGTAAACTCACAAGGATAACAAGGGAACCCATTTGTTAAAAAAACAAAACAAGACACCAAACTAATTTCATGCCCAACAAATTTCTCACTAAAGGAACCTCTTATTTTCTTCTTGGCACTAACACTGGAACCTCTGAATTACTCTAGAACCTGGAATTATGATGAAAATACCATGAAGATTCCTTACAGAAAGCTCAGCTGCCAGAAAGAATCAGTTATCTTGATTCTGTGAACCTCTGCTCTTTTAGAAAACATAAAGTATTTTCTGGCCTGATTTAAGCCTGTAGTTCTGTAGACATAGACAAGAAAAGAGAATTTTATGAAAATTTTTCTATGTTGAATTTGAAATATTAATTGAAGTAATAGATTTATGGATGGACAGTGAAGTCCTTTGTTCCATAAGTGCTGTAAATCAGAGCAGTTTCTGAATGATGCCCCGTGATTTGCACCTCTATCCTGTTTTCAGAGCAGTTTCCCAGCAGAGGCAGGATGTGAAGCAGAGCTGGCAGCAGAGCTGTTAACTCTGCCCTGCCTCATACATACAGTGCAGCTGTAGCAAAAATAACCCAGGTTTGTGGCTTTGTGGGCAAAGCAGTAATGATTTTTAATTGAATTTATCCTTTGCTTTCAAATTAATTTGTTTTATTGCTTGTAAATTGACATTCTTCTCTCTGGTATACTGTACTATTCTAAGGCTTTGCTGTGCTAAATGCATCCTGTGTCCTTTTGTCCTGTAGGTCACCCTTTATTTAAGGATTAAAAGTACCTCCTGGAGAGAACCAGGGGTAAATTTCAAGTCAGCATTTCTGTGATTGGTTTCTGGTATATGGGTTGTTGTCACCAGGCACAAATTAACCTAAGATGAGAAGCTTTTGTAAATCATTGGAGCATCTTTGCTTTTGTCTAATATATTTTCCTGCGTGAACATCTATAATACTGTGTGCTTTTACAAATGCTGATCTAATGATTTATATTCACAGGAGGCAGGGACACGTTGATTAACTATACCTTTGTTAACTGCAGAAACATCCAACTTGGAATGTTTTGGGGAGCTAAGAATGGAAGAGATTTTCTCACAGAAATTCATCTTCTTCCATATCTTTTTTTTTTCCTTGCATTTCTTTCCTTCCTTTATCTTTATTACTGTGTGACAGCCAGCACAGTGAGGTGCTGTGCACATTGACAGTCTCACTATTGCAGAATAGATTTCTTACAGAAAAACCACTATCAGTTCATCTCTTATGCATAAATGCTTTGTGTCTGCAAGCTGTACAGCCAGCTTGTTAGTTCAGGGACCTGCTACACTGGCTCCAGGACAAGATAAAAGCCTTTGCAACCAACTTCTTGTGTCAAGCCACTGCTCATAAAATAACTCATCAGAAAAATAAGGGGTTTTTTTGAACCACTGAGATCAAGAAACCTCTGGAATAAGAATTGCTGGTCTTTTAGAACCGGTCTGTAAAACCTGGCACTCCAGAATTAGGGTGTTAAAGTACCTGGGATACTTTCGACTTGGGAATTAAGAGATCAAGTCACTGACCTGAGTTTGTATAAACTCCCCTCTCAGTTTTAAACAGATATGCCAAAGCTGGCCAGTGCACACCATGACTGTCACCTCTTGGTCCTGGGCACAGGAAAGCCACCGACCTTAAATACAGACTCCAAACACATCCCCACTTCAATAAAACATTTGCATCAAATCACAGCCCAGTGCCCCCCTGCTCACTGCAAACACTCCTGGAGCTGCACCTGTCCACACCACGAGTGAAATCCCTTCCCAAAGGCTTTACAGGTACAATTGGCAGCACAACCTAAATATTACAAACCAATACTCAAAAAACCCCATGAAATGTCTCTTTTTCAAAAAACAATCTGGGATTATTATGGTATAGCCCAACGAAACTAGAGATTTTCCTCTTCCAGTGTCAATTCTAAATAGCTCTACTCTTTGTTCTTAACTTGGTGTGGGTACCATCAGTGTAAGGCCCAAGGGATTTGGTGGATATGTATAAAATTCATAGCCTATTTGTTGTTATTTCTTAAATTGTTGAAGTCATTAGAAAATAATTTGGGTGGAAGTTAAAGACCCTTTGAAATGAACTTTATGGCTGAAGGACAGAAAATATCATTTATCTCTTACCCCAGTCCGAGGTGGTGGAGCTTCGGTCTCATACCAAATCAGGCAAACTCAACCCAACAGAATCCCAAAATGTTAAGCAGAATATAAAAAATGAATATCAAATAGAAAAATCCACTTCTCTTTTAGTTAAGCAATACTGGGAGTGTTCAGCTCTCCAGTCTCCAAGGTTTTCCAGCTGGGAGTCAGCCTTTTCCCATCCTGCATCCCGGCATCCTGTTATTGTTCCAAGATTTGGTAATACAGTGAAAAAGGGAGTGGAGGAAACAAGATAAACTTAGCTTTGTTATTGCTCTATCTACTTATTTGTTGCTGACTCTAATGAGGGAACTGAATAAAAGGAAACTGGCTCTGAGAGAAACACCAGAATTGGTCTGTTATTTAGTATTGTTTTAGAGAGAGTTTTAGGAGCTAGCAAATATCTGAGAGGGACTTTTGGTGTCTGACATTTGATCAACACAGACTATGCCTGCTTTGCACAAACAGGATTTTCAAAGCAGTTTGGAAGTGTCCTATCTATAAGAATTTTTATACCTGGAAACCAGAAAGGTAGGGACTGTTAATGAGACTGGGTTCCTGCTAAGCTCTGTCAGTGCTGGGTGTAAAGATGAAATTTCATGGTATTTTTCACGGGTCAAGTGAAGACCCTAGGAGCAAGGCAGTGTAGGCAGACCTTTCAGAAGGAGAAAATGTTCATAGCATCTTGATTTTGGTGAGTTCCAAGTCTGGAGACCACTCAAGGCACACAGAAAGGGAAGCTTCAGTGTTAAACTGAACACAAGGGTGTAGCTCTTGGCATTGTGCACTACAAATGAAAGAGGATTTTTTTCACTAAATAATGCAGAAGAAAACTGAGAAGTCCAGAGCTTACTCAAAATGCACTCTTAGGAACGACTTACAATAAATGTAGGCAAATGTTCAATGTATCTGAAGTATGACTTTAATAATTTTAATTATTGAATTAAATTTTTAATATTATTCTGCAGTTAAATACTCTCTTGCCCCTATTTGTCATTGCAATCCAGCACAGGTGGTGGCATTGATTTCCTGCCTTGCCAGAAGGCTGAGGTTGGTCAGATTGCTTCACGTTTTCATGGTTACAGCAGTGAAGATGAATGGCTTCTGAAGGAATTTGTCACATTAATTATTAAAAAAAGAAGGAGACATTTTTCAAAGTTTTGTGTAAGGAGCTCAGAGATTCCAGTTTCCTTGCAGGAAAGTGAGCTGTTAAATAAGCTCACTGCTGGGAGAGGAGCAGGAAGATGCTGATAGGGGTTTTCCGGGGAAGTGCAGCTCTCTGGTCAGGATGCAGCTCCCTGATAATCTGTGCCCACAGCAGACAAGGGCCCAGATAGGATTTACCCTTGCAAGTGGCTCCAGCTGCATTTCCAGCCCTTTGTTCCTCTGATGTGGGGCTGGGACTGAGGGTGACATTCAGCTTTCCATAGAAAGCAGGAGGGAAGGGATTCATCCCTCTGCTCAGAGGGAAGAGGAGACCCCAGGGCTCTCCTTGTGTGTTCTGAGAACACAGGCTGGGGTTGTCCAGGTCTGTTTCAATGCCTGCTAAATTACCTTCCTATTATCTGATCTGCTTCATCTCCCCCCAAAAGTTCAAGGCAAGAAGTGAGAAAGTTTCTGAGGCCTTTTCACATGCTCTGCTTCAGAGCACGATAGAAAACTGAAAACCTTTTGTAAGTTTAAGAGAAAGATATTTCCATTGAAATTTTAGAGACCTGATTCACCATCTAAAACCTCCCCACGATGCTTTATAGATTTTGTCTCTGCTGAACAGGTTCTTTAGGTTTCCTTTCAGTGGAAAGGTCCACTGAGATTTTATGGAAAGAAGAACCATTTCTTTCCACCAGCAGCAGAACTGATGGTTCAGAGTGCCCTGTGCCTTGGGGTCCATCCCAGACATTTGTCCTGCTGTCCCTCCTGGGCAGTGAATGTCACCATGTTCTAAAGCTGCTGACACAAAATGCTGGCAAGCATGGATTTCTTGTAGATCTTAGAGTTTCAGACTTTATCACTGGGGCCAAATCATAAGACTTTGGAAAAATTCCTTGGTGGCTCATGCCTTTTGAAAGCCAGAGGGTAATGTTTCAAAAGTATTATTAATTCAGAGTAAGTTCTGCTAATGAGAAAAATCCTTTGCATGATCAGACAACATTGGCACACATAATTACCTCTTAGTTGTGTGATTTTGTGTATGAAAAATTATTTAACAGTCCAGCTTGTGGAATTGAAGGAAACAGGTAAAAAATGAATAGAAACCTTTTCACATACTGTATGACTCATGGAGATGGTGGCATGAGCAAAAGGAGTGATAATTATGTACTTGGCATTTCATGGTGTTTTGCTGCCATTCCTTTCTCCAAATGGCATCAGGCCTTTTTCAGTTCAGCTCTGCTGTAGGAGATTTGTTCCTTGTTATATCCAGCTGCCCATACTGGATCATTTGCTTCTTTCAGTGCTTTTCCCAGAGATGTTCATTAGCTGCTGCTTTGGGGCTCTGTGGCACCTGGGTCAGATATGTCTGGTTCAGATCAGCATCTCTTTCTGTGAAACTTTGAGTTTAGCCTGTGTTATTGAAATTCTGGAGTCTGAGCAATTTGCCAGACTAGTAAAGTTTAAAATAGTCTTCCCCCTCTTGAATGATGGGGTAGAATTCAACTTTGCTTTACAGGTGCTTGTGCATAGTTTGAATTTGACATTCCTGGGAATCTGAAGTAATAACTGTCATCTTGCTGCTGCTGTGAGAAATAATGTGTTATAATGGGCAGAAACACAGCCCTCACTCACCACATTAAATCTGTAAAATCTGACTGTGCTCACTGTGCACAGACACCCGTGAGGGGGCTAGTGGAAGTTCCTGGGTTGATAAGTGTACAGAATAAATGTGAGATTAAAGAACTTTCTTCAGAATTAGATTTTATCTTTTGCTGAGGCGGTTGGTGATCAGGAGCTCCAATTTCTCTGCTTGCTGTGTACCCAGCAGAGCAGGCTGACTTTTGGTTACAATTGATTTCAGGTTTGCAATGTAGTGCTTGCTCTCTCTCTCGTCTGATCAGTGCTCTGTGAACTTCTCCTCAAAGAATTCATGGAAAACATTGTTGTAAGAACAAGTTCATTGCTTTCCTAACCAGCACAAATCCCAGCAAGGTGGATAAAGCAGCCCCATGACTTTCACTGAGTGAGAGTTATCCTTTTCTTCACAAATACTTTGAGTTATGGTGAAATTCCATATGATAGATAAGCCCTTCTTGATAAGCACAGTCATCAAAACCAAAGACAGCTATTGACACAGCTGCAACTAATAATCTTTTAATTCTCATCCTACTATCTGACTCTCACTAGGGAAGGGTTTTACCCTTGGCAGTACAGCCCAAGAATGCTTTTGTAACAGTTTATGAAAGTTAGACTTAGTACTGTGTCCTGCTAAACCCAGCACGTTATGGGCACCGTGCCAGTGAAGGGCTGCCAAGGCTGAGAATTCAGTCACAGCAGTGATACCGTGTCAGGATTTTTCTGACCAGTTAGGAAATGTGGTAGGGCAGAGCTCAGGCTTTCCTTCAGTTACAAAAATAAACCCCAAATGCTAATTCCCAGCAGCTCGGGTAATCAGTGTAAAATCCCTCCCATCTGAAATGTGAATTGTATCTGACGTTGTCTGCAGCCTCTCTGGAAGGACCATTACTTGGAGGTTAAAAAATAACAATTCCTGCTCCATGTGGAAGGCATAATCTCTGCAGCACTTTTGTTGTTATTTCTGTGCCTTTAATCAGGGCAGTGCAGTGCTCTTAGTCATTTCCACTCGGTCACTGGTTCCCTTTCTGTCACAGATTGAGGTGTGCATCCTGGAGTGACTCTGACTCAGCTTCCTCTTGTCAGGTTTCTTAAACAAAGGAATGTAGCTCTGATTTGTTTTTAATTTAAGGTGTATTTAAAAAAACTGCTGAGGAATTTTATTTAAGGCTGGTGGAGCTGGATTTGCTGGGGAGGTGTATAGCATCTGCTGAGATGTTTTCCAGAGCGCTGCTCTGGCTGCACCACTCTGATTTCACTGCACCAGATCTCTCGTGGAAGGGTCAGTTCTATGCTCCTTAATGAGACCTCTGGCCTCATAAAGACTAATGACTACAGGGATTTTTTCCTAAAATGTTCAGCAGGGAATGATCCCAAATGATCTTGTTGGCTTGTTTGGAAATGCCAGGGAAGAATAGATGGTACAAAATGCACCCATATTGTACTAAAACTCTGTAACACCCTGAGCAGGAGCCATAAAACGGAACTGCGTCACCACTGAGCTGAAGGAAGGAACCATGAACCAACCCCTTTGATGTGTTCACTGAAGACACAATCCACAGGGATTTGGAACAACAAGCCTGCAGGCTAACTCTGGCACACTAACCTTTACATGTGGCTTCAGATGGAAGAGCAGGTCTAGTGTAGAGGTGTGAAGCTGATAAAAAAGTTTTTCACAAATGTTTTTGTAAACAATCTTAATTTCAGTGATATTTTTCTTTCACCCGAAGAACATATCTGTTTTAATTGGAATGCTCCTTAAAATTGAAACCCAAAACAAGGCAATCTGTTCCTAAACAAAAGGGTTGAAAATTGTCATCTTTCATGTATGAGCTCTGTTTGGTTGTTGAAGCAGCCCAGCTTTCACCTCCAACTGGTGGTGGAAATGGGAAGCTCATGTTTTGGTGTGGAAGAGGTTCTCTCTGCTCTGCCAGATCTGAAATCAGAGGGAGAACATCCATCTTAATTTTTGGTAAAGTCTGCAGTGCAACCATTCTTTATGTCTGTGGCATTAATTTAAAATAACCCCAAAGCAGGGTGTGCAGATGATGTGGAGCTCCTGGGGAGCAGCAGCTGCCGAGGTTTCCCTCTGGGAGCCCCTCTGGGGCTGCTCCAAACCCTGTGCTCATGTCCTGGCTGTGAGGGATCAGACAGAACCAGGGGTCTGATGGCCTCCCTCTTTTTCTTCCTGCACTGTTTACACAACTGTTTGTCCATCCTAGTCCTGGCTCTCCTACTGCATTCTGCCCATTAATGCTCAGCCTGCAAGCTCCTGACTTCAGTGCTGGGGTGATCAGGGGCAGAGGTCCCTGCACTCAGCAGTACTGGCTCTCTGACTGTCCTGCACTTAAATGTCTGCTAGAAAGCTCTAAAACAGAAGAAGATTTTTAAGTGGTTGAAATAATGTTGATTTTTCTTTCAAAAAAGTCTGAAATCTAATTTTTATGCCTCTCACTGTTCTATGAGAGCTTCCGGGGACATAAAAAGTCAGATTATTGCTTGAACTGCAACCTATATACCAAATAACAATTCCAGGCAGAGGAGAGCTGTCATCCCAAAAGCTGCAGCACACAGATAGCTCTGCTATGCTGGGATTCATGTGGCTACTCAAGTGCAGAAGGAGTTTTATCTTGAGAGGAAGATTTTACAGTACAGGTGTGAAAAGAGCAGGGTGCCACAACAGTCAGGTCACACTTTTGGCTGGGGCTGCTTTCAGGGCTGCTGCTCACCCCAGTGTCCCTCCCACTGTGCTGTATCCACTTGTGAACTGCCAGAGAAGGGACATGGCTTGCTGGGGCTTTGTTCCAGGGAGTGCCAATAAACCAGTTCCTGAAGGAAGCGGTGTTTACAGGATGTGAGATGACCCATATCTCAAATGCTTTCCTTGATGCCCCTTGACATCTCCAGATTTTCCTTCCATGTCCTCACGGTGAGCCCCAGTGATTCAATCTCCATGGGTGCATTCCAATGAAGTCACAGCACTGACGTTGGTGTGTCCTGCTCACAGCTCCTTCCCCAGGTGTGGCCATGCAGGCTTGGAGCTCTCTGGCTGTGTTGTGGAACACACAAACACACAGAGCACACACAGACACAGGCACAGAGCCACAGAGCCACAGAATCAACCTTTGGGATCATTGAGTCCAGCCTGTGACTCTGTGGATGCATTTGAGCATCCCAACATCCTTCCTAAACAGAGGGGCCCAGAACTGGACACAGCACTCGAGGTGCTGCCCAACCAGTGCTGAGCACAGGGGAAGAACCTCCCTGCTCCTGCTACCACACCATTCCTGATCCAGGCCAGGTGACATTGGCCTTCCTGGCCATCTGGGCACAGTGCTGGCTCGTGTTCAACCTTCACTCACACTCACACACAGGCACAGAGACACTCACACACACTCACACACACTCACTCAGTGTCTCCTGTGCCTCAGCCATGTCCCTGCCTGCCCGCAGTGCCAGCCCAGCTGGTGTCACCTGGCTGTGCCCAGCTCTCTCTGCCCTCCATTCCCTGTGTTTCCTTGTCTGTCAGTGGCTGGGACACTCTATGATCCATGTGGGGCCGTGCTGGGCAGTGCCAGATGTGCTCTCAGCTGCACACAGACCCTTTGTGAGACTCCCCAGGCTCTCCACATGGCTCACATGGACCCCGCTCCACCCTTCTCCCAAGGGCACGGGATCCAGATGGGTTTTGTGTAGCTCCAAGGCCCGTGAGGGAAGGAGTTGATGTGCCATCTCCAAAGCTGCTGGAGGAGCTGAGCATTTTCCAAAAGCAGAGTGGAGAGAGCTGCTCTGGATGAATCCCTGCTGAGGGGCTGAAGTGTGAGAGCCAAGGCACTAATGCCTTGTAAATTGGTTCGGTGACTTTTACTCATTTATTAGACTGCCTTTATCACACCCCAGGCCCAGGCTGCCAGTCCTGCCCTTGCTGCCAAGCCCAGTGCAAGTGCAGATGGTTTAAGAGCCCCACTGCCACCCCCCATGCATTGTCCCTGTGCTGCTGTGGGCTCTGTGCCTCTTTAGCCATGGAGTGGATGTGTGAGAGCTCCTAATGGCTTGGAAACAAGTCAGGATGGATTTCTGCCCCCAGCCTGTTGAAAGCCAGCCATCTGTGTGAGGCTACAGCAGCCAGGCTTTGCCTTTATTTAAACTCTGCAGGCTCTGATGTCTCCTCTGCAGTGAGGCTGCTCTGATTTGTGCTGGTTTCAATTTAGCCTTTGCAGTGGAATGTGGAATATAAAAGTTTCAGGCTTTCCCTAGAACTGATAAAATAGCATCTGATTCTTAATGCTATGTTTATAATTGCATCAATAACTTCCTTGCTTTCAAGCACAGGGGCGGTGCAAATCTGATGGAAATCTGAGTATTTGGGTTTGGGTATTATAACTTGGAATTTTGGCATGAGGATGTACCCTGCAAATAGTCACGGAAACCAGCCTCAGACTTTGGAGGGTTTAGTCTATAAAATGCCATATTTTCAGTGACTGATCTTTGCAGTGTAGTGGAAAAATAATTTTTAATCTTCTGTTTACCTGTGAATTGCTCCATTTGAGGTGTGGGGCTGCTACCCCCAGCCACACACCAACACTTCTGAGCTGTGAGGATCTCACTGCAGCTCTGCCAACTGAGGGAGTAATACAGGATGAAAAATGGGTAATGAATAATGAAAAAATTCAAGCTTTAGGAATTAATGATTCATACTGAAATATATCTGCCCTGGACAGTTTTCTTTTGCTGATATTTCATCCTGACTGTACAAATGGTTATGCTGTGTCCATCCCTGTGCACTTTTATGAGATCAAAAAGAATAAGAGCTGGTTCCTAACATCCAAACAGAATCTCAAAGGAGAGAATATGTATGTTTAAAAGCACAATGGAAAATTTCATGCAGTTAAATCCTTGCTTTGACTTCTCAGGATTTACATTAATTTTGGAAATTCAGAGAAAAGGAAAATGATTGATCTTGCTAGTTTGCAAGGATTGCGCATGAACAGCTCTGTTAGGATCTGTCCTCCTGACTGCTCCTGAAAATGTATGTGGCAAAATTAACTTATTCTATAAAGATACATTTACAATAAACAAGAGGAAAGATAAATGTTCATGAATTACTTCAAGCAGACTTGCAGCCATTTTGACTTGTCCCTGGTTTAATGCAGCAGAAAATTATGCTGATTTAAATTTAATAATCTGTTTTGAAGAGAAAGCATAATTTTAGAACACTTGCTTTTCAAAACCCCCACCTTTTATGTATTATTTGCACACAGAGTGCAATAATTTTAAATGGGCTTCGAGTACCTAAGAAATAAAAGGGCTGGTAATTAGTATTATTTATACTGCAGAATAACTCAGAGCCTTCTCTGAAGGGCTCCTGAGGTTAAACCAGAGCGGCAGAACCTGAATTAAGGTGGATGGGGCAGCTCATCCAGAGCAGCTCTGACCCAGATCTTGGCCCTGCCCTTCCCTCTAACCCAGGTTCTGTGGCTGTTCCTGTGCTCTGAAGCACAGCAATCCCTGTGAACATGAGGATGTGGATTTTGGTCTGGAATGGCCACATATTGGTGTTCTTTTTCCTCAAAGCAGGGTAGGGTAGAATAGGCTATTTCAGTTGGCAGGGACCTGCAGTGATCATCTGTCTTTGGCTTCTGCAAGGCTGGGCTAAGAGCTCATTAGAAAAACTTTCTTGAGACACTTCCAGTGCTTCCTGCCCGTGCTCAGATGACAAAGGAATGGGCTCTCCTGAAGGATTTTGTTGTTTCCTCCCGTGGCCTTGGCCGGCAGCTGCAGGTGCACGGCAGCACAATGAGAAATGCCCTCACATCCTCAGAGGGGCTGGCTCAGGGGAGGCTGGGAGGAAAAAGGAGACATTCCCACTCATCCCTGTGGAGTGGCATCACAGCCAGGGCTGCACAGAGCAAACAGAGCAGAACAGGTCTGGAATGTGAGCATTAAACTCGAGCACATGTAGAAATGGCAGAGGATCCTGTGAGTCAACAGCCTGCAATGTGCTGTTGGCTGGGGGATGCTCTTTGGTGGCTCTTCCAACTGGGTGTGGGGGGAAAATCCAGAGGTGTGGGCCAGAGAGGGTCTGGCTGCCTGGGATTTCACTGTCTGGAAGATGCCCAGCAAGGGGCAGCTTTGCTGGTGCTAAAATAGAGGAGCACATCTGTGTGTGTTTGTTTCACAAGCACTCTCTGCCTGTCACAGCGAAGATTTTCTGTCCTGTCTTACCTGGAGTTAAAAAAAAATAATTATTGCTATCATTACAACAAGGAGGTTTGTTTTCACATTGAGATTAACAGGATGGGTACCCAATGGCTGCATTTGTGGGCAGGCTGGAGTATTTAATACATTGCAGGAAAGCTTGGAACAAAGTCAGGTTTTTTATGATAAAACACTTTATTGGAGCAGACATGATCTCTGATTATTACACACATGCAAATATAAACAGCTTTTGCCAAGGCTGTAAACACCAGTTGTGCAAAAATTTGCACTTTATAATTATTATT
>VXBI01006641.1:138977-310214 GCA_013397375.1 Toxostoma redivivum
GTTTGCAGTGCCCATCCCTGGAGGTGTCCCAGGAAGGGCTGGAGGTGGCACCCAGAGCTCTGGGCTGGGGACAAGGTGGGGATGGGGCACAGCTGGGACTCCATGGGCTGGGAGGGCTTTTCCAGCCTCAGGGATCCTGGGATTCTGAACAGGCTGCTCAGGCCAGAGCTGGAGTCCCCATGCCTGGAGGAATTGACAGCTGTGTGGATGTGGCTCTTGGGGACATGGTGGCCTTGGCAGTGCTGGGGAATGGTTGGACTCGATGGTCTCAGGCCTTTTCCAACCTAAACAATTCTATGATTTTGTGAAACAAATCTGTCTGTGAATAGCTCAAATATTATTTCCTATTGATTTTCTTACTGATTTCCTGGCTTTTGTGGATCATATTTCTTCAAGGATGGCTTAGATTTTCCATTTTGGATCCTGATGTGTGACACAGAATTTTATGACAATACAACTTACTGTGTGCCCCGTGGTGGGAAGAATTGTTCCATTTCCTTTGATAGTATTGCTGAAATCAGTCAGGTAATCTGAATTCTGGCTTTACCCTTGGAAGTTGATGTGAGGTGGAAGGGTATCTTTTGAAACTAATAAAAACCACAATGGTGATTTTAAAGGCTTTTATTACCACTTAAAATCAACTTCTGCCTTCATTTTCTGGAAAGCAGAAGCTGACTTCTGGTTTTGATTGGATTGGTAATATTTTGCTGTGTGCATTATGTAGAGTGAGCTGCTTTCTGTTGTATAAATGATGCAAACACACAAAGAGCTTCAGCAGCAGCAGTCAAAGGAAGAAAACCACACTGGGGATGCTGCTGAGAGCTGGCCTCCCTGGCCCCTCAGGGGTGCTGTGTGTGTGCCTGTGCCATGTGCTGCTTCCTCCTTCCTCCTCTGCCTGCAGGGATGTGCAGTGCCAAAAGATCTCTGAAATTCGGGAGAGCAAAGTGAGGAGCACCCCAAATGCAGCTGGGAATGGGGAGCTCTGCTCCCTGCTGGCCTCTCTGTCACTGTCACTGTCCAGCCCACAGTGACACTGGCTTGGCACTGGTGGTGCTGGGCAGGTCCAGTGTCCCAGCTAGGATTGCCCATGGCATTTGTTACATGTGCTCACTTACTGGATTAATTATTGTATGTCTTGTCCCCTCTCCTTTGTCACAAGAGGAGATTTTTACTGAAGAGAAAATGACCAACTCATTTCCCAGCTCTCTGAAGACATTCAGTGAAATTAGTATCATGGTGAGGGGACACACACAGCCTGGGAGCCACTAGTGCTCTCAAGCACACTTTGAATAGAATAAAAGGTGGGAAAGGGAACTTTTTTCTATCTGAATGCAGTAGTTCTGGTATGTTTTGACCCATCTATGCTTCTGTTGAAAGGATTTCCTGTGTAAAACAAAGCTGGGGACAGGAAGCACATTGTGTTTGGACTTTGCTGAAAGAAGGTATAGACTGTGGTAGAATGGCAAACTTGGACCTTTATAGTGGGCTTTTCTCTTTTGGGATTGTTGGGGCTTTTTTCCATGCCTCAGACACTGGCTACTGGGGAAACAAAGCAGAATGCAAGGAAAGGCAGAAAATTGTTTTTCTGTGTTAGTGTAGTGTTTTAATACTAATGCACTTTAGAAACAGGAGATCTTGGAGGAGATCCAAGATACCCTTTGCTGTGTATATCATCTTCCTCCAACAGATAAGGGTTGTGTCTCCCCTTGCCTGTATCTGAAGCCCCCTCCTGAGGAGCTGTTACCTCAAGATATGGTAATCACCCTGTGTGGTGATAGGACTTCAGTGGGCACACCCCTTCTGCCTGGTTAGTGTCTCCTCTGTGACTGTGACATCTGTCTGTCTTCATTTCTGTGTTTAATGATAGCTTAAAAAAATCATCAGCATTGGCCCATTAAAATCAGTGATGGTAGATTAAATAACAGATTATTTAGGTTAGTGATACATGAAAATCAGTAGCAGCAGAAAGATTTCATCTCTCGGGTTTAATTTTTTCTTATGCCAGTAGTTCAACAATGCTTTTCAGTCTGAATTAAAAATGCATTCTGTGATTTTGTTGGGTATTAACAACCTGAGTTCTAAACAGTGGGTTTGTTTATGTGCACACAGTACAGTAGTGACTACCCCTAGAGATGAAAACCCCGTGCCCTGGGCTTTGTGAGCAGTCCCAAACCCACAGCTGGACTGACAAGAGCCAAATCTTCGATGACCAGGGAATTTCCAGTAAGAATGTATTTCTGTACCATGCAAAAGCAGAGCCTGTTATTAATGTAATCTGATTTTAAGAGGAGATTTCCTCAGTTTTTACATTTACTGCACCTTGGGAGTAGCTTTCTTGTTTGATGTGCTTTTTTAACATCTTAATTCCTTTCGGTTGTAACATGAAAAGTAAATGTTGAGACATATCTTATAAAGATGTGCACAACTCTGGTTGCAAAGAAAGGTGGTCTTGTTTTCTAAAGATCTTCTTTGGCAATAATTTGGGAGAGCCAAGAGGATGAGTGTAGATACAGAGAATATATATGAAGAAAAGTAATAGTCTATCAAAAGTGATGTGAAACATACTTGCAATAGTTTCTGTCTATAGTGTTGTGTTCATTGTGTAGACAACACAAATCCAGGCTGGTCATGGAGCAGTTTTCTTTCCTGATGCCTTCCCTCAGCAAAGATGAGGGAAAATTTTGAAATATTTGGGCCATATTCCAGAGCAATATGAGAAAAACTGAATGCAGGATAACAACTGGAACATCAGTTGAGATTCCAGAAATTTTGAAAGGGAGGTGCAGAGAGCTGCTTGATACAAAGTTTTGGGTTTGATAAGAGAGGTGTTTGTGCATTTCTCTGGACTCTTCCCCAGTACTACCCCAAGCCTGCTTTCAGCACAGTTTTCCCTTTCACACATGCTGTTTTGTACTGAGCAGCTCATTCCAGTGTTTAAAAAATGTACCCCACCTAGTGTGACGAATGAATCAGCTTTAAAGAACAGGAGGAAAAACACATTGAATCCATCACCGGGCAGAATCTCCTGGGAAGCAAGAGTTCAGGAAGGATGCAAGAATGTGACCTGAAAGCCAAAGTAATCCTAAACACACTTCTTTAACCTTGAGAGGATAACATTTAAGGTTGCTTGGTAGATGGTTATCTGTAGCCAGAGGCTACTGAATTTTTGAGCAGAGCACAGTGGCCATGGAAGTTGTTATTGGGGGAGGTCAGTAGCAAAGACTGAAATCAAGGCTGCAGCTTCAGTCCTGAAAGCTTCCACAGAGCACACAGCCTAAGGCAGATCATGGTGAACCTGTGTGTGTTCATGGGCAATCTCTGGAGGGTTTCTCATCTGAATGATCAGTTATGGCCTGGGATGTTTTGATGGACCATGGAGCTTTTCCCTTGTCTGGGAGGCTGCAGAGCAACACCCAGTGCCCGAGGAAAAAGGGGCTTCAAGCACATGAGCCATGTGGCATCTGCTAACCCTGCCCTGGTGGCCTTTTCAATGAGTTCAGGGACAGCAGGGCATGTGGAACTCGAGCTTTTGCCTTTCCATGGAAAGGAGGATGTTTGGGAATTGGAGTTTTCCTTGGTGAACTAAGAGAGCTTTGGGCTTACATCCCTGAAACATCCAGAAGCTCTGTGGCAATTTAGACATCACACTGTGGGAAATAAATTTGTACCTTTTTCCCAGCATAGGCTTGCTTAATGTGAAAAGAAGAAAGCAGTGTTACAGTACGAAATGCTGTGTAGCCAGAATGATATTAAAAAAAATTTAAAATAGTCCATCAAGAGGTATCCCAGTAAGAATGGCACCATGTTTTAGCCTTCTTAGAGCCACATTCTGTTATCCTGATTAATTTTGAGCAGCCTCATTACAACTGCCATGTAGTTGTGACTGTTCAGGAACCTCAAGAAAGTAATTTTCCATCTGAGAAATTACATGGCTCAACCCCAAAACTCTTTGCTGGTGTTAACATAAAGCTCTGATGGTCTGGATTGGTGACTGCTAAATCAGTGTAGCTCTGTCATCTTTACTGATGGATTTACTATTAATGTGACAGCTAAATGACACATTAAATATTATAGCCATTATTTCATCTTCTTTTAAAATATAGTCTGGCTTATTTGGGGTAATTTTACTGCAGCCAGACTTGTGCAACACATGATGCCAATATAAATGGCTCTGCTGCAGGTGAAACAGGACTCTTAGTGAGGTCAAGACGTATAAAGTTTAGCTAGCTGTCAGTTTTTATGGATCTACTCTGAAATACTCATGCCCCCAGAAAGGCAGCCCTTCAAGAGAGAACAGAATTTACTGCTCTTAAAAAACTGTTACCAGAATATGGCAATGCTATCCTTAACACTGGGGACTTGAGAATCTGAAAATGAAAATGTGGTGGGTTTGCAAAGGCATAAACAGAATTATATTGCAGTTAGGAAATCAAATGGATGTAATAGAACACTTATCCCCAGAAATAATAACAACTATAACAACAACAGCTCTGGTAAAGGAGCACTTTTGCAGAGGACATAGGGGATAGTTGTTATCACAAATGTTATTTCAGCTCTAAGAAGGAATAAGTACAACTCAAACCCATCAAATTGTGTGTATTAGGTATGACGACTCTGACATTAATTCTTGGCCTCTTTTAGCAATGTCACCACAGTAACTCCTAAACACATGTAAATACACCAAGAGCTTATGTCTCACAACACAATGAGGAAGTAGATAAATAGTAACAGTCTTGAAATTTCCATTTGGGCTGAGAACAGCTCAGTATTGACCACAAAGGGGCTTGGGAAGGACCAGACTGAAAGAACAGAGAATGAGGTATTTTAATGTTTCTGAAAGAGATTGAATTTTTATGTTTGGTTGACATTAAGGAAAACAAATAAATCCAGACCTCTATGCATAAAAGGAAAATTAAATTAAATGAAAGAAATTTAATTTGATGAAATTTTTTTTCTGAATTGAATTCCATGACAAAAATTTAAAAAGGTGTAGTTGCTCATTTCTTTAAGAAATCAAGTATACATTTTGTGCAATGGCTCTTTGCCTCAATCAGTTATTCCATTTTGAGGTCAGGCTGCTTTTACATTATCATCACCTCTAAAACATAATGTGAAATACAGACAGTCATAAATTGCCTCTTGTAGCATGAGAAATAAAAATGTAATGGATTCCCATTGGATTATGAACGGCTGTGCTAGGAAGACCTTCATAATTTTGTGGCTTTACCACATATGAATTATAGGCATGATCTCTCACCAGCAGGATGCATATAAATATCTGTAATGATTGTGCATTCATTTATGTGTTCTCCATTATGCTTGTAATGTGTCCAGGGGCAGAAATTACAGCCTGTAGCTGACAGCAGAGCTCAGCAGGAAAATATTCCTGACGTCTGTGCCACAGTGGCTTGTGCTGGAAGGAGAAGCCTTTCAATGGCATCTTGCCCCCTCTTTGGAGGGCTACCCTGCCCTCAAGGGGGCTGTGGGCACGGGCAGAGACCCTGCACAGGTGAAGCTGTGAGCATCAGTGAGCACCCATTGATCTGCTGACCCCACCAGGGCCAACAGTGTCAATAGCACTAAAGAACCTGGTGACACTGCCCCTCACTTCGGCTTTTCCATTTGGGTTTCATGGCTTTTATGCAGAAGGAAGTGATTACTGAGTCTAAAAAGTGATAAATTAACAAAACTAAAAGATTTCCCAAGCAGAAGCTGGTCCCTGCCTGTTCTCTATGGGCTGTTTGGTTCCCTGGAGCTGATGCCCAGTGAGCACTAGCAGGGCTCTGCTGGTGCTCACGCTGTCCCTGTGGGCAGCTGGAGGCTGCTGAAGCATTTCAGTGTAGCTGGGGAGCAGATCTGTAGTGTTTATGAGCTTGTCACTGCTTTGGGAATGTCACCTGGTGTAATTCAAGCATGGCACTGTCCCTGTAGCTGCCAGCACTAACAGAGATCACCAAAATGTTACACAGCTGGAGCCTCTCCACCTCGTAATTTTGACACATCCCATTGCTCCTCTCATGACCTAATTTAGGGAATATATGCTTGCCTCTCCTGTGCTTCCTGCGTGTGGAAGCTCAGTGATTTCTGCCACGTGTGTTGCAACTGCTGATTACAATACAGGAGCCTCCTCTTTGCTTTCTCCCCTTTCTCTGTGCATCTCTCTCATTATCACCAGGTTTGGGTATTTTAGCTGTGTTACCTCAAGAGGAGACAACACTGAACAAAGAGTATTAAAAACGATTTCTTAAAAGTGACCCATCTAACAAAAATATCTCCCCCAAAGAGAGGGGAAATGGGGTTCCAGCCATGCCAGCAGTGCTGGGCTTGCCTGGGCTCTTCCTCACTGGTTGCAGACCCAGCTCTCCCCTGCTGGCTGCTGAGTTCTGACAGCTCTTTCTGCTCCAAATGAACCAAACCTTTTCTGCAAGATGACAAGAGGAGTTTCTGGGTCCAGCACCACAGGACCCTGGTGTTTTCAGCTTGATTCCCGCTCTTGTTTAGTGAGCTTTTCTTTAATGGCCTCAGTATTTTTGGAGCCATTGAGAGATCTGGTTAAATGAAAGTGAAGAATGTGTTGTGTTTCCAGTCCACTATAGGTTTGTTCCAATATGGAAATCTTGCATTAATTTAGTTGTAAGCACATAAAAATGTTCCTATTGGGCCTACAGGAGCCATGGAACAAAAAGGGTGTGCAGTGGGCACTGCTGGTCTGGAAACTCAAGACACCTTGGGACTCTCTCAAATGGGGGCTGCTGTTTTGTTCCAAGTTCTTTGTCCAGCCTCCACTGTCTGAGGATTTATTTTAATGCAGTTACCCATAGAGTTATTTAAAAGCATTTCTGTTGCAAATCTCCCTAAAAGGATTCTGCAAGTGCTACACTTAATTATTTCAAAGAATGGAAATGACCTTTAATATGTGCTCCTGCATTAACCTTCTTGCCTGTAGTGAATAAGATGGTGCAAAGTATCATTTTCATGTACTAGGCATTGTATTAAGCAAAGAGATAAATGAGTATTTCTACAGGTTGTACTATATAAGCCTGTTACAGCAGGTTGCTGCTCTAGTAATCTGGATAATGCTTTTTCCTTACTTTTGTGCACGTTAGTGGCAATTGTTTGGATCATCTAAGCTGCATGTCCTCCACAGCTAAGATGGGCAATCATTTATTGCCGCTACTGGAAATAAAAACTATTGTCAGGATTTCATGGGAGGTAACCATCAAATGTGGTGGGTGAACCACAAGTTGATTGTAACACTGAATTTTTTTTATTTTTTTTTTAAGGAATATGCTGTTGTTAGTTTGACTCTTGAACAAAATGGGATTATTTTACATTTGAGGTCAAGTATAATTTAGTTTTAGAGAAAGAGGTATAAAGGTGTTTTTAAACTGTTTTCTTCAGAGACAACTCCATCCCAACAATTTCTCCATTTGAATTTCCAACCATTACAAGTCCTGCTGTTTCTACTACTGACATTTCTCTGGTTCACTGCAGAGAACCATAATCCTCAACTCATTTAGCAATTTTTACTCATGTAATTACTCAGACTTCTTTAAAATTATAGAAATGCTTTAATGCTTCATGTTTTTATTTTTTTCCCTGGAATGATTATTGTTTATATTACAGCTGAGACCAGAAGACAGGCTTTGGAAAGCTGTCCCTGTCCCTGGGGATGGGTAGGCACAAAAGATGTGGTGCACAGGCCCCTGCTGCGCACACCAGGATGGCTCTGTCTGTTCTCTGGAACCTGCCCAGTTTCTTGGAAGGTGCCCAGGTCCCTTGAACTGCACTGGACAGCACGCAGAGACCTGGGCTGTGCCACATTCAGAGCTGAGCCTTTCAGTGCAGGGTGTAAGCAGCTGCAGGTGCACTTTTCAGATTAAACTCCAGAAGCTGAGGGAAAATGTGCTGGCCACAGGCTCATCAGCCAGTACACAGGTAATAAAGTCTGTGGCTGTGCAGTCATCCCTTCATCCATCCATCCTTCCATCCATCATCCATCCATCCATCCTCCATCCATCCATCATCCATCCATCCATCCTTCCATCCATCATCCATCCATCCATCCATCCATCATCCATCCATCCATCCTTCCATCCATCCATCCATCCATCCATCCATCCATCCATCCATCCATCATCCATCCATCCATCCATCATCCATCCATCAATCCTTCCATCCATCCATCAATCCTTCCATCCATCCATCATCCATCCTTCCATCCATCCATCCATCATCCATCCATGCTGCAGCACAGACAGTATCCTCCCGAAGCACAGGGTATGGAGCTCCTGGAGTGTGTGTCCTCCAGGATGCTGCAGTGCTGGTGGAGCCATCCCATTCCATCCTTAAAGCCTCTGTAAAGAACCTGTTAACTCCTTGCTTGATTCATTGAGAAATCCCTCTGTGGAGTTGGATTTCCCAGAGCTGCTGTGTGGAAATGAGCAGCCCTATGTTCCCACAGGGGCCCTGGCTGTGTTCCACCTCTCAGATGAGGAACTGCTCCCCCAGAAGTTTTGGTTGGGTGTTAAAGTAGGGCAAGGAAGGCAGAACTTGGAACTGGAGTTCCCCCTCTTCAGGATCGCTCAAGTAAATCACCTCCTCAGCCTGGGAAAACACCACTAGCCCTCAATGAGTGTCAGTTAAATGGTCAGGAATGATTGGAGTGAGTGAGTAAACCATTGTTACCATTTTAAGTCATGAATTTAAATGCATGCAAATTCATCTAATGCATTAAATTGATAGTTCTTGGAATCTGGACTTCAGAAATTACTCTGTCATGGAAATTAAATAGTATTCAGGGTAAGTTTTCCTCTACTGTATTTATAACTAAAGATTGTTTTTTTTAAACTATCACTATCATTCCTCTACTAGCTAAAAAAACCCAGTCAAAAACCAAACAAAGTAATCAAGTGCCTTAGAAATAAGATAAACCTCCACCTAAATAAATACTTTCTGAAATCTCTGCTAAATGTTATCAAGTTAAAACTTGAGAAATGAAGCTGTCAGTGCAGTAATCTTGATTGCAAAATTATGTAGACCTTGCTGTTTAAATGCTGGGGATTAGATGTTGACCTTGCATTTTGGAGTTGAAAGATTCATTTCTTTCCTTTTCTCTCCAGCTTTCAAGGAAGTTCACAATTTCTTTAAAACTTTGCTGCTTCCTTTTTTATGCCCCTCAAAATAAAACTTAGCTTTCAGCTGGTAGAAATACTGAGAGAAATCCAGACATAATTTTGTTTTTAGAAGAAATTGAGGTAATGCTACTTAATTTTGAACCTTTAAGTGTTTTTGGATAATTTGCTCACCAGAATTTCATAGCTGAAGTATCTGAAAGGGATGGTAACATTTCCATGTGGGCAATCAGATTATGAATTTGAATGACTATTTAATCCTAGCCTTGCACTGTGTCTGGTTGCACATATTGCAAATAAGTTGTCAGGAAGTGAACAAAAGTACTGTTCTTGTTGGACATGGGATGTGGAAGCCTGCTCTAGTTCAGTAACTTGCATTCTATGTCGTAGAAGATCTAACCTGTTTTAACTGTATTTAGCCTCTGGAGTTTGTCTTGATCTGTTTAAGCACTCCAGGAATGTCAGGTGATGTTCTGCCTGCAGATAAAATATCCAGAGCTAATCTACTGTCCCCACTGCAAGAGTATCTTCAGTTTGTTCTCCCAGTAACCTTGAACAGAAGCAGAGCAGCTCAGTGTGACATCACTTTGTGTTCTCACCAGGACTTCATGGTCTTTCTTCTCCAGGCAGCATTGGAAACACCTCACCCTCAACATCCTTTATCTACTTCTTAAATATGTCACAGCTTTACTTTGAGAGAAGGAATCAGGGGCAATTTTCCTTGAATTTGCCTCAGGCCTTTTTCCAATTAGAAAATCGAGATAGGTGAGGATTTAATCTGGGTGCTAAATCAAAAGCAGTTTGTACCTAGGAGTTGTGAGAGGGGAGAAACAAAGCACCTGTCTAACTCAGAATAATGGAGCCTCTGAAAATCTCCAGAGCAGGATGAGCAGGAGGAATGGCTTTGTTTCCCTAAGTAACTCACTGGGAAAGGTTGAAGCTGTGATTGATGAGAGCCCTGAGGAATGCTAGCAGTATCAGTCAGCTGGCATTTTGTGATGCTGAGAGCATTGCTGAGACAGCCCAGGACTACACCCCAGGGAGTCTGGCTCTGGGTGGAGATGTGCTTTCATCCTGCATAATTCAGCCATGGCCTTGGTGCTTTCATTTCAGAGCCCTGAAAAGAAACACTTTGTGCTTCCCCTATCAATGCTCACATCGTGCAAATGGCATGAGACAGTGGGAGTGAAACAAGAGACCAGACATTTGCCACTCCTTTGAAAAAGGAACCCTTAACCTGCCCTCTGAGCTTCATTTAGCAGAGAATTCCTTGAAGAACTGTCCAAAATGTGCCTGAAAGAAGAAAAGTAACAATCAAGACCTGATCTGCTCATCTGCAGAAGGAATTTAATCATACTTTTGTTTTGCTTATGTAGTTTCCTTCTTCCTCCCCTCCTGTTCCAGACCCTGTTCTCATCACGGGATGTCTGACAAGGAAAAGATGTGAATAGGATACAGCTGAAAGCTCCTGAGCTCTTGGGACTTGGTGGGGAATGCAGACCCTGATCCAAAGCCTCCTTATCTCCTTGCTGCTGGACTTCCCTGCAGCCCTTTCAGAGGACAGAGGGAAGGTGGTGAGGCAGAGGCAGGAGTGAGCCTGGCTGGCTGCACTGCAGAGAGGGCTCACACTTCCCTGTGTGCTCCAAGACAAGGGCAGCCAGCCCAGTGCAGGTGAATTCACCCACCTCTAGAGATTCGCTGGCAAAGAAAATATAAATCCTGCTTATTCTGCCACTGCTGGCTGGTGAAGAAAGTGGCCACAGCTCAGGGCAGTAGAGATGCCCACTTAGGCCAGAGCCAGCTGTGAGATCCAGCTGTGACTCCTGAGAAAAAGAGACTTCCAAAACTGCCCTGATCTTGGATTGCAGGGTTACCAGAGGGTTGCTCAAGGTACATTAACTTCATAATTTGATAACTACTTTAATTAGTTTTCTAATTGTGCTTATACATCCTTTTCCCCTATTCCTAAAATAATAAAGATGTTTCTGTGCCCAGGCTGTGATGCTGGGGCCAGGGAGAGGATGTGATATTTGGACACATGTTCTGCTCACTTACCCAAATCCTATTTGCTTTTCCTTCCCTTTCAAACAAGCCCATTCTCTAGGTGGTTGTATCCAAGCACAGCCTTTGCTCCTCTCGTGTCTGAAGTCAAAGCCCTGCTCAGGTAGTCCTGGTTTTCCTGTTGCAGTTACTCAGCTCACCTGCAAAGCCTGGTACAGAGTCTCCTGCTCTGATAATTTGTTGGAACCCTGAAGCCTGGGAGTTTTGAGCTTTCTGTGCTTTCTGACACTGACCCTCAGAAGAATACTACTTTTGACTTGAGGCCTTGGAGAAGGCTCCCAAATTTGAGTGATAGAGTTAAAATCACTGGTGTGTAGTTTGAATAGAGTAATAGAGTAGTTTGAATAGAGTAGCTGTGCAATATCACATGGTGAAGGGTTTGGAATTTGGGGTTTTAGAATATAGCAATAGGTATGGGACAAGATGAAAGTTCTTAAGTGTTGTCTTTTTCTTCCTTCTTGTTCCCTCTTCTTAGTTTTGAATAATAGTTTTTGGTTGAATAGAAAATCCTGCAGTGCAGGTCACAGGTGTTTAGTCATTAGGTCAAAAGTACAAATAATATAGATGTTAGCTTTCAATTTGATAACCTTAAAAGACCTTGTAACTAACTAAATTCACCAACGTTTTCTCTCTTTTAGCTTGTTGGCTAGAGGTACTGCAAAACTCTCTGTACTATATATAGGAATTAATAAACAACTAACTTCAAACAAAAAAATCTGTCCCTTGTGCATTCAATCCTAACACTGAGTAAAAACAAACAAAAAAACCAACTAACCACTAATATTCAGAGCCACTAATAATCATTAACAATCTTCCCTCCTCATATCATCCACCTTGTTTCCCTGGGTCTTCATTCAATCCATTGAGTATTTATACTCAATGGGCATGAACTTTACTTATAAAATGATCTCAAAATCAGGTAAATTATCACGAAAACGAAAGCTGATTTCATCTTTGTCTCCTTGTTCCCCAGCACTTGCCTTATCTGCAAGTAAAAATGTATCCTGGAAAAAGTAAAAAAGTATCCTGGTCTTAAAGTAAAATATTTGTGAATATTTGTACTTAGCCCAGGCAAAAAGCTCATTCTTCCTTCAGGGACCATCCCAGAAACAGCAGGAGTGTTGAGTTGAAATGCTTACACCAAATATGTTCCTTTGAAGTGCCATAAGTGGTTAAGATTTGACAAGGTTTCCACTGCAGCTGATGCTCTGCAGTTCCAAGTGTCCCCATGGATGGCCTCTGCCCTGGCTGTGGCTGAAGGATTTTCCCCAGGATGATGATCTGTGTGTGCTCCCATCCCTCTGTGGCTCAGCAGAGCTGTTTTGCTGACAGCTCTGGCAGCAAGATGTGTTTCTGTTTGCCATCCAGGCACTGCTTTCCTTCTGCAGTGTATTCAAATTCTGTGTACCAAGGAGCACAAAGGAAATCTGTTGATAGATTTGTTAATTGTCGGTGCATAATGGTTTTTTTTGGAGAACAGCACCTGGCCAGGCTGGAATGTGCTGCCAGTTGGCACTTTGGAGATACCTTAAAGTCAGGACAAAAGCTCTCTGTGTTGCAGCTGTGTCACACCACTCTCAGTGTGCAGGGCACAGAAGAGGCTCTCTGCAGCATCTGAAGGGCAAACAAAGGGGAAGGAGCCTTGATTGGTGAGCCTTGATTGTACTACACAGGGATCAGAGGAGATGAAACACAGGCTGGTGCACTGTTTGTAAAATAAAGGTTCCAATTACACAAGGTGCTGCTGCATCTGTGCCTCCCTGGCAGCTGTGAGGAGAATGAAAACCGCAGCTCTTGTTACATTAGATATTAATAATTAATTCTCCCTTGGAATTCTGTGTGCTTAGGCACTGTACAGAAGACTGGTTTGGGTTAAGGCTGAAATTTTTAAAACTGCCACCTTCCCCTCCTAATTTTCAAAGGACACAAGTATTCAGAGCCCAAGGGTCTGTCTCCAGTGATGGGTGCAGAGAGATCAGACAGGCTCAGGACAGAGTGACATGAGGTCCAGCTGGGGAATGGCTGTGGGACCCTCCTGAGCCACTGTGGGCTGCTTTGTTCCTGGTGGGGACATGGAGGGGACAGGTAGAGCTGCTGATGTGGCAGCAGGTGCTGCCTGACAGCTGGGGCTGGAGGTCACCTGAACCCCCAGGAGCTCTGTAGCTTGGCTGTTCCCTTATGCCATTCCCCCGTGGAATTTCCTGAACAAAAGGGAATCTGGGCCTGGGTTGTTGCTTTCAGGAAGAGCCCCCAAGGCTTGGTGTTTCTGAGGATTGTTTTGGGAAATGAGCTGCACCTAAAAGAAAATATTTCTTCAGCTGAGATGAGGGTTAACACAGGCCTCTGAGGTGCTCTCTGGGATCTGTGGGATGTGGGGCTTGGCCTGGCAGCCTGGTTGTCCCAGGGCAGGAGTGTGAGCTGAGTGTGGCTGAGCCCCTCCCAGCACTGCTCCTGCCCTCGGTCTGAACTGGGACCTGAGCTGGGACCTGAGCTGGGACCTGAGCTGGGACCTGAGCTGGGACCTGAACCGGGACCTGAGCTGGGACCTGAACTGGGATCTGCTGCTGGCCCTTCCTACCCCATGGTGAATGTGGGGCTGCTGAATTCCTCTCCCCACGGGCTCCTGCCCACCCCAGTGTGCCCCAGCCATGTGTTAGCTGCATTGCTGGAGGTGGAGCAGAGCCAGGGGTGGCTGTGCCTGCTGCATGGAGTGCAGCTCTCTCACTGCCAGCCCAGCCCAGCAGAGCTGCCTGGCTTTGAGGAATGCCTTTATTAGTTGGCTGTGATCTGCTGGCAAATTAGGCCACGCCAAATGTGCTTGCAGCCTCCTGCTGTGAGGAGGATGCTCCTCAGATCCACATCTGCTTAGCAGCTTGAGTGAGCATTACAGAGTGTTTGCAGTCTATTTGTCCTGCCTTTGATCATGTCCTTGCTGAGTGTATTTTACTTGCATGCCCTTCCCTCCCTCAGCATTGATCCTTTTTATAATCTTTTATAACCACTTGGGTTTCAATTCCCTTACAGTTCTCTAATTAGTGTTCTTTTCTTCCACTGCTAAGGCAAGCCTGGCTCTGTTGTACCAGCTGATATTGTGGCTCAACACACACTACCTAACACGTGGGTGTGAGCATTATGTAGTGCATTATATGTACTGCTTGTTAAATTTGACATTTTATGCATGGTTATGAGGAATGTAGTAATAAAATAAAAGGGAAATCTGGAAGGCATAGTTTTGATGCCTCAGATTTCAATTACACAAACTGAATTTGCTTATTTGTCATAGCAGGTGTTAGAATTAGACTTGATGCTAAACTTTAAATGAAGGGGAAAACTGAATTTTAGGATAGGGGTATCACCCCAGCTGGCAAAAGTCACTTGGCCTGTGAGGGGTTTGCTCTGCTGGCTGTGCCACAGTGAAGGTGTGATCTGCCATGGCTCTGTCACAAGCCATGTCTCTGCATTTTTGGGCACACCTCCTGCCTGGGCTGGCTCCCGTGCCTGCTGCCAGCAGCAGAGTGGCCGTGTGCTGTGCTTGCCAGAGATTTACAATGAATACACCAAATATCTCCCCTCAAGCTGTGCTAGGAGACTGTGTGTGTTTAGACACATGCTGGATAACAGCACACCATCCTATGCATGCTTCCAAGTTCTGCAAAATACCCCCTCAGCTTCCATTTCTTTTCCTGGAGAAGTAACCAGATGCTTCGTTATTGTTTTGCAAAACAGGCTGCATATTACCCATATGTTTTCCCCCTTGTTTTTCAGGAGACAAACTAAACGTTGGTGACTGTTTCAAGTACTCATTAAATGTTTTTGATAGGTTGGGAGTGAAGAGCAAGAGCTTTTCAGAGCGTGGAGCAGGCAGAAAATCCGTGCAACGGGGCATCCTGGCCATGGCAGGCTGGGGTGGGGCTCCTGGGTGGCTTAATGGGAAAGGATTCATAACCTTCATACACTTGCAAGAAAGGGAATATTTCAGGGTGGTAGCCAAGCCTCCTGGTGAGAGGTGGTTAGAGGTTTTTGAACCTTTAATCTCCTTTTTGAAGAAAAGAAGATGAGTTTTTTCTGCTGGGTCTATGAGGGCTGTCAGCAGCCAGAGGTTGTGCAGGAGCAAGGGGAGGTTGTGGCAGGCTGGAGGTCTTAAAGACAAGCAAAAAAGGGAGAGGGGCTGTTCTCTGGGGCAGCTGGAGCACAGGGGGTTGAGGTGAACGACACTTAATTACAGGTCTTTGTTTTATGTTCTGCCCCTTGACAGAGGCCCCTTTGAGGGCATAAAGCTGCTGTAAAAATGGGAATTCTGGGATGAAGGCACCATTCAGATAGTGCAGCTGTTCAGGTGAGTTAAGAGTATCCAGAAAACGAAGATATGTCTGAAAATGAATGTTTAGAAATTAAGTACATATCCCAGAGTAAATATTAGTCAGAACCAAGGGATAGATTCCCATGAATAGTGCCTTACTTCCCAAGTATTCCCTCAGGTGCTGATGCAGCTGTGCTGATATTTAGGGATCTGAAGGAATTGGGATGGAAATTGGCAGAGATCCATGTTTTGCTTTGTTGAATTTTCAGGAAGAAATTACCGTTTCAAAGTTTCTGATAAATATTTTGCTGCATAAAACTCAGCCAAATGGTGCATAACTCAAAACATCTCCCCCGCATCAAAGTCCCTGGTAATTTCTACACTATTTCATCTTGATTTTGTAAGAGGCTTTTTGCTTTGGGGGAGGGGGATGACTTTACCATTTTTAATATGTCTTTTTGCACATCTTCATCTCATGTAATGCTGCAATAAAAAGTTTGCCTAGCAACCAGTGGATCCACTAAGGATTATGGAAAAACTTACTAACATCACTTATTGACACAACCTTGACAATTCACCTGTCAAAAGGTTGACACTTCAATGGGTGACGAGTGCAAGAGATTATTACTAGTGTAATTTCTGATGTGTTTCATGTCAGAAATATCATGTCAGAATGTCATGTGGATATATCAAATGCTTAGGAGCTAAATCTTGGCTGCTCTGAGATCAGCTGAAGGGACCAGAAGGAAGCAGAGACCATAGGCTGGCCATAGGTACCTAATGTCCCTGATTTGCTGTCAAGGGAGAGAAGGGCTCACCCAGAGTGGGGATTCTTTGGAGAAAAGACTCTTCTATGAGAAAGCTGGAGGTGTTCCTGATACCTCACAGGGATCCATAGCTGGGAGGGAAAAAGTCTGTGATCTGGTGGCTTCTCTGCCTTCAGAAGCTTCCAGACATTTCTGTTTGCAGCATGATTTAGATTTCTCCAGAATACTTCCTTAGTAATGCTCCATGACTTTGGCTCCAGCTGTCTCTGCTATTTTACTGTAAAGTGCCATAGACTTTTATTTCAATTGAACTCTACCCTGACCACTACCTACTGCCTTTCAGGTGGCAGCACAACCATCTGAATGAAGTCACCCCTGCTTTGGTTCCAAGCTCAGTGTCCCTGTGGAAGGTGAGCTGTGGTGTCACTCCATGGCCACAGCTGGTTTTCCCCTGGCAGGACCTGCTGTGGTTGGCACTGTGCACCTGTGACCTCCCTCCTTTACCTGCTGGACAAATGCTCCTGCTCCAGCTGGACACAAATGAGACAGGAATATGAAAATGAGGAGCTGTGCTCTGACACTGAATTTCTGGGAGCAGGAGCAGTGAGCAGAATGCAGCTCAGAGGATGTGTCCCCATCACTGAGGCTGTGCTCCTGCTCTGTGCAGGGAATGAAGCCGATGGAAATTCAGGCTGCTCAAACTGGAGGGCTGTGGTCTGCCTCTCCTGCCTGGAGGAGGTTTGCAGTTGGAGCTGTGATAAATGCTCTGGATGTTTTATTGTGTGTTCCTGCTCTGGTTACCAGGGCCTTTGTCAGCCCAGCCCTGGGAGCAGCTGTGGGTTCACCACAGCCAGCCAGAGCCCAAACCCAGCAGTGCCAGAACCCAGAGCCCAGAACCCAAAGCCAGCAGTGCCAGAACCCAGAGCCCAAAGCCAGCAGTGCCAGAACCCAAAGCCAGAAGTGCCAGAGCCCAAAGCCAGCAGTGCCAGAGCCCAAAGCCAGCAGTGCCAGAACCCAAAGCCAGCAGTGCCAGAGCCCAAAGCCAGCAGTGCCAGAACCCAAAGCCAGCAGTGCCAGAACCCAAAGCCAGCAGTGCCAGAGCCCAAACCCAGCAGTGCTGGGCTCCTCTGTGTGTGTGTGTGAGTCAGGGTGCTCAGGGCTGGGTGGCCTCAGCAGATCTGTGTCAGCCATCCCCGAGCCTGGGTCTGCTCCTCTTCTGGAGGCCAGTGCTAATCAGCCATGACTTGGAAAATCAAGTGTAAACAATGAGGTTTGCAGTGGCTGTGCTGTGCAGGTCTGCAAGGGAAGTTGCCCACATGCCAGGACAGTGCACACACCGTAAATCTCTGCCCTGTGTTGCATATGAAATAAGCAATTTAATTACAAGCTACTAAGACTTTACAAGCAAGTGAATCTGATTCACCCATATCATAACTTGCATGAAAATAATGCCTGTACTTAACAGATGAGCATATAAATGAAAATGTTAAAAATAAAATACTTTATTTAATCCTTAATTTGTGGTGGTTCAAGGCAATAACTGTCATAGACAAATTAATATGCTTTATTAGGAAATCAACATGTTGGAAATGTAGCCTAATCTGTTCTGCAAGGGAATCATGCCAGCATGTAATGACAATACATAATGTATGCAACTCCTATTGATTTTTTTTCTGCTTAGCAGCTTGAGTGAGTAGTAGCTTCTAAACTGGTGAGTGCAAAAATCTTGCAGAACTCCTGAAGTCTTAGATTCAAAGAGATAGCAGGTTGGAAAACAGAATTGCTAAAGCATAGTTAGTAACAATTTATAGCTGAACAGGAAAATGCCACGGGGATGATAATCATTAAATATGCTGAAAGCGTTATTTACAAACCTGCTTCAAAGTGTGTACAAGACACCTGTCAGTGTCTCACAAGTCAGAGATCTTGGTTCTTCCCAATTATCCACAGCTTGTTAGACCTTCAAACATTGCACAATAAGCACAGGAAGCTCCATTTCACAAATAACTAAATGTGCAATAGTCAATTAATGCTGGGGTCCTGCTCTGCAGTCCATGGATGCTCTTCTGTGTAATGCTGTGGCACAATGCTTTAAGGTCTTGTTTGGCATGTGTATTTAAAAACATGCTACTCCTGATTGCTGCTCTGCACAGTTGAAATAGCTTTCTTAACTAAAAGTGGAGAAAATGGATTAGAACAGCTAGACTGTGCTTAAAGAAATAGTCATAAGTTCCCTGTTAATCAATGAGAACTTCTGTATAGCAGTAATGAATTCCGATATTTTTCCCTGTATTTAAAGAGTCTGGCAACAGGCCAGAGGTACTGAGGCTATGGGTTAGAGTCTGCTTTGGAAACAGCAAACAGGATTTTAACTGCATGATACCAATTGACTTCCAGCATTTACAAAAAAAAAAAAAAAAGAAAAGGATTTATGGCCTCAGCTCTGAGGGAATTAGTGACACTTACCTCTGCTCTTTCATTGCTCCAACAGTGGGTTTGAAGTGTTGGCTGGGTTTCACCACTGGCATTCTGCAGGAGGCATAGGGGGGTGATAAAAAGCAAAGCAGGAAACAGACACCTCCCCCAGGTGTGTGTGAGCTCCTTCTGGAGGGGGGGAGTGTAATTCCCTGTGCTGGGGCTGGCTGTACCTGGGTCACTCTTTGATAAAGACGTGTCTGTACACTTTGTCTGGCAGGACCTGGGGTGGCTTCTGTGAAAAACCTCCAGGAAAGCAACGCAAGAATCAAATATTTCCCTGCATTTTGTGCTTGTGTGTATATAAGTAGGGGTAAAAAGGCAGCACTCTGCCATTTGGACAGTAAATGTCCCATTTCCCACCTGCTCTGTGCTGCCACTGCCTGACACCTCCCAGGCACAAGTGGTGTCCCTTCCCCATGGGAGTGCCTGGCTCACGTTGTACAGCACAACAATTGCAATTTTTCTGTGGTTTTCTCCGTCATTCTTCCATTTCTTTGGACCTGCTTGGTGAACCTGCCTGTGCTTGGCTGGGGTTTTGTGGCAGTCATGATGCCTCCCCTGTTAGCCACGAGTTCCCAGAGGTGACAGCCCAGAGGTGACACCCAGTGACTACGTGGGGCTGTTGGGGCCCCGGGCTGCCCCTCCAAGGGGACTGGTTTGCTTTGCACTCCAAACAGAAGGGGACAGCACTGGGGAGTGGGAATGCCCCAGATGTCCTTGTCCTTTCCCTCTCTGCCTGGGGGTATGGAGCAAAAACTGACCCAGGGAGAAGCCATTGGAATCAGCTTCCCCACAACCCCTTCCTCCTTTGCTCTGGTGTACAGCAGAAGGAAATATCTGCATTTCAGAAAGAAATGGAGGAGACTCGTATCTTTCTGTGTGGCCAAGTGGAGCCACAGAATTTTGCAAAGCTCTTTGGTGAGGAAAGAGTGCAAGACAGCCATCTGGTCCCTGCCCATCAGCATTCACAGGCCTCCCAGCAATTTGCATTCTTCCTTTGCTGCCGAATGAGTGCTGTTTCCAAGACACAGGGGAGTCTAGAGAGACTTGTGAAGAGACCATTTTATTCCTTGTGATACCATTTATTAGGGAGATAATTAAAAATTCACCACAAATGTGCTTTAATTAATACATCAAGATGAGAATGTAAAGCCCTTAGGGTGGGAGAAGAAACTTCACCTTTAAATATAAAATGTACCTTACTTGCTTTAAAGTAGACCTTTGAGAATGGCAGTTTTACTTATCTAAGCTTTTTAGAAAGTTGAAATCTCTTTGTAACAGGTAGATAATGGTTTCAGCTGCTTTTTTTTAGGCAAGGAAATAACAGCAGGTATTGAAGTAGAATACTGCTATTTTCATAGCTGGGAAATTATCTGTTTTACACTTTTGGTAGATAAATTATCTGAGTAATTGTAGGAGAAATTCAGGCCTCATGTGTAATATAAAACACCAAAGAGAGCTTTTAAGGAGAAGAATGCTTTTCAAACTTTATTTTCTGGAGGTTGGAGGAAAGAGAAAATACTTAAATAGGTGCCTTATACGTAACAGGCCATATTATTCAGAAAAACACAATAGTGTTATAAATTAATTCCACAAGTTATTTCTCTCGAGATTTCACTCAGTACCTCAGCATTTAATGTGTGCCTCCTCAGGCTGGCTGCTCTGCTCTTTGGGTTTAATTGAAACTGTGCTGACATTAAACCCACCTAAATATTCAACACAAACTGCCTGGGAAACACAATCAGAACAGGGTGCCTTTGCTACCCCTGGCACAGACAGAAAAAGGCTCTGTTGGGTTTTGTGGGTGCTGAGAGAAATCTCTGGGGATTAAACTGGGGCTAATCCTGCCCTGGCCATGCCTGAGCACTTGGGTGGGGATGCTCTGCTTTGGGCTCTGAGCTGACCCTGCTGCCTCAGGACACACAGACAGGAAAGATCCTCCCAGAAATAGGAGTGGAACAGTCAATTTGTGGCCTTGGTTCTATTCGTGCTAACTAGGACAGTGCCCTTAAAAATGACACTTTTGTGGAATTCTGCGCTTTACTTTTAATTAAGAGGCAAAGTAATTTGAACCTGAAGGGAAAACCCATTGTGTTTGGGCTTTTTTCCCCCTTTTTCCTCCTTTTCCCCCCTTTTTTTAAATATTCTGGTTGCAGCTGATAGCACATCAAGGAGAAATAAAACAACTCAGAATGAAAGGCAGTGTCAGATGCTATGAGAAGTTAGTTCACCCAGCTGAACACCTGGCTGCTGTGCACCCCAAAGCTCCTGAGGCTCTGTGCACTGCTCAGCTGAGGGGACTTTGGAAGTTAAAGCAGCTTGAAGAGGCATCAGCTTCCCCTCAACTTCTCCATCTTTAAAGAGGATGGAACTAGGGGAAATGTTAGCTTCATGGAAGAGCTGTTACAGAAAACTTTCGGGGAGAGAAAACTTATTTGAATATCTTAGAATCATAAAATAGTGTGTTGGAAGCAACCTTAAGGATCATCTGGCCCAGCTTTTCATGGTGAAAGGCAACCATGGGGATCAAATGATATTAGACACGGTTGTTTTATGCAAAGGAAGATGAAGGCATTGAAGATATTTTGCTTTTCTGTACTTATGCAGCTTGACAGGAGCACTCTTTGCTGGGTTAGAAACTGGCTGGATGGTGAACGGTGCTGCATCCAGCTGGGATCAGTCACCAGCGGTGTCCCTCAGGGGCCTGTGGTGGGGCCAGTCCTGTTCAATATTTTTACTGATGACATGGATGAGGGCATTGAGTCTCTCATTAGTAAATGTGTGGTCAGCACTGAGCTGGGAGCGTGTGTTGATCTGTTGGAAGGTAGGAGGGCTCTGCAGAGGGACCTGGAATGGTTGGTTGGATGGGCAGAATCCAGTGGGATGAAGTTTAACAAGTCCAAGTGCCCAGTCCTGCATTTTGGCCCCAGTAACCCCCTGCAGCGTTATAGGCTGGGGACAGAGTGGCTGGACAGTGCCAGGCAGAAAGGGACCTGGGGCACTGATGGACAGCAGCTGGACACGAGCCAGCAGCGTGCCCTGGGGCCAGGAAGGCCAATGTCACCTGGCCTGGATCAGGAATGGTGTGGCAGCAGGAGCAGGGAGGTTCTCCCCCTGTGCTCAACACTGGTGAGGCCACACCTCGAGTGCTGTGTCCATTCTGTCCCCTCAGTTTAGGGAGGACCCTGGGACACCTGAGCACATCCAGAGGAGGCAATGAGGCTGGAGAGGGGCTTGGAACACAAACCCTGTTAGGAACAGCTGAGGGAGCTGGGGGTGTTCATCCTGGAGAAAAGGACACTCAGAGTGACCTTACCACTCTCTACAGCTCCTGAAAGGTGGCTGTGTCAGGTGGGGCTGGTCTCTGCACCAGGCAGCACTGACAGAACCAGAGGGCACAGCCTTGAGCTCTGCCAGGGGAAATACAGGCTGGATTTTAGTATGGTAATTCAAAATACAAGGAATTGTCAGAACATTGAGCCTATAAGCCAAAGCTTAAAATTAAAGACCTTGGAAAAGGGTTCCAAACTTAGGTGCTAGAAGCAAGAGTTTAGCTTTATAGCTTAAAGCAGAGATGTGTTAAGTAAATTTAGCTTTAGAGTTTAAGACAGAAAAAATAAAGGTAGTTACAAAGGTAACAAGAGTTTTAGAGTGCAGCAATGTCAGTTTTTGTGTTGTGATATGATTGGCTAAGAAAGTTCACACTTCAGGATGAGTCAATAAGACGAAATATCTTAGTATTGGATTTGAAACATAAATATCTCTGTTGGCAGTGTTCCATTGGTTAATAAATCTTTAAAAGACCTTATAATCATAAGTCTTGTGACTTCTGAGCCATGCTGTGAACATCTGTAAGAAGAACTTACCCTTTCTGCCTGTGTAGAAGATAAGAAAAATAAACCACACTTTCTAAAGCAGCTCAGAAGTCCTGTCTCTTTCCTTCATTTGGGAAAAAATCCCCACAAGAAGATGTGACGTGGGAGCAATAAACCCACACTTAGAAGATGTGATATGGGAGCAATAAACCCACATTCTAGGAAAAAGTTTTTTTATAGAAAGAGTGATAAAGTACTGGAATGGTTTGCCTGGGGAGGTGGTGGAGTCACCACCCCTGGATGTGTTTAAAAAAGACTGGATGTGGCACTTGGTACCATGGTCTAGTTGAGGTGTTAGGGCATGGGTTGGACTTTATGATCTTGGAGATCTCTGCCAACCTCATGATTCTGTTATTCTATATTGGACTACTGGATAGTCAAATTTTAAAGAGACTGAGAAAGTTATGGTTGTAGAAGCAAAAAGAGAAGAGAGCAGATGAACTGAAGGTACTTTTGGGTTTTATGTATGGCTTTGTCATACATGTGCAGAAACCAAAGGGTATTGACACCTACAGACACAAACCTGTATTTTAGCACAGGTAAGTGTATGAACTTTTCTTTAGGCTTTTCCTGCACTTAGCTTGGCATCCAGCTATTGGGAATTGAACTGTTAGCAAATAGGCCAAAATATTTCTGTTCTTCACAGCATAACCAGTTCAGGACTATATGGAATTGTTTGATTGCAACAACCTCATTACCTCCTCCTGCCCTCAGCATTTCTAATAATTTATCTGTTTTCTCTGAAATTTCACTCTGGTTTGAATGATCTCAAGTCTTAAAGACTGAACTCCAGTTGGATGTTTCAGGGTCAAGATTAAAAAGCCAACACAGAGTGCTGTAAAGCTGTTGTGCACACAGCCTTAGCAGCAGGTAAAGTGCTGTTCAGCTGAAGCATTGAAATGTCCTTTATTCCTGCAGACTGATGTGGGCTTGGCTGTGAATTTTAACACAGGATTCTTGGTAGCCCAGGATGAGATTTTTTTTCTCAGTTTTGTTTTGCTAGAACTGGACTCCAAGCATGGACTGGTGCATCCTTTCTTCTTTAGATCTGTATTTGGCAGCTGCTGGGGAGGGCTGCTTTTAACCTCCATCTGTTATCAACTGATGCTGCTACCTCCTGGCTTTAGGTGTGTTTTAATTAAAGGTGTGTCTAAATGTTTAGTCTTCAGAATACTTACTTTTTTGTTCCCTATCATACATTGTTCTGGTAATAAAAAATTGTCTATATGTCAGGAAAGTTTGATTTCTACCTCAGTTCTGATATAAAGTTTGTTCTTTTGTGACACCAGTAATCAGTCTGCAAATTACTGTTGTGATGTAATTCCTAACAGAAGGGGAAGAGCTCAGGGTGCTTTTATGAGCACCTTTGTTCCAGGGAGAAGTATGTGTGTAATTAAAGCTAATGTTGCTTAGAGGATGCTCAGACTCCATCATCTTGTAATCCTCAGGTGGCCTCAAATGCCTGTCCCTGCTTGGCAAGGGAGACCAATATGATGGTCATTCACTCTCTCACAGGCCTGGGAGAGTTCTGTAAGCAGAGCCAGCCAGTGTGTTCCTGCTTTAGCGGTGGTGAAATGAAAATAACTGAGTTTTTGATTTTAGATATTGAATAGTTTGCTCTGGTCACACTCCATGTCCAATCCTCTTGGGCCATGCTGCAGAGGATACAATTTTTTACCACTGAAATCCAGAAATCTTTAGAGTCACCAAAAGCTCCCATTCTTTACTTTTGTAATTTAAATGAAGAAAGGCTGATGTCTGCAGCAAATGATAGATAAGGAAAGAAACTTCATGGGATTCTTACAAATGCTTTTGACTCTCATTTTCAAAGTTGAGGCTTTACAGCATATTCTTATTAGATACAGTGATAGAGCTGATGAATTACTTTTTAGATCAGAGAAGAATGCTGATAAGTTGGATTTGGTATTGTAGCTGTCATTGTGGTAGAAAACATTATCTCTACTAGAAATACATTTTGAAGAGCCTTGTTTGCCTTTGCCTTTGAGAATGTCACCCATGTGATAAAAATGTGCATTCAGGCAGTCAGGATGGATGTGCTTCACCTCAGCTCCAGGCTGTCTCTGGGTGGGGGTCTGGGGAGGGCCCTGTGTTGTTGGGCAGCCAAAGCTGTAATGATGGAATTTCAGCAGTCCCTGTGTTCCTCCTGACCCAGATGGCACTGCAGAGCTGCTCTCCTTTTGTCTCTGCTGTAGCTGAGGCTGCTCCTGGCCCCAGGAGGACAAACAGGCAGGGCAGGACAGGCTGTGCTGGGCAGCTCTGCTCTGCCAGCCCTGAGCATGCCCTGAGCTGCTCCTTCCAGCACCTTCCCCTGCCTCTGCCACTCATTCCAAAAGGGGTTTTCCCCAAATTCCACCCCACTAAGGGTGACTTTGAGCTGGACAGGGTGACAATACAGACTTGTTTCTCCCAGAGTCTAATTTTCCTCTTGTACCTAAGGACAGACTTGCTGCACACAGGGTGTGACAGTTCTGTTGATCATCGATCCTGACCCATTCTGGGCCAATGTGTACAAAGCAAGGGGGGCTGATTAAAGTATGTGCCTGTCAAAATGTTGTGGTGTAATCACGGGATGTCACCTGGGATTTTTAAAACATGACATATGGCACAACCTGATAAATACAGAAAAAGAATGATTTGTACTTTATGCTTTTAAGGAGCTGCAGAGACAGGATGAGCTGTGCAGCAGGACAGAGGGCAGATGTTAGTGATTCATGCAGACCACTCAGCACATCCTCCCAGTGCCAGTTCTTTAACTGAGGGAGAAGCATTCCCTGCAGGAATGTTTCTGAAGGAGAAATGCTGGCTATGGTTGTGGCAGGGAGTGGCTGTGACAGTGGATGGGGTTTGGTGAGAGCCAGCCTGGCTCTAGGGTGGGTTTGATGGCTCAGATGCGAAGAAGGCTCAGTCTGTTATGATTTGTGTTGGGGCAAGTCTTGAGCTTTGAAAGGATTGTTCAGGTTCAGAATTTACAGGCCCTCCTGCTGCCCCCCTGACTGTAGGGATGTAAGGATTTCTCTCTCTGACAGCTCATTAAACTTAGTTCAAGATGTATGTTGTAATCAGTGGAAAAAAATAATCATCTTCTCTAATGGCTGGAAAGAGCTGCTGCAGTTAAAAAATATTAAATAATTAACCTTTAGTCCTTAGAAATAAGAAGTTTCAAAATGACTTTAGTGCCTCAAATTTCAACAGAGGGCAGTGTGACATTGCTGTTTGCATCTCCAGAGCATTTTCTCTTGTGATGATTTATGTGAAGACTCTTCCACTCAGTGTCCTCATTAAGCTTATTATAGGAGTAATAGCATTGCTGAAAGCACAAGGAAGATGTAAACCAGAAGAGATTTTTACAATGGCTCGATGTGATAAAGGCAGGATAAACAGGAGAACACTTTAAGGTAATGGATGGAGTCAATTACAGCAGCATCCCAGGGCCCAGGATAGCAAGCAGGGCTCTGCAGTGAGCACGGGGAGAGGTTATGGTTATGGATCAGCTCCTGGCTGGGGAATATTTCACGGGGTTTGTTTGGTGTGCAGAGCTCAGCCAGAAGGCTGCAGGCCATAGATCATGGGTCCATGGAGCTGTGCCTGCTCTCCCATCAGCTGGGTGTCCCTGGGGCTCTGCTCTGCAGAGCAAAGACAGCTCTGTCAGCAGCAGCTGACTCAGGTGGGCCCCCGAAGGATGCTGCTGGCTCCTGTCAGCATCACCTGCCAAACAGGTCACTCCACACTCGGCTGGGGCTGATAAGCAGTGCCTGGGAAGAAGCATTTTAGCAAGAGAAGAGCAGAAAGGGCCTTTCTGGGTCGGTGAGTTCAATCTCTGCTATCACAGAAAGCTGTATCAAATAATCCCCTTCAGGAATTTATCTCACTTGACTTTAGAGCAGGCATTACCTTTCTCCAGAGGTGACCTAACTTAGAGAAAATACAGGAGCCCAACCTCCTCTTGTGTTCATCTTCTCCAGCATTCTGCTGGTGGAGACCCTCCTGTAAAATACCCAACAGGAAGTGTAACTGTTTCATCTGTTAACTGAAACAAACCCAAACAATAAGTCTTCCATTGGGATTTTTTGCATAAGGAAAATAATAAGTATTTGTGTACACCCTGTAGGAATGTCATGTTTTGTACTCTGCCTGCAAGCTCTACAGCAGCAGTTAATTAACAAACACAATTCCCAGAGCCTTGTTGACATTAATCATTGTTGCTGGTGCACAAACACAGATGTTTTGGCATGAAAAGGTGCTCTGGTAGTTGAAGTTCTTGCTGTTGCTAAACTTTACAGCACTGCTTATTTAAGCTCAGTTTAACACGTGAGGGAAGAACCGATGTTTGTAATTGCATGAGAGGAAAGCATCATGGAGAAGGGTGGCTGCTGTGAGCATCAAAGCTGAAATATTTGGATGTTACTTTGGTAACAGCAAGTATTAAATTAAGCAAGGAGTTGTGGTTTGCTAACATGAGATATAAACGTGCAGAAATCCTTTTAATTCCACATTGGCAGGGGCTGCCCAGGGAGGTTTGGAGTCCCCATCCCTGGAGGTGTCCAAGGAACACCTGGACATGGCACTCAATGCTCTGGGCTGGGTGACAAGGTGGGAATCAGTCACTGGGTGGTCTTGGAGGTCTTTTCCAGCCTTAATGATTGTGTGATTTGAAAGCTCTTGAACTCCTTGGTGTGAAGGCTGCAGCAAAGACTTGCCCAAAAGTTGGTTTATTGTCATTGAGTTCTTCATGACTCATGAGATCTGTCTAAATAAAGTTACAGTGTGCATCACTCAATTACAGTGTATCAGCAGAGTGAAAATGCAGTGCTAAGCATGAGGATGAAGAAATGAAACTGGGTTTTTAAATGTCCCCTAAACTCACTGTCCTCTGAAACTGAACTGCATGGGACACCCATGTCCTCATGAACCTCTGGAAGAAAGATGGGAAAGAATTTGTCACCATTTCAATAGGAATCAGCTTTAAAAGCAGGGCTGGAGCCAAAATCGGGAGCCCAAATGAGAGGGCTGGGAAGAGAGAATGTGTGAATAGAGAAAAGGAGGAAAAATAATTTCAAGAGGCTATTTTATGATAGAAAAAACGAAGATAAGCAGTTTTAAACTGGCTTTATTGAAAATGAATCCTATATTTAGCCTCCTAGATGGCTGGAATGGATTTTAAGGGAGATCTCCTGTCGGCAGTTGGGATGCAGGTTCCTGTCCTGGCATGCTGTGAGCTGCACTGCTCCCACCACAGCCCCGTTCCTGCCCCTGGGATGCGGTTCCTGTTCCTGGGATGCTGTGAGCTGCACTGCTCCCACCACAGCCCCGTTCCTGCAGTGGGATGCGTTCCGGGATCACGGCGATCACGGCCAGAGAGCATCGCTGCGGTCCCGAGGCAGCTCTGTCTCCGTGAGAGCCTCTCCTGCCGCTGCCCTGCGGTGCCTCGGCTGCGGAATTCCCGTGCTGGGGCTGTGCCTGTGCCTGGGGACGGCACCGCAGCAACCCGCCCCGGGGCAGCGCTTTCTTGCCCATTTCACCTTGTTTTAAAGCTGCTTTCAAGAAGGGAACGTGAGACAGACTCGTGAGCCATCGCTCCGGAGCATCCCCGGGGCGGCTGCAGCGCGGAGCGCAGCGGGACCAGCCCGGCTGCTCGGGAGCGGGGAGATCTCTGGAAAGGCAGGGACGGCCCTGGAAAGGCAGGGATGTGCTCTGGAAAAGCAGGGATGGCTCTGGAAAAGCCGGGATGTGCTCTGGAAAGGCAGGGATGGCTCTGACAGGCAGGAATGTGCTCTGGAAAAGCAGGAATAGCTCTGGAAAGGCGGGGATTGCTCTGAAAGACAGGGATGGCTCTGGATGGGCAGCCTGGTCCCGCTGCCTGCCGGGCTCGGGAGAGGGCACTGCGGCTCCAGGCTAGGCAGGGACAGCCCTGACACCGTCAGCCCGGAGCGCTCACAATCGTAACAAAACACAGTTTAACAATCTGATTTCACCCCATCGCCAAACTGCTGGCAGACGCTTTATCTTGACGAAACGCCTGTTGAATCCAAATTCACGGTGTGGTTCGATTTCAATGGTGTTTTGGGCTGGTTTTCTCTCTGGTTGAGGGGCAGGAGCCCCCAGGCAGGGGTGGGCTCTGCAGGGCTGTGCCGAGTGACACGGAATTGTCCCGTGTCACCCGAGCTGTGACACTGCCCAGCACCCCCGGCACGGACAGTCCCTGGGCTGCAGGCACCGGCTCAGCGAGAACAAAGCACCTGCTGAAGGCAGGACAAAAGCTGTGTCTGCTTGCATATCGAGCACAAGGAGGACAAGCTATTATTAAATGATTGCAGTGAGGAAGAACATTTCTTTCCACCCTCAGGCTAATATTAAATATTCTCAAGGTCAACTGTAAGAGAATATAGAGAAAGACAAGAAGCATAGGTGCTGTCAGTTGTATTTTCTGTTTTCATTTAACTGTAGCCTTAAAATCAGAATTATTTATAGCTGTGATGCAGCTCTCTGTGACCCTGCTTCCTCTAGCTCAGGAGCGCCTCTTGTTCATGCTCAAAAAGAAGCTGCAAGTTCTTCTTTGAGTCACTCCCTTTTGTGCATACTGGACAATGGAAAAGGCCTGGAGTTTTCTTGGCTTCAAGTTTAATTACAGTTTTTCTGCATATGTATGATTGTTTCAGTACCCAGAGCCTGACTGCTCTTCTATGGTCTGTCCTGCCTTGACTGGCAGTAAATAAACTGATGTACTGAGGAAACATCTAGGTACAAACATGGGGAATTTGAACTTTGAAGGCAGATTTACACTGCTGACTTGCTTGTGTTGAAGGTTTGGAATAGTGGGGGCAGGGCTTCCTCTGGGCTGGGCAAGGTGCTGATGTTCTTTAGGGCCTCTTCCCTGAGAGGTGATGCTGTGAGCCTGAGCACAAGGGGCTGATGGGACACGTGGAGGTCACAGGACAAAGCTTATCCTTGAATTTGTTCTAAATTTAGGTCAACATCACATCACTGGGACCAGAATAACTTTTAAAGATTTTCATGCTGGATATAACTTTCACGTGTGTGAACTTTGCTGCTGGTGGAGGGCAAGAGAAAAGAAGCACAAAATGCTGAAAAATTCCAATGAGCCATTTTAAAAGCAAAGAGCCTATTTTTAATCAATTTCAGTAAACATACTTCAGGCTTTAACCAAGGGGTTATTCAGACACTCTACTGCTCGTCACTCACAACAGCATAACTTCTAACCTTTCAGGTGTTCTTGAACGAGTCACTTAACCTTCCCTTGCCTCAGTTTCCCATTTATGAAGGGCATGGAGATAATAATTCTTGTCTACTTCACATGAGTTACAGGACACATAGTGCAGGACTTAATTTAAGCATAAATGCCAGCCCTGCTGAATTCATACAGTCATAAACGATTTGATTTTTTACTGATTTTATACTAACCTGATTATCTATTTAATGAAATACTTGCATAGATATTAGCTCAACAGTCAGGAGTGGCTGCAGAGCTGTGTGTGCATACACCCAGGGTGTTGGGGGCTTTGGCAGCTACCTGAATGGATATCATTATTTTCTAAAACAAACATGGTTTGCTAATGTGTGGGTTAGGAGTGCCTATGTAGCTGTAGGAGTTCAGGTGATGGCTTTGTAAGAAAAGCTCTGTAGGAAATCAGCCTGTAAGAAACAGCCTCTCTGTACCCTGCTCTGCAACTCGAGAGTTAATTTTTGGCTCTCTGAACATCTTGAAACTTTTTAATGAATGAGGGTGAATCTCAATCAAATCTGAATCCAATCAAGCATGGCCTTCTTTTGAGCTTCCTAGGGCAATTCAATCTTCTTTTTGTTTGAGTTCTTTGCTGCTTTGGATTTTAAGTGTTTCGTAATTATTTTTGGGTAGAAGTTTCTGGTCCAGCTCGCTGCCTGCCTATGTGTTTATCCTGTTTGTGATGAGCAGTTTCTGGAGGCTGAAGGCACAGGGGCTCTCTGTGTTTATCCTGGTCTGGCAGAGAGCTCTGGGGTGTGCTGAACTTGGGGTCTGCGCTGGGGCTGCATCCACTTTGAAGCTGTGTGTGCTTGTGTGCTTCCTGGAAAAAAATGGGTTTTAGCAAAGCCATGAAGGCATACTTAATTGGGATTTAATGATGATCTTCCTCTTTATTTGCACCACAGGCAATACCAGAAGTGTCATGGAGATGCATTTCCCTGTCTCAGGTTCCCAGCCCAGAGTCACTAATAAGGAGATGACGCTCTGCCCCACGTTCCGTTCGTCTCTCTGAGCTCCATCCCTCCACACTTTTCCATGCCAAACAGCTCGGTGAGAAGCAGTCAGGGAATGTGACAAGTGTTGAGAACGTTTCTGTCTGCCTTGGCTGCCAGTGGAGCGCTCGTTGTGTTTGCAGGATGTCAAATGATGTGTGCAGCAATCAGCTCGGCTCACTGGCACGCGCTGGGGGGAGAGGAAACCACTCCTGCCTTTAGAGGTGAAACAACTGAGCAGATGTCTCAAAAGCTATTTAAAAAAAATCATTAGTATTTTCTAAAGAAAAAATTAATTTATTTCTTATTTGCAAGCTTTTTTCCCTTCACTTCAGAGCCTAATTTGATGTGTTTTAATGTAACCACTGATTAGCTGGTTATCAGCTGTGTACTCGTGTCACTCCTGACTCTAAGGCAGGCTAATGCAGGAGGCAGGTAGTACAGCAATATTATTAAATGAGCACTATCAAGAAGTGTATTATTTGCTATTCAAGGCCTGATTTCACAGCTCATTATTTATGTAGGTGCAGCTATACCGAGTTCCCTTGGGCCAGTCAGGTTTTATGCTGATGCAAGTGCGAGCAAAGCCAGTCCTCTGATTTGTAAATTCTCAGCATCCACCTCCACGTTTTTAATCACCTCATTTGTGTGTTTGTCTGGGCTGCTCTCCCCTGCCACCCCCTTGGCTGGGGCTGTCTTTTCCAATGGAAGTTTGATGTCAAATCAGAATCCAGATGTGGCATTTGACCCCCACTGTAGCACCTCCCAGGGGTGCCAGTGCCCAGAACACAAATGGCTTGGCCAGCACGGGCCAGGCTCTGTGTGAGGAGAGCTCTCAGTGTGCTGCAGGGGTCCTGCAGAGGCTGCTTTGCCTGCAGGTTTAATCAGGACTACCTGTGTCTGTGCTCTGCCTGGAACTCTGTGATTAGGGTCTAATCAGGAATTTGTGCTGACTATTCATCATATATTTTAATAAATTCATACCAAAGTGTTGTAAGTGGGACAAATTGTGCACACTCGCAGGTGGCCTCTGTATGAATGTCCAAAACTGAACTTCTGACCTCTGGCAGAAGCTGTAAAGTCTTATAATGTCTGAATTAGACAAGGGGCAGGTCCCAAATCCTCCAGGGAGACCTAAACTAGATCTACTGACTGGGAGGCACTTGCTGGGCTTTTGTACACAGACTGCAGAGTGAGACCTGAGGACTTGGCATTCTGGAAAGCAGAGCAGGGCTTGAAAAAGGAATGTTCCCAAAGTGAGAAGTGGTCTTGGAAAGGAGAGAGACCAGAAGGGAGGTCCTGGAGGGGAGATCCTGGATGCTGGATGTGAGTAGGGGGATGAAGGGCAGGGATGCCCAGGGACCTGGGCCAGGAAGAGCTGAGAGGGACAGCTGTGCACAGCTGGAGCAAAAGAACTTCTGCTTCAGCTCCCACTCCACAGTGAGGCTGAGACCTGATGAGCAAAGACAGCACTGAGGGGGTGAGGGGAGAATCTCTGATCCCCTTTGAAATAAACCCCAGAATCCAGATCTGCTGCAGGTTGTGGCTTGCTCTGACTGGCCAATGCACAAAGAGGTAAAACCCCCTTTGTGCAGCTTCAGAAATGTCCCTTAGTGCATGGTTTGGCTTTGGGGACCTTTGTCACAGCTGCCTTGCAATGCACACAGGCAGAGCTCACTGGGATAACACTCAAGGGCAGAACTCTCTCTTGGGAGCTCCTGGGAAACATTCAGCTCTGTTCCACTGCTCTCCTGTGTGCTGGGAAATATCAGTGGTGTCCAGAGGAGACTCACCATATTACACTGTAGTGTCAAGGACACAATCACTCTAGCAAGGTATTTTCAATAAGCCAGGACTCAGAAACAGATCCAAACAAATGCTATGATGAGCAACAGAAAGGTTATTAGTCAAAAATATTGGTTTTGAAAGTGCACAACTTTGGAGGGACTACCAAAAGTAAATGTCAGTTGTTTGGCTGCTATACAAGTCTGCACCACATTTCTTTTTCTTGACAACAGAGAGTTGGGGGAGATGAAATTGTCATTGTGAGGGAGCTGGGAAATACAGGTTTTCTCCCAGCAGCATGAATGATGCTCAGGTCTCTCTCTTGCGAGCACAACTCGTTTTATAGAACAAAACTCTCCTCTGCTGCTTTATTATCAATGTTCTTCCAAGAAACAGTCCTATCTGTGTTATTAGATTAATATATTATTTTCCTGTTTCTTTTTCTCTGTGCACAGGGAACATTCCTATATGTTATGAGGTTCCCTTGTGCTTTATTCCAATTTTTAAAGGTGATGTTTCTGTTGTATAATTCTAGTTGAAAATGTTTTATGTGAAGGATAGTGAGGAGGATTAAGGTACTATATTAGTTCTTCCCATTTCTGGCTTGGATTATAGACCCAGAAGAAAGAGGAGAGATTCTGTCCCTGCATGGCAAAGGGGAGTGGGTTTGGAGTGACAGCTAAGACTGTCCATCCTGCTTGGCAGCTGCTGTGGTTTCTTCCAAGAAACAAAATCAATTTCATCTCCTCCAAGAGATGAGGTAGCTGAATCTTGTGTTTCTTGTTTGGTTTGGAAAGCACCTCCCTCTGAAGGGCCCTTCCTGGGACACTGTACTTGCACGTTGTTCCTGTAATTAGATTGAGTGAAACACTTCTGCCTTATAAAATTAATGCCAGGATTATAAAACCTGAATTATAAAACAAACTAAAATTGCTTATGAACAAAGAATTCATTAATGTTCTCTCTCATGCAGTAATTTCCGTTGTGAAGCTTTCCCATCCAGTTGTTTTGGCCAGCTACCTGGAGGAAACCTGGGTGTAGTATTGATGGAGAAATTATATAGTAAGTTGCATAAAATTTCCCTATGGCATCTTAGGAAGAAAATAAATATTCCAAAGAGGAGAGGTTATGAGTCCCAGTGAAAAAGAACACTTGAGCCTAACTGCCAATACAGGCAGGTAAATACACTGCCTCCTGTCAGGGCAGGAGAACTGGAAACCCATATTATCTGAATCCATGCCAAGCAGCATGGCTGCACTTGGATCCTCTCAGCAGCAGGGAAAGCACTACCTCATGTCAACATAGATTTGTGCATTTCTTTCATGGTGGGGAGAAAAACCCATAACTACTTTCAGACCTGCTGCTCTGTTTTATATCAGAAATACAAAATGCTGATTGTATAAATTTCTAACCCAGTGTAATCTAGAAAGAGGAAATGATCTAGACACCTTGTGGTATTTGTGGCAATTATGTGCATCTCATTTCTCAAAGAGGTTTATTTAGGTTTATGTTTAGCTCTAGAAATGAGAAAAGGAATGGAAAGGTGTCATGCCAGAAGTGCAGCCTGCTAGAGGGGCACTAAAAGGACTTTAAGGGCAATTCAAATTCATTATTTTCTATTGAGCCAAATTCAGAGTAGAGAATTCAGAAGGCTGGTTTATTGTTTCATTTCCACAGAGGAGAAGGGATTGTGAATGCTCCTCTGTGACGTTCACCTGTGTGATAGGGAGACAAACACCTTCCCACATGGGCTGAGCTTTGGGAAAGCTGAGCCTTGTGTCCTTTGGACCTGGCTTCAACAGCAGCCCTCAGAAATCACCCAGAACTGTCCTTAATTCAACCTGGGGCAAAATACTGGGGAAGGGCTTAGGCAAGGGTTGTAACTGCTCACACCATTAAGACTGGAAATAGCTGCTGACAGGAGTTTTCTCCTGGATGGCAGAATTCCGGAATTGCAGCCAGGGGTGTGATAGCCTTTCATTAACATCAGCACCCAGGATGATGCTACAAGTAAAACTGTTGTACTTTATTGCCTTCTTGCTGTCATTTAATTGCTTGATAATAGGTTTTCATAACAAAAGAGGCCCATGGAAAGTTGGCTGGAGTGATCCCCGCTGGTGAATTAACTGCAGCAAAGTTGCTGTTAACGAAGTGAGTTGTTTGGGGAGGTCATTCCAAACAGATGGCCATTATTTAGGGAAAATAGCTCTGGAGCTGGCTCTCATGAGGGAAGCCCAAGTTCCCATATTTAATATGAACTATATGAAAATGTGCAAAAGGGTTCCCAGGGCCAGGCAGACAAAGAGGGGCTGTGCTGGAGAGCTTCACAGTGGTGCTGCTGTGAACAGTGCTGGGAGCAGGAGCTGGTGCTTTGCTTTGTTTTGGTGTGGTCACATTATCCTCTCCTCTTGATGACCTCAACCATGAGCAATCTGCTTTTGTCTCATTGCACGAGCCCATTTTGCATCGATTCAGAACTCACACAGACTGCCACCTTGGAATATTAGTATTAATCACTATTAATAAAACATAATGCTCACATGCAAATGGCTGCTTACAAATGCAAACATGGTGGTTCAAACACGGCCATGCAAATGTTGAAATGCTGGTGTTTGTTACATTTGATGTTCTGGAACTCCAGTGGGATTTTCTTCTCATGAAAGAGCTCATGTCTCATTTGATCACTCTGGGATGTGGTTTGAAAAAAATTAATTAGCTGGAGTGGAATGGACTATGAATTTTATTTTCATGAGTATCAGACAATCTGTTTTGTAATTCAGTTGTAATTTCTAGTGTGAGGATAGGTACACAAGAGAACAGTGAGTGTAACTGTCATGATTTTGTTACTGGAAGGGGAGGCTGAGATAAAATAAGTCTGTTTTCCAGGTTTCTCATACAAATTGAACTTGTAGCTGCTAGTCAAATCTCTTTCCCATTTGTGACTCTCAGCTTTCCCTAATAAATTTCAGTGAATAACAAAAAAAGTTAAAGGTCTGCAAAAGATCATATTGAGCAACAAACTACTTTTGAAGAGCTCTTTTCCCTTCCTCACATGGATGGGAAGTAAATACAATCCCAGCTTCCTAAAGCATTCTAGCCAATTTTCCTCCCATAAGAGGCATCTTAACCTCTCAGAGAAGGGGTATTTTGCTTTTTGGGATTTTCAGACTCTTGATGGAAGGAGTTTTTGTGTAAGTGTGCAGTGCAGCTGGGTGTGTTACTCAGAGAGGACTGAGATGGAGGGAGGGTGTCCAGCAGCCCTGGCCTGCCTGTACCTCGGGGCTGTATTTTAGAAGGCTGAGTGTACTGCTGGAATGACTTCAATGGAAATGTTTTTCCATTTACTATAAATCAAACACTGGAACCTGCATGGCCAAAGCCACACGTTCCTCAGGAGCTCTCCCAGGTGTGGAAGGCCAAAGGCTGGTGTTGGAGTCTGAAAAACAGAGCCCTCTCTGAATTCTTCAGAAAGAGATCAAAATGCAAGGTTTGAATTAAAACCTTGGGTTTGAATTAAAACCTTGGGATGGATTGAAGTATATTAAGCCACTCATACATAAAATAGAGGTGTGTATTTAAGTTTTAGATAAGTAAGTAAGGATGAATATGTTTTAAGTGCCTTAAAAAGTAAAAGCCGTAGACATTAGTGTAGAAAACAAGTCTTAAAAACAAGTTTCATTGAGAGCTCCAAAACATAGTTTTAGACATAATAAAAATATAGCGAGAATATTGCTTACATTTTTCAGATAGAACAGATAGGCCACATGTGTAGATTATATGTAAACTTTCATACTAAGAACCTAGAATTGTAATAGGTTAGGAAGAAACGCTTCAGATTTGTGTTTTTAGCTCATTAGGTAATTTGTAAATAAGAATCCATGTATTGGAGTGAGAGCTCTCTCACTCACTCGCTTCACTCTCCTTTCCTCCACCATCATCATCATCAGTACCACCACATGAAGAAGAGGAAGAAGAAGGAGGAGAAAAAGAAGAGGAGGGAGGGAGGGAGGAGGAGGAGGAGGANAAGAAGGAGGAGAAAAAGAAGAGGAGGGAGGGAGGAGGAGACGGCGACCAGGGGGCACCTGCCTCTCGAGCTCTGTACCAGCCACAGCCTCTTGCCTCTGCTCAGGACTCTGTACTAGAACTCAATTAGCCAAGAAAATGGAGCCTAATGAGGATCTGGGGCTGCAGGGAACACTGTGAGAAAATCATTCTCATTCCCAGAATCTCAGGTCTCTGTCCTGCTTTTCCAGGATCAAGGAGGACCTGTTGTGACCCAGGAGATCAAGGAGGACCTGCTGCAACTCTTGGGACCTTGCACCAGGAGCTGCTTCTGCTTCTAACTGGGACTTTACTTCTATTTGGGACTCTGAGATGAAAGCTTTTATATGGACTTGAACACCTGGGACTCTGCCTTTTGAGACTGATGTGCCTTTACAATAAACAACTTTATAGCAACTAACAACTGCTCAGCTCTTCTAAAGAAAACTGCAATCTCAACAGGCTGGCCCTGCTTGGGCTGCAGATATCCATGGGGATGTGGAGCTGCAGCCCTGGGCACTGCATGGCTTTTCCTGCTGGGCTGAGCTGCAGAGAGCTGGAACAGGCACAGAACTGGGGCTGGGGGCATTTTCTGGGGCACTGCAGGAGGCACAGCTCAGTTTGAAAGCTCCCAGGTCTGCAGACAGCACGAGGGATGGCCAACACCAACGGAGGCAAATCCTCTTTAAAGGAAAGTGCTGCCATGATTTCCAGGTGACCTTTCCCTTCAGGCACATCGAGCTGCTCCCCTTTCCACCTCATAAAATGGTGCTGTAGAGACTGCCAAGACCTTTGCTATAGAACACTCCAAATTTTGGGTGGAGTGTAACAGTGCAGGTTCAGTGCCTAATTGTTCCTGAGTAGCAACAACTGAAATCAGAGACTCATAGAATGTTAATATTTTGGTTGGTTGGTTTGGTTTGGTGCCTTTCTGTTGTTTTTTCAGTGTCATCACCACAGTAATCACCACACTCCATAGGAGGGAAGTTTGCAACTTGCTTGTGCTCTAGAACAAATGACAAGTCTAACACTGGTGAGCTGTTGTGGTCACTGCTTTGGGGATTATGAAGTGCCTGCAGTTTGTTCATCTCTTGGAAAAACATCTAAGTTGTTCACATGTAAAGCAAATTGAGTTTTTGTTGAATTTTTAAAAAATGCGACCATAAAAGTTTATCTATTGTGAATTAATTTGTTTTTAGTCTTGTACTACAGTATTCCTCTATTAAATGCACTCAAACAATGCAAAATGTATCCAGAGAACTAATCATCTGCAGAAATGGCTCAGTGAGTGTTGAGGCTGGACCAGAGCTATCAAATGGAAGCCATGGAAGATAGGGATGCAAAAACCTATTAAATCACTTAATCCTTCAAGCCTCAAATGCAAGGCATTTTCTTGGGGAGAAGGACATGTCAAACAGAGGAGAATTATTTCAGCAATGGATACTTTTGTGGTGTTTATTTTGTTGCACTGATGCATTAGCAATACTGGAGGAGTGCAAGAGCAGGGTGTCACCAGGTTTTGTACAGCCAGGGCTGAGTAACCCCGGCCATCAGGGCTGTGCTTCTGTGATGTCCTTTTCTGGGTAGGAAGTGTAAGATTGTGAGGTGGGAAAATGAGCCACGGGATGTCTGGGGGATGCCAATCCCCAGCTGTGGCTAAAGCAGCTGCATGTGGAGACTCCTCCAGAATGCACTGAAGTGTTGGAGAGAGGCTTAGAGGACACTGGAGCAGACTTGAGATCACAGAGTTTCTTCACAGAATGATTTGGGCTGGAAGGGCCCTTAAACCCCCCCCAGTGCCACCCCTGCCATGGCAGGGACACCTCCCACTGTCCCAGGCTGCTCCAGCCCCAATGTCCAACCTGGCCTTGGGCACTGCCAGGGATCCAGGGGCAGCCACAGCTGCTCTGGGCACCCTGTGCCAGCCCTGCCCACCCTGCCAGGGAACAATTCCTGCCCAAAAGAATTTATTCCTTCTCCTGTGAGAAGGGTGATCTGCTCTCAGATAAGGGGTTTGGTGGGCATGAAATTTTTTTCTTTTTTTGCCTGGCAGGGCTTTCAGGCTGGATTCACAGCAGCTGCCTCTTGGGGCTGGGAACTTCTCAGAGTCTTGCTTCAAACTGCCTGGAATTGGCTGGGTTTGAAGTGAGCACATTTGCTTAGTTTTGTTCTGTGTTTGCAATCCAAACCTAGAATCATAGAATGTCCTGAGCTGAAGGGACCCACCAGGACCATCCAGTCCAACTCCTGGTGCACAGGAGACCCCCACAATCCCACCCTGTGCCTGAGTGTGGTCCAGACACATCTCTAAGTGATTCCCATGTTATGCAAAGCTCCTCTATGTTTGTGCACACAGCAGTGCCTTTAATCAAGTTTTGCTCTACGTTGTTAATAATACAGAAAAGCTATTTCAAGTAATTAAAATGAGGGAAAAGTGTTATTTTACAATTATGCTGACAGCTTGCTTTGATCTTGGAACCTTTGTCAAGGTGTGTTAGTAATGCAAATGCATGCCCTCTCATTTATACCTGGAGTAAAGCTATCATTATGTTTACTAAGCCAGAACTGCCCTGTGAAACTGAAGTACTCTGTTAATTGTACTCCAGAATGGGATTGCTTGGCTTTTCTGACCTTTCTTCCCACTTGTCACTTCTGCATTACGAAGCTCAAGTGGAAAAGGAAGCATGTGGCAAAATAACAACAATTTTTGCAAACATTTAGATAATTTAAAAGATTAATAAAATACCAGTGCCCAGGGAGCTGGATTTGTCAGTTTGCAGTGCAGTACTGTAGGCATGGAATGTTTGTAGGTGACTTGAAGACAGCACAGCACTCTTTGTGCCTTCCTTGCTCCCCCGCTTTGCTCAGAGCAGGACAATGTTTGTGACAAAGGATTTGGCCCCACAGATGCTCAGTATTCAACTGTAGCTTAATACACTCTGAAATGAAAATTCTTGTAACTTTGCTGTACTGAGGGCAGTGTTTTCAGACCTGGACATCTCACCAAGGGTTGCACATACCCTCCTGTAGCTTCTGTTTGCCTTCCCTGCTCCTGTCTCCTGAGCTGCCTCCACCTTACTAAGGCAGGTGATGGGGGAGAGAGCTGGGAGAGAAAGGGAAAAGTTTCTTCAGGAGCTGGGTGCAAATTCCAGCACGAGCTGTGCTAGGGTGCAGCTTCTTCACCTGACCTTTGTGACGTGAAGCTCCCCGATATATTCAGCCTTGGCTGTAGATTGCATTAATCCTACATGACCCAGGCTGGGAAGATGCTGATTTTGTTCAGGAATGGATGCAAATTTCTGCAAGTTATGCTGGTTTTTGTTTGGGGTGGCATGAATATGTTACCCAGCTCTGCATGTGTTAACTGCAAATATTTAGTTGTGATGCAGAGCTATTTTTGTAGCTTCTTTTTTTTTTTTTTTTTTAAGTAAATTTATGATAAAATAGTTGATAAGAAAGCAAATGATGCCCTGCCTGTTTTCCTTTTCCTCTTCTCAATTTCTTACAGTTAGTGGAAGGACTTGGAGGCAGCTTTGGAGCATGTTTTAAGAGCCATCATTCACATCATGTCAGGGTTTCCAGGATGTTACAAAATCTAAATCAACCATAATGGCAACACTGCCTGGAAATTACTTTGCTTACAAGTGAAAAGAAACAAAGCCTGTCCCCTATGTGCTGTACCCGGGGTAATTAACATTTGGGTGAGTGGCTGGCTCTGAGATTGCTGGAAGCATTCACTCAGCTCTTGTGCTGGTTTGTGAGTGACCAGATGGGTGCAGGGGGGACCCCAGCCCTGTGCCCCTGCTGCTCCTTGTCACCTGGACAGAATCCCCTCAGGTGGGTCACACAGCTCCTGGAGTGGGGCCAGCTCTGAGGGCTCTGCCTGGCCACAAGTTGTGCCACTTGTGCCCCACATGTCACTGCCTTGTCACCCCCCAGGCAAGCTCTGCTCCCTGCTGGGACTCCACAAACAAAATCCTCCTTCCCTCCTCAGCCTCCAGATAGCAGCAGAATACCTGCTGTCCATCAGGTTATTTCTTGATTCCCACCCCCAATATTTTTCATCTTATTAATTCCCCTTCACAATATTTAAAATGTTAATTCCATCTTTGCTAAGTCTCCTGTTTCCCAGTGAGAATAGGACCAAGCTGTTTAATCTTTCCACACAACCCACTGCAATTTTTTTGGAATTGTTATAATTTTGATTACTTTGTAATGCACCTCCCAGAACAATTATAAACTCTGTAAACTGAAGCTGTGACAAGCTGTTTGTTGGGGATTTGGGCCCTGCTGAGGGAGCCTTTGGATACTGGCCTTGGAATCTGTGCTTCCTAGCCAGCCTGTGCATGGAGTGCTTGTTTTGGGGGATGTGGGGTGAGGATCTTCCAGGGAAAGCAGCTTGGGCAGGATCAGAGCAGACTGGGAGGGATCTCCTCCTTCTGATCGTGTAAAACAATAGAGAACAGCAAAGGGCCCTGGGTAATATCTTTGAAAATTAAACAGGAAAGGAAGGAAATTAAAAAGGTCAGGGGCTGTTCCTGCAGGATGCAGCCATTTGGATGGTGGGCTCTGGTAGGGCTCCAGGGATCCCACAGGGGTGCACATGGACCTGCCTTCTCTCGTGCTCTGTGAGAGCTGGGCTGCTCACAAAACCTAGAGCTGGTTTTGTAGGAAAGGTCCTTTGCATCACCAATGGCCACATTTTATGGGATGAAATGGGAATTTTGAGGAAATAGCGTCTTTCAAGTGCAGCTAGAGACTTTTTCTTTTCCCATTAATTTGGGATCTTGCAACATCTGAATGAATTTGCTCAGTCTCTCCCATATTCTTATGCTTTGCCTAAGATTTTCCCCAAACCTTAGGCAATGCACAAGAATTTTTTAAAAATGCATTTTTTCACTTGTTTGTCTGTTTAAAGTAAAATCTGCAGGTTGCTGCTACCACAATTAGGATGCTTTATTGCTGAAATGGGTGGCTTGTTTTCCTGGGTAGACCCTGAGAGTGTGGTGGAACATCACCCTTTTTCTGGGAGGGGAAAGCTGCTAAGTGAAGGGTGAGATCCTCTCCCCCTCCCTGGCACTGCCACACTTCCCTTTCCCAGGTCTGGGGAGAAGTGTCCCAGAGACACGGGGACATGCAGGAATTCCCTAGGTTTGGCTTCCCAGTGTGAGTTGCTCCAGTAAAGTAGAAGTGTAGAAGTAAGTTGTGACTGCTGAACAGAGGAGTAACCAGAGGATAAAGCCAGGAGCTGTTTGTGCTGTAGCAGCAGCATTAGGAGGGTGCCTAGCTGGGGGTGAATAGGTGTGTGGGTGACTCCAAAATCCACATCACAAACCTCGTGTGCCATGAGTTAAAGCAGATACATTGCTACCCACTGGGACTTACTTCAAGTGCCTTATATTTGGCACAGTGTGACTTTAGATTACATGAGGAAATGCTAAGTGTGGAGCTCTTACTGCTCTACTCAGGCTTGGCAATTATGAAGAATAAAAAATTTACCAGAGCCTAAGCTCTTTGATAGTTATAAACATGGGGAGAATTAAGGGACAGGAAAATTATAGCAACTCAGCTAAACCACTATAATTAAGGCTGAATTGCTTTTTATATTGCTGCATTCATAAGTAGAATGTTGAAATAAATAAAAAGTAAAAGCTCAAATACGGTTTCAGACTTAAATTTAGGTAGGACAAAGCTGTTTTTCTATCCATGTGTGTGTGTAACTTCCAGTTTCTGTCATCCTCCTCCTACTCTTAATGATGATGTCTTGCCCTCCAGATCCAAATATCTCCTGAGCTTTCTCCAATGGGAAGACTGGGCTTTTCCTTTCCTGCCTGTCTCACTGAATGCTTTTTACAAAAGGCTCCTAAATCACTTGTGTGGGTTTCAAATCCCCTGTGCAATGGAATCAGAGGCACCCTCACCTCCTTCACATTCAGACTGAGACCCAGCAAGTTGAAGGTTTTTCAAGCTGAGTTTGTTTTTTTTTCCTTCTAAGGGGTGTGTGGTTTGTTTGGTTTTAATTTTACGTAACACCACAGAATATGGTGAGTGTAAGGGCCTCCAGTGAGTATTCGAGGTTGTCTTGGTTTGAAAGACAGGTGTCTGCCAAGAAAGGCAGGAGCCTCTTTTTTAAAATGGAGAATATAAATCCTCTCCCTCCAAATTATTATAATTTTGAAATTAAGGGGCCCTCAGGCAAAGATATGGGAACAGAAATAACAGTTCTTTACTAGGAAAATTAAAATAGAAATACAGTATTACAAAAAACAAATCCCAAAACACTGACAGAGTCAGAATGCAACCTGACAGGTTCTACTTAGGCTGAAAGTGATGTAAAGCCTTCAGAAATACAGAGTTCCCCAAGTTTGGTGAAAATCCTCAGCTCGGGGGGAAAGACCTACATTAAAGCTCCTTCAGGGGGAAAATCTGGCAGAACTCAATCCGTGCTTGCTCTGGGAGGTGGATGAGTTATCAGCCAGGCAAACGAGGGGCTTGGGAAGCAGCTGAAAGCATACCCAGAGGAGGTCAGGACATGCAGGACATGGGGCTTGCTGTTGGTAAGCTTGTTTGGGTCAGCAGGTCTGAAATGGGAATAAATTCCCCTGTGTGCATTTCAAAGGCAGCTTAGGCAGACAGGCTTTCTTCCTGATGAAAACCAGTCTGAAGCCTCTGCAAGTGATAAAATACACAAGAAAACAAAATGGCCTTCGTGGAGAGAATTCTCAGGTGCTATCATGCTTGTGCAGGCAGCAGCAATCTAATCACAGCTATATTCTGCATTATTCTGACACAATAAACTCCATCAGTGGCACGGCTTGTGTGCCCCCTGCCTCCCCCCTCCATTTCACAAACCAGTTATTTTGGAAACCATAAAGCTGACTTTAAAGGCCTAGCTCACATTAATTTGGGACTCCCCTTAAATAGTGTCCTGAGTTATGAAATGACAAAGCTTGGAAGCAGCTCTGAGTGACATTCATGGTAAATTGGTTCCACGACAGAGGGAGCGAGGCCACCTTTGAGCGCTTCTGTGAGTCCCAACAAACTGAGCATTGATCTCAGCATGTTCCAGAGAGGGGAGAACCTTGATTTCCCCTTGAATGGAAGCAGCAGTGAACCTTTTTTCTCTGCTTCTAAATTCCTTTTCATGTAAGCTTTGCTGTCTCTTTGTAACCATCTGCTGCAGTGCTCTGCACTCTGAGCTTGTCTCACATTTCACATTTTTTGTGTTTGTTTTTGTGGCAGTGGAGAAGAGCTGGAGGATGTGAGTTTCAAAAAGTTCACAAAGCAAAAGAGCAACTGAGGCAAAGGACATCCCAGTTTGAGGGAATTTAAAATTTATTGTTAAAAAAACATATCTGGTTTAAAAATCCTGAGCATTTCAAATGCAGTTATCAGGCTCCACCTGGTCATCTCCACCATCTTCGAGATCTTCACTTAACCCTAAATGTGCCTTCATGGTGTCCATGACTTGTTGGAGCGGGAAAGTGGATGTACATCTCTAAATTTAGCATTTTTAAGAATGATGAGCTGGTTTTGATTTGCAAAATAGGATTGTTCTCTGAAATAAATTTTGGTAATGCTGACAAGACTTTCCCACAGAAAGGTAAACTTTAGTTCAAAGCTTGTTAAGTGGAAGATAATCTATATTTTCAAGGGGCAAGAACATGTAAACCTAATTTCTCTGTAATGTTTAGGCCAGAAGTTGGGTTGGAGGGTGTCTTTCTTTTGGATTTAGGCACAGCAGGAATAGGCTCAAACAGACTTCATTTGGTAGGAGTAATAAATTAAGGTGTCTTATAGAACTCTGAACAGGATGTTTTGATAAACTTTTTAAATGCAGTAAGTTTTTGGCATCAAATAATTTTTATAATTTTTATTTTAAGCATAGATAGTTAACATTTCTGTGTCATGTTTACAGACTGGTCAGGCTGTTCCAGAGGTCCACAGCTGGAGCCACTGGGCTTTTATCCAGCAGGGCTTTTGGACTTGTCCAGCACCCACTGAAATGTGATGAGGTAAAGACAGAGCCATTTTTAGGTTCCTTTGAGCTGTTGAAATGTTTCCTAATTCTGCCTCTGTATTATTACACATCTGCCAAGGTTTGGGGATTCATAAAGCTAAAAGCAAAACCTGTGTTTGAAGCTCAGAATGATCATTTGGGAACCTCAGCTAGGCTGCTGCTGCCCCCCAAGCCTTGGCTGCATTTTGGGGTGTGGGAAGGGGCTGCTGAGGCAGCTTTGGTGCAGTTGTCACCAAGTTCTGTGTCTTTGGAAGAGCAATAGGAGCAGGAAATTCCAAGGGGGAGCACCCTCAGGTCCTGCTGCTGCAGAGCCTTGGGCTGAGACAGTCTGAGCTCAGCCTGGGTGAGTGGTTTGTTTTGTTAAGAAATATCAATATGATGGTTGCTAAATGATCAGCAGAAAGGAGGAATGTTTACAGCACTGTAAATGAGGATTGGAAGTGATAGCAAATTTCAAACAAAACTCTACAAGCTCTAGGTTATTACTAGAAGGTTCTACAAATATGATCTCTCTGCAGAGAAATTTCAGAAATCAGGAATCTTGTTTAACTTCTGGGATTTTACCCTAGGAGAAACAAAGGCAGCATGAGAATGCCAGGGGTGCAAATTTTAAACTGGGTGTGCATATCCCACACCCCTCACTGCTCCAGGTTTGAGACCTCCCAGCTGATGAGGAGCTCCTTGGGATGAGTTCCTTTATGACACTGAGAATTCAGCCCAAACTCCTTCAGCAGTACAAGGGATGACACTTTAAGGACTTTCAAAGCAAATCAATTTCATTTCAAATTTAGATAATGAATTATTTTGTAGGTTTTTTCCTGCTATTATTAAAAATAAATCTGTTTCTTCCCTAGCTGGATGAGTCCCACAGGGTGTTTCTAAGAGCAGCCCCCAAAGGCTCAGCTTGCTAAGATGCCTGCAGTGCCCTGGCCTGGAGCAATGGGTGTAGTTCTGTGGAAAGGCCTCCTTTTCCATGGGATTGAAGAGAAGTGCCATGTTAGGGAAGGCTCCCAAGGATTGCTCTCAAAAAGTGGAAATTTCTGCATCCTGGATTGGCTCAAGATTTGCATTTTGGTGGCATCAGGTTCCACTCTCTGACAGCAAAATTAAAGGGACAGGAGAGCTGGAGATGCTTGGGGTCATGTTCTACTCTGGTGCCATCAGCTCAACAGGTAAAAAGAACTGAATGTTTCTCTTGGCTTGATGCAAGAGATTTTAATGTGACAACCTCAATAATGTGATCAAAATTTGGAAAAGCAAAGCTGGTTGTGGCAGCTGGAGAGGTGACAGGGCTGAGATAAAGCCTGCACAGACTCCAGGGAACACAGGTCCATGCACAAGCTTCCCCTAGCATTAAGCAATAATTCATATTGAAAACTGAAAGTTTTGCTGGACATTTAATTTCTTACAGGAAATATTTCAACATTAAATTTCATTAAGCTCAGAGTAACTTAAAGTAGTCTAGGAAGAGAGAAATGGAATGAGCATTTACCCAAAGAAGCACCAGTTCTGCCTTCACTTAATTTTTTGCAAAATGTAGTATGAAATTCCAAAAAGAGTCAGCTGTAGATGTGATTTGATGCCTAAGTAGGATAATTTTGAATTATGACTTGTGTTAAAAAAATAAAAAGTCCTCTTCAGATGTAAGACAAGAGAGAAAGAGGAGAGATGTGCTTATTATAGTCAAGAACTGTGATACATAGGCATCAATGATTCCATTTGTTTTATATACTTGCTTGTCATTTTAATGGTTTATTATCAGGGATCCAGTCAAAATTGGCAATAAAAAGAATATAGATTTACTTTGATTCAAAGTCTGCAGCAGAAATGCCAGCAGAAAGGATAAATAAGGCATGGAAAATATGCTGTTAATAAGGGAAATACAAGTAGTTCTAAGCATATTTCATACACTTTTTCTTTATTTTGTTTTCAAAGAGATTGTTGAATGCACTAAAATTATTAAGTTATAGTGAACAGTACCTTGAACGTGGTTTGAAATATTCCATTCTAGAGCAAACTTGGGTTTGTTCTTGTAAATCTATTCTTATAAATAATTTTCAGAGAAGACGAAGATAAAAATATGGTCCTTTCTGATTTTGTGTACTTTACAGGAAAGGAGGATTTTTTTCTACAAGAGCCTTGTTGCTTTTCAGTGCAAATTCTCCACTTGAAGAGGGGGAATTCCCTGGGGAATTTTGTGGCATCAGGTCTCTGTATTGTTCTGCTCTTCAATGGCCAAACACAGTGTGCAAGTGAGAAAATGAAAAGGGACTAAACACAGTTCAGTCTTTTTTGATGCCAAAAAACCATTGGCTGGCCAAGCAATGGGCTGGGTCAGGCAATCAAACTGTGTCCTGGTTTGGGGTCACTCTCTCTATCTAACTTAGGAGTCTTACAGCAGAAAGCTCTGATTAGAGCACTTCCAAGTAGTTTTGTATACAGTGGATTCCGTGCCTCAGGTTGTCTTTGCTGACACCTGTATTTTTCCCATTTCAGGAGGAGAAAACAAAATATTTAATTCAGCAAATTTAAGCAGCTTGTTTGCAATTTTTAGCAACTGTAAAAGTGATGGGGCTGAAATGACTCTTGTCTGGACTTGCTGGCGCTGTAGTCACGTACACTCCTGCAGGTTCCTTCTAAACTGTTTGGCTCTTTTACCTCTTCCTTTTCTTTTATATTCACTAAAGGTATAGGAAAATATCCCTCTTTCTTTTAAGACAGATCTAAAAAACCCCAACACTTAAAACCTTGAAGTGACAGAAAATTTTTTAGCCTCAATGGCACCTTTTCCCTTGGGACAGATCAATCTGCACTTCATGGCAGGGAGGAGAAACCAGCTTGCTGTGTTTTACTCAGCAGCCCAGCACAAATCTGGTGGGCAAATCCATTGCAAGAAAGAATCCATACTGCTTTCACAGAAAAAAAACAAACCTGCTCTCAGCCATTGATCTGGAGCTCCAGAGCTGCTGGGTTTGTGTGAGACCTGCAGGGGGCTGAGCCTGGCAGGCAGGGGCTGCTGCAGTTCAGTGGTATCCCCAAAACCCACCAGGGAGAATCAGCTCAGCCGTGGGGAAAACAACAGCAAAAGTCAGTGCAAAGCCAGGAGGGTGTGGAGTTAAGTGGTCATTATCATGCCAGGCAGGCATGGTGTGTGCTCAGGACTGCTGCCATGGAAATCTGCAGAGGGAGACCTTGCTGCTGCCCCATTGATTTCAGGTGCCTCTGGGAATATTCTGGACTTGTATGACTGCCTGCCTGGAAGTCCCCAGACAAAGTGGAAAAATATGTTCAGTGCAAGAAAATAGAAAAGCAAGTTTCTCTTTCCAAGAGATGAGTTTGTGGATGTACTTCCTGATCTTTCCAGAAAAAAATGGGTAACAACTGGAAAGAATCTGTGACAGACATTGGTGGGGGGAAAGAAGGAGAATAAAATGAGAGACAGGGGAGGATTTGTGTGGCTTCAAAAGGAGGGAAGAGCTGAACCAGACTGCAACAGTCCACAGTAAAGCAGGTTAGAGAGGCCAGGTCTTGCCAGTGCCCTCTGGGGTGTGTTCTCATGCAGACACTCAGCCTCTCACAGCACCAGTAGAACTTTTGCAGCTAAATTGTCCTTCCTGTGCTGGATCCAGGTCCCCAAATCATGATTCTCATTTTTCATTACCCCTTGGCCTGAGCTGGCTACAGCTTTCTTTGTGGTGGTTCTGCTGGGCTGGACCCCAGGGCTGCCCACTGGCTGAATTTCTTCATCTGTTTCTTTTTCTCTGCTTGGAGTCCTGGTCTGGAGAGATCTGAGATCCATCATGTGGGATCTGGGACTTTGGACACCAAATTGTGTCTGGCTGGATCAAATCTAGGTCTCTCAAGGCCTGGGCTTATTTAGACCACATGGGAAGATGAATTAGCAGTGACATATCCAGGGTATTTTGGACTGGCTGCATGTGCTCAATAAACCTGACACCTTCTGGCCAGGGCAGCAGTCCATGGACAGGAGAGCTGGAGTGCTGGACATAACTCACACCACAATTCAGTGCTTAAGTAGCTGTTCAAACACTCCAGACAGCCTATGGGCAATCATTCATACCTCCCATCCCCAGGACCCTGAGATTTACCACTGCCCTGCTAGGAAATGCATTTGAAGAGGACTAAGTGCCCCAGGCTCCCAAAGACTCTCTGATTTAAGAGTGCTGTCTTATGTGAGATCTCTCTGAACAGGAGCCATCAATACATCCTGACCTTGCCTTGTCCCTGCTCTGCATGTCAGTGATCTGTTCAGCTCTTCCAGGGTTTTGGAGTGGGGCCATCAGGTTCTGTGTAGGCAGATTTCCAGCTGGTTACACTGGAGCAGAGAGGATGAAAGTGGGTTTTCAGAGCTCTCTTAGGAGGCTGTTCTCTGGTCCTTGTGCTGTTCAAGACTGCCTGTGCTGGCTGGAAGTGTAAAATGGTGTGGAATGGAGAGCACTGCCCTGAGTACAGACAGCAACAGCTCCTTGTACTGAGAGCTGCCTGGATGGGATTGCATTTCCAAAACAGAGGAAGGGGTGCTGGTGAATTCCAAGGCAAAGGGCTGTGCATCAGGGAGGAAAAAGGCTTTGTGTTTAAATGCAGTTCATCACTTCACTCTGCCCAGTGGAGAGGATAGCAAAACCTATCAAAAGCATATCAAGCTCAGGAGAAAGTAACTGCTCTTACTCTGCTGTTCCTGGATGTCCTGAGCCCTTCTCTTTCTCCCCTCAGCCCCAAGGGCTGTTTCTGTTCTGTGCTCTCTGTTGCTTTTGAGATCTCAAAGGCAACCTGTGTGAAGGAAAAGGGTATTTCCAGGAGAAGGGAGCCCAGTTCTGCTTGGTGGTGTCTGGAGCCCATAGCAGGGCCTTGTCCTGGAGCCCTTTCTTTGTTTTATGGATCTGCTCCCTTTCCTTGGGGTTTTTCTGCTGAATGCTGAATGCACTGGATGGTCCCACTCAGTTGTTTGTGGCCACTAGCAGAGGGCTGGGCAGTGTTCAGGAGGGTCCAGGCCAGCATTCCCTACAGCCAGGGAGAACTGGACCCCCCCTGGAATGGATGTGCTCCTCACAGGCAGCAAGGAGGTGCAGCCTCAGCCTTGTGCAGATAAGGATGCTGCTGGAGGGGCTGAAGCCACCTCATGCAAGAAGGGGGACAGATACCCAGCCCCAGGGCAGTGAGACTGAGACCTCTACTTGGGAATAAGCCAAAAGAAAATTCCTTGCAAAGCCTATGGATTGCTTTCACAGTATCCAGAGGCCTGTTCATTTTGCATGTCTATTTGCCCAGTTCTTTTTGATTATCTGGCTGCAGCTGTGAAAACAGCAGGCTTGTGCATACTTGCCCTCTCTTAAAGTTTGGTCCATACTACAAACATTGTAAATCTGAAAACCTTAGTACATTGCAGACAGAAAAATATCCATATTAGGGATCCCTGGGTACAACTGGGACTTATAGCAGCAGGATATTTTATGGTCCTTTTACCTGGGTGTACAGGTTCTACTGGGTACTGATGTGGTCAGCCAGAGGCAGGGTGCTAAAGTCAGAACATAAGATATGAATGACTGCGGGTTTGTACTGTAAATCTGTACAGCCAAGGAGATGGCCAGGGAGCTGGTGCCAGGGCAAGGAGGGCCTTTGTCAGTCTGTGCAGAGGGACATGCAGCAGTGAGCTCGGGTGCTCTGTCCCTTGGGAGGTGAACTCCACGCTCAGCCTGGTGCTCCAAGGGCAGGTGACACCTGGGGACAGCTGAGCAGAGCCAGGCTGGGCTGGGCAGCTGGGGATGCTCTGAGTGCTCAAACCAGGCCTTTTCTCATGGCTGCATTCCCTCATTCCTCACCCCAGGGGAGCAAGGGAAACAGGGTGTGGGATTTTGGTGGTGCATGTTTGAATTGATGCAGTGTTTTAACTACTGCAGTTGTTCTGGGATTGATGTTTTAAGGCAGTGTCTCACTCCTCTCACTATTCAGCTGTATTTTAGAGAATGTTGTCACTTCTCAAGGTGACAGAGCTTTGTAAAAGTAGGAAGTGGCTGCTGCCTGTTTCTGCCTGCTGTCCTGGCTGTCCTGGACCTGTGAATTCTGCCTTTCACCACTGTGCCACTCTGAGCCAGCACAGCTTGACTTGCAGGCGTGGGAGTGAGCTGGGGTTCCCTCCAGTGCAGATCTCTGAAATATGTTCAGGTCAGATCCTCGTTAGTCAGACAGAGGAAACACAACATCTTAATTAGCCAGGGAGTTGTTCATGCTTGTGTGTGCACTCTATGGAAAATAACATGTTAAAGAAACAACTGTGGTGGTGAAAATATTTTTGTTCAGTTTTTTTAAAATTTAACACATCTATTTCATTGCTCGTTTTGACCACAAGCTGAAATGGTTGTGATTTTGTTGTTTGTTTTTGTTTTTTGTTTTTGTTTTGTGGGGTTTTTTTTCCCCTGCTTTCCACTCCCTGGTTGAGATGTGTTTGATGATGTGGGTGTGACTGTCAGGTAGCTGCAGTTCTGCCCTGGGCTCTCTGGCTGTGTGTTTGCCCACAAGGATCAGGGATTTCCAGCAGCTGATGGGATCTCGGCTGCATGAGGAGCACAGGATGAGGCAGGAACTCCACACAGTTTCACCTGGTTTGTCTAAGAGGCAAAACAGGAACTAAGAGGAAAGAAAGAAAGAAGGTTTTGTGAGCTCTGAATTAAAATGCCAGTACTCCATCTTCCCATGAATTTCTGTCTTTCTGCCTGTCTCCTCAGCTATAGGATTGGGACATTTCTAATTTTCAGTGATGTAAGAAGCAGTATTGTATGATAGAATCACCTAATTACCTCATCACTCTTTGCAAAATAATGATTTCCACGTGTTTTATTCAACCTTGGGACAGTGAGTGCATGGATACAGCTGGCACTCCTTGGCAGGAATCCTTTGGAGATGCATTGCTTTCTTCTGTGCTCCTCCTACAACCTCTGCTCGTGTCCTTTGATGTTGGTGTTCTGCTTTAATAGGACTCATCCTTTTACTGCAACATCAGAGTGCTGTGAATAAGAGTTTGTTCTGCTTTAGTTTCTTCTTGCTGTCAACCATGGATGCCTTTTGGTTTATTTTTTTTCTCTGGGTTTTTATTTTTTCTTGTTCCCTATCAGAAGATGTGTATCAGGGAATAGGATCTCTTAAAAGCTTTATTTCAGACTTTAAAGTGAACTGCTCTTGCTGCTCTTTTCCATGGCTCTGGGAAGCCATGGTAGTTCAACACTGAAATGCCCATTAGTGCCATTAGCTTACAGATCTGAGATTCTCTCATCTTTTGAGAACATTACTCATTACTCCATCCTATTAATAACAGCAGTGGAGCTGTTAGTTCATTTTTACTCAGAGTTATTAATTTGTCTTATTTTTAACTTAATTTGTTTTCTTCTTGATATCTCAGGGTTTTTTCAGTGCTCTTTCAACAGCCAAAATCTTCTTTAAACTCTATTAGAGGTAAGATGGTGACTTGTAGACTTTGACTGCTGGGTCAGTTCCTGTTTTTGGGAAGAAAGGATGAACAACAGTAGTGTCTTGGCTGTGCTCTGGTGACTCCCCCAAGGTGTCTGGAGCAAGGGCAGCCCGTGGAGAAGGGAGCCAGGGCTGGGGCAGGGCAGCTGAGCTGTGCCTGGCTCTGGGGATGTGCTTTGCTCACCCCATGGCCTCAGTGCTGAATTCCTGCTGTTCTGGAGCAGAGGTGCTCCTGCATCCCTGGGAGGGGTCCCTGCTCCCCATGGAGGGTCCTGGTGCCTTCAGGGAGGGCTGGTGGAGTGCTGGAGATAATCCCTGAGTGCCTCACAAAGCTGAGGTGAATTGGGTGTCCATCCAAGGAACTTTATCCATATTCACTTTCAGTGTTTGCTGTGTCATAGCTGCAACCTTCCACAAGCCAGTATGAACACCTCGTTTGCTTTTGTGCCTTGAATCCTAAAATGTACTGACCTTTATCATTCAGATATCAATTAAACTCTGTCTCTACACATACCAACAGTTAAATCACTTGAACAGACATGGTTAATATCTGCTGGAATAATTTAATAAATCCTTGCTTAAAAAATAGTGATGCGTTTTTACTTTATATATACTTATTTATCTTGCTTTTAAATTTATTAATTTAATATTAATTTATTAAATTTATTAACTAAAAAAAAAAGAAAAGAAAATGTTTTTGAGTTTTGGTGGGAGAAAAAAATAAAGGGTAAAGAATGGTGGGCATAGTTCTGAGACCAGCCTGCTCAGTTCTGTAAAACCATGCACCAGTGTCCCTAAAAAATAAAATATGAAAACAAAAACCATGAAACAAAACCTTAGATATTTAATAAAACCATGTTGACACTAAACATAAGCAGTTATGAAGCAGCCTAAACAGAGTAAGTGAATAAAATGTTCAGGGCAGAATTGTTGTGTTTCCTGGTGGGATCAGGGATTCTGTGAGAGTGGCAATTGCCAGTTTTACTCTGGGGTCTTTCCACTGGAGTTTCCTCTGAGCTGCCTCCAGAGCCTGGTGCTCCAGATTTACACCCACAATTAAGGGCAGGTGGAATTTATGGCTGTTTGATTAGGCTGTTGCAAATGTTTAGCTTTGGGCTGGTTTAATGAGCTGGCTCAGGTTATGAATCAAGTGTGCCATTCATCACAGGGGCAAAACTTTGGGATGTGACTGGCAAGTGCAAATGTGTGTTTGCAAGGTCACACAGTGACTATATAACCCAGCACTTGAAATTTAATGAAGAATGATGCTTTCCTGGCTTAAATCTTTGCAATGGAGGGAGCCTTTTGCTCAATTAAATAGAAGAAGACAGCACGATGTATCTCTGGGTAATGTTGAATTTCTACATTTTAAATGTTAGTTCAAAGATGCATTGAAATAAAAGCAGGAGTGTTTGCATTCCCAGTCACACACAGAGGGGCAGGGAGCTCTGGGTCCCACAGGCAGCTCGTGGTGATAATGTCATGTCCAGGTGTATTGCAGCCAGGAATATTGCAGTCAAGAATAGCCCACAAGCACGACAGGAAATGAATCCAGAAAGTACATTCTTTCAGGGTTATCAGCTCATCTGAAACAGCATCAAAACTCAGCCCATAATATAATCTATTCAGCATTTGTTTCTTTCAGGCTTACAAGGAGCATCGTGTCCCAGAGGAATGCTGTGCATAATGAAAGACCTACCTGCTGAGAGATATTGGATGGGCAGTTCAGCTGCTGCTTGGTGAGAGACAAACTACATCTGGCACAAAAAATGGGAGCAGCAAACTTCCTTTAAATGTAGCTATAAACTGCCAGGCATGATTCATCAGCTGAGAGGGCTGGAATTTTTGATGGCAATGAAATCTTGCAGAGTCATACATTTACCAAACTCTACTGGCTGATGACTGATAGCTTTTACAAAAGAATCCAAGTGAGCCCTTGCTGTAGCTTTGAGATCTTCTGCCTTCCAAAGAGGTGTTCCAGGCTTCTTCCTAAGGTTACTGCTCTGCCATCTCCCTCCTGCCCTAAGAAAGGACTGAACACATTCCTTGTGTCAGTAGAGAGCTCTGTAAAGGCTGCATCAGACACTCAGTGACTGAAAGTGCTGGTGGGACCCCTGTGCCTGTGGGCACCAAAGCAGAGAAATGACTCCTGAAATGCACTTCTTCCTGTCTGGATATCACTGTGATGTATTCCCAGCAGAATATTAAACAGCTAATCTGAACAGAAACACTGGATCCTTGCAGGAAATCTGTAGTACAAACCAGAATATTTTCAGCAGGTTTTGAGACTTACTCTTCTGTATGGAAATGATAAAATCATCAGCAGTATCTTCCTTTCCTTTGTATTTTCAGACTGTAATGGAGAATTTTGGTTCCATATAATAAGGATAAATTAGTGAAAATAGAAATCATTATTTAAAACCTTAATATAATGGGGGCAAAAGAAAACGAGAGAATTCCTTGATGCTCGTTGGAGTCTTCAGTTACTCTGATAAGGAAGCTCTTACTTGAACAAACCCAGAATCAGTTTTCTTTTGACAGAAGTTCCCTGGAGGTTCATTGTTTTACCAATCTGCAGTACCAGGAAACTTCTGTGATGAACTTATAAAATTGCCTGAACAAACCATTTTGAGTGGTAACATTTTTTTACCTTCTGAGGGAGCACAAGCACAGCATGGAAGAGTGCAAATGCATCTTGGAGGATGGAAAACACCCTGACAGCAAAATATGGAAGGCTTAATCATGGCACAACCCACTGATTCCTACCTTATACGTTCTTTCCAAAAATTACTGCATTTTGTGTTTGGGAAATCCCCCAGTGGTGGTGATGATAGTGCTGCAAAGCACATGAGTTAATCCATGAAGTTCAGAGGGCTTCCACCTGCCCAGGCACAGTCAGAATATTCATGGGACAGTCATTAAGAAATGTTTACAGTCCTTTGACCACTTCACATGCACAACTCCTTGGGCTCAAAGTCATGAAAATATGGAGACTACTCTGATACTTGGTGACTTTGACTTTAAAAAACCCATCTAATGAATTTTAGCCACCTCATGATACTCTCTTATGACATGGCAAGTAAGTATTGCTAATTAGCAAGTAGGGCTAAACATTTTTGATCATGGACAATTGAGATTGAGGCTTATTTAGTTCACCATTGGATTGGAGAAGCATTTTTCCCTGGAGTAAATAATTATTGGCATCTGTGAAATTGGATTAATACAATGGTTTTATTGACTCTAAAAGTAAATCTTTGTTTGAGATGCTCCCTTAAATACAAGTCAGGATGTGTCCAGATTGGAGTTCTCATGTTTGGGGGAATTGAATTTGCCAGAATTGATGATAAAAGTTGGTTAGTTAGTGAAATTGAGCTAGATGAATTTTTAAGTGATGTGCTAAAAGCTGCAGGTTAAATTCTGCTTTGTGCCAAAGCTTTCTGCTGAATTGTTATGAGTTTATGCTACAAATATGGTGCCTTAATATCCACTTTTTTCCCTTAACTCACCTGAAAGTTATTGTATATTAAGATGCTGGCTTCTCCAAGTACCTTGATACTTCCTGCAGGGGAGATAATGGGAAGTTATTGATGCATTTTGACAGCTTTTCAAACAGGTTGTCTGTGTGAAACAGAACTGTACAAAATGCAGCCTTCCAGACGTTAACGTGTAATTTGTCATTGTAGGAACAGTAAAACAAGCCTGGAATGTGTCTCAATTTTCTGAGCAGCAAATGAACAAAAAAAAAAAAATCTCTCTGTGAGGCACTTCTTGGTCCTGGCACAAAGGAGTCCCAGGGGGAGCTCTGAGCTCCAGGCTGGGGTGTGTGGGAGTGTTGGAGCAGTGGGAGCAGCGAGCGCCAGGATGGGGCCAGTGCCAGTGCCAGTGACAATGACAGTGACAATGACAATGACAGGCTCCTCTGATCTGCTCCTGAAACAGCCTCTGACCCAGCCACCCAGTTGACCCAAGGAGTTATTTTCTTTTTTTCTTCCTCATTCCCTCCCCTCCCTTGGCCCCTGCCTTGCCGTGGCTGTGCTTGCTGTAATTGTGTCACCAGGAGCCATCGCAGCCAAGTGCTCCAGTGTCCGCATCCTCCTGCCTTTCATGTCCTTGCCTCAGAATTAACTGTAACAGGAATCCCATGTGTAAGCAGAAATACTGTCAATATTGAATATTTTTAAACTGAGCCTGGGATATTTTTACCTTTTCTTTAATGCAGGCTATTAAACCCTCTTTCATACAGGGCAATTTTTTGATACAAAGTCAACACAAAAACTTCTCTAATATAAACCCCTGTGTATCTCTTCTTTCACTGTAACCACTGTTGTGAGAACTGCTGAAAGGAGGTCTTGATCTGGCATTTAATATTCTAAGAGAATCACAAGGTTGTGATTATTGGGTTTGGAAGTTGCCACTGACTTCACTTTACCAGAACTGATGCTACAGTCCCTAATGAGAAGGGCAAGTTACAGGCAGCTACGTTTCAATGTCCACCAGAGCCTTCCAGATATTCTGAGCCCCAGAGGAGGCTGTTTTATCCTTCCTATCCTGTATGGCCAGTAGCACCCATTTCATCTCCCACCTTAGAAGAGCAAGAACTGAATTAATGCCTGTCTTTAAGCAACTGGACAGTTTCCAGCCAGTATTTCAGTGTCTGGCTTAAATGAACACCTAACAATAAATGCACAAATACCTGTTTTCTTCAATGGCATCAGTAGGGCTCAGAGGCTGCAAAAGGACTCAGTTGTATATTTGACTTTTGTGTACCAAGAAGTGGGTTTAGACTGAGCTGCCTCCCTGGAAAGAGAGCAAATTCTGAAACAGAAGGAGGCTTCCTAAATTTTATTTGATGTCTCTGTGTGTGAGACTGGGTGAAGCCTCAATAGAATCCAGACAGTGAGTGGCACAGTAGCAAACCTTCTCCTTCAAAATTCAACTTACTTATCTCCAAATCTGAATAGTTTAGGAAGCTTGGGCTGGTACAAATTAATTGATTCAAATGGAAAAAGGTATTTATAGTAACAAGGAAGAGAGTGAATTCCTAGCTGAGGAAGAGAAAGGAGAAAAAGTGACAGGTTTGGAGAGAAAATGGGAAATGTGATGTCTGCATGAATGGTTTGAGAATGTCTGGTGCCCTTTTTACATTTCTGGTGGTTTTGATTTGTGGCTAAGGAAGGACAAGGAGGAACAATTGAATGTGGGTGCAGCAAGGAGGAGAGACAATCAGTTGAGGAGAATGTGAAGAAGAAATTAGGAAGAGCAGGACCAAAAAAAGGAAAGAACCTTATGGAATGAGGAAAAGGGAAACCAGAGAAATTATATAGAGATAGGAAGGAAAAGATGGAAAACAGGAAAGAACTAAAGTGAAGAACTAGAAATACCCAAGAAGAAGTAAATGATGAACTATCCTGAGGAATAGCAATGGTAAAGAAGAAATACAAACTTATTTTTGTGGAGTTTTTAAACCCACATGCACTTTTATCTCTAGTTTATCTTTTAGCTGTTACAGGCAGAAATACTGAGCTCTGAGATTAGTGAAAGTGTGGTTTTAACCTTTTTAAATCTGGATTTATAGCAGTGGAAACTCTGGCCTCTTGGGTCAGAGCTGCTCGTCCTGACTGTGTGCCTGGAGTGGGAGCAGCCCTTTGCAGGGTGAGCACCAGGGGAGGTTGGGCAATGATCCCATGGGATCTTTGTTCAGGCTGGTAGATGCCAGTGATGATTTGCAGATTGATATGGGATGTTATTCTGACACTAGGCAGCCCATGACTGTCACAGAAACCTTTCCCCAGATTTTTATTGTATTTAGGATTGTAATTTAGTGCTGTCTCCAAGTATACCTGAAGCAGCTTTTCTCAAAGCAGCAGGAAGTAGATAAAAAATGCAAATGAAGCCAAATGATGCCGTACCAATCTCCTTAAGGAGTTTGATTCATTGAAATGATGTGTAGTCCCTTTTTTGTCTGGGTACAAAGCTGTTTTTAGCAGTTCTCCTGACGGTGTGAGGGCAGAGGGAAACACGTGGAGGCAGAGAGAGCCATGAGGTGTGGAGTTCCTAGGGACAGAGGAAAGCCAGTGTACAAGCCCAGTAATGCTGGCAACTCCAGATGCTCTAGGATAACAGTGTGCCCCTGGGAGGTACCAGCAGTGATGCCAGGGACACTTTCTGGTGTGGGAAACCCTGGAGTGACAATGGCTGCAAGGCTTCCTGCTACAGCTGAAGCTTCTGCAATCCTGTGCAGCAGAGACAGAAGGAGAAGAGGAGAATTTAAACAGTTCAAGTGCTGACAGTTGGCATTGCTGAGAGAATGAATGTAAATGGCATAAAATTAACAGATTACGTCCTGCCAAGTTCCTTCTTAATTGATGTCATTGCACTCCTCAGCAGGCACTGTAACAGCAGAAACTCAGCTCCCTGAGGTTCCTCACTGTTTAAATAAGACAATGCAATTCCTCAAGAAATCTCAGAGATGGAACAGGATTTTTAAAAAAATTTTTTGCTTGTTTTTTTTGGTGGTTTATTTTTTCCCCCCTTGAAATCTTGGCTTGGTAATGCTTTTGGGCTTGATCTTGCCAAGTGCTGGGTGTCTCAGCTCAGAGAGGCAGGTGAGGCCCTCGGCCCCTTTGCACCATCAGTTTTTGTCCAGCACTTCATCTCTGCCAGGCAGGTGTTTGCCTCAGGGGATGGAAGGGTGTGTGGGCAAAATGTCAGAGCTGCCTTCATTTGCTCTTCTCATTAGGGACTGTGCCACCAATTCTGTTGAAATGAAGTCAATGACAATTTCCAAACCCGATAATACAATCCTGTGATTCTCTGAGAATATTAAATGTCTGATCAGAACCTACTTTCAGCACCTAAATCTGAAATAAACATCAGTACCAAGAATTAGAACATAATCACAGGTGTGGTGAAAAAATAAATCCTGGTCTGCTCTCACACTGGCTTGATGGATACTGAGGCAGCCACTGGAGTTTATTATGTGACTGGTCTGCAAATTAAAGAGGATTTAAGAAAGAACTGACATAGAGGATGTTTTGTGCCTTATTCTGTGTGAGAACTGTCACTGTCAAGACTAAATGTAATAATACCTTTAAATGTCCCACGAATTATTTGGGATTGTGTTACTCATGCAAGAGCTTTGAGACTTGAAATTTATTTTCCTCTGGACTTGTTTGACTCCCCATCTGAATTTTTCCCTCCTCCAGAATTAGTTAAATAGATGTGTTGTAAAACCTAATTAGTATTTTTGATGTTTTAAAATCCCTGAGTGAAACACAGAGATCTGTGAAGGTGTCATTTGAGAGTTTAAGTTCCTAAGTGTATTCCTAGTCACTGTTACAGCTGTTAACTGGAATAATCAGAACTCCTGCTCATGGATTGCTTAGGCAGGGCACTGTAAAATATGGAGCACCAGCATACAGTAAACTTTAAAAAATTCATAGAATAAGAAATAGAATCTGTTCATCAAAAGCCACAAAGCATCTTTTTGTATTTTATTTTCTGAAGAAACAGAATACAGGCAAAAATATGGGCTTCAGTTAAATGAAAATATTTAATCTGCCCCTCTGTGTTGTCTCAGAGGCTGCCTCATCCTTTTTAGGATTTGGATATATAGATTTGAAATAGAGAAAACAGCGATGCAAACCAGCCCTCCCTGTGTGAATGCTGAGCATTATTCAAGCAGCAGGGAGGGACAGGAACTGCACTGGATGTTTTCCACCTCCATCACAGCTCCTCACCCCTACCAAGGCAAGCAGCAGCAGTGAAGTCCTGGGGCCTCTTTGCCTGTCAATTCAAAAGCAAACTGATTGTTTCCAGGCTGGATTACCCTGTAGTGAGATTCTAATGAAAGCTTCAGGCTCACTTGTATGTGTTTAAGATAGTGCCATAAACATTTCCTCCAATTCAGCCAAGTGCAAAGTGAATTGCTTTGATTTACCTCCCCTAAAATAGGGGTATAATCATTTCTTATAAACACGAGTGTCACAAGGCAAAGTCCTCATTGAAACAGGGCATTTTAGTGCTTTTATCTCTGCCTAGAAAGGATTGGAAATCAAATCTGTCAGTAAAGGCTGTTAACTGTTTAACTCCTGGAAGCCCTTCCACTGAAGCCATGCTGTGGTGTCTCTTGAATTAACATTGTAATGTGAGCTGATAAAGAACACAGTAGCTCCTTTTTTCCTGTGGCATAAAGCTGGTGTTATGTAAGCATTCCCCACTCACACACTTGTGCTCACTGAAGTAGAATATTTGTCATTTCTCACCCAATTCCAGTAATTAGCATTGGGACCAAAGGGCACACCAAGATCTGGATCCAGTACTGTGTGTAACCCAGATGGAATTCTTTCCTTTGATCTGAATAAACTTCAGATGATGTTCATCAAGAAATTCCTTCCTCTCCTCCACCCCTGTCATGTGAAGGGAGGAGGAGGCCACTTCAGACCCTCAGCAATGGGCAGAATGTTCTCAGCAGCAGCAGCAGCAGGGGCAGCACAGGACTGACCCTGGGAATCCCCCTGGAACAGGCACTGGCCTCATTTGCTTCGGGCTTCTCTGAAGTCTGTGTTCATCTTGTGCTTGTGAATTGGGATTTGTACTTATAGTACTTCCTATTTTTGCATGGAAAATGAATAAGCTCAGGAAAGGCTTTTCACACCCTTAAAGAGCCCAGGAAAGGTGACAGCTACAAACAGCAGGATTCCAAGGTGATCCCCTTCCCTCTGACAGGCACAATCAGATACACTTTTAAGAAATGCAGATACCTATCACTTTGCTTACAGTTTTCTCTATTATAACCGAGTGTGAAAGATTTGGGAAGTGTGAGGGATTCTGTGGCAGTAGAGGATAAAACACCTCTTTTCTTCATGCACCACAGCTGAATCTTTATTGTTCACAGCTCATATTTACATGGTTTACTAAAAGCATCGTGTTTAATTCGAATTGGTTAGTAACATTTTACTACTCAGTTCATTGCTCAGTAGTTGCTAGTGTGCATGCATGCTAAAGGCTTTCTTCTTTATAGATATTTACATTTTCTCTTCATGGATTCTCACAGGTACAACTTCTTATTTTCACCTGTGTGGGATGGATCTCACCAGGCTAGCTGTTAGCTGTACTTAGCCAAAGCAAGGCCTGGGACATGATTTTAGAAAGCCTTTCTTTTGTAAGGTTTTCCCAATATGCAACATCTGTCTTCACTTCAGAATTCTGCAATTTAAGTCGAGGTCTCTAAAACTTGTTGATGTTACCTGGTACCTTTCTTTTATGGTGAAAATGTTAATGCTGCAATTACTGAGGAAGATAAACCTGAGACTTGTAAAACAAAACAATAACAGTCTTGTAAACAAGTGTCTGTATGATTGCTCTTGACATTTTAATTTGCCACTTGTTAAAAGTCCATTTCCTTGACCTGAAGAGCCTAAATTTGAATGAATTTGAGCATCTCACGGCAGCAAGATTGCTAAAACTACTTCTAAAATGGCATAAATAATACTGACCAAGAGGAGGTATTTAATACACAATCATCTTCAAATAACAATCTTGTTTTTTAAGTCAATATCCTTTCAGAGCACGTTTCCAAGCACTCCTCTGTGTGAGGTTCTCTTCAGTGCTGATTTGCTGTGGTCACTTAGCACAGAGCTGCTGTTTTTGCTGCTTCTGCTGGCCTGGGTCACAGCCTGGCTGTGTGAAGCCCTGCAGAAGGCTTTGTTAGCCAGCCCAGCAGCTGGGAAATGCTCCTGGTACTGCTTTTAGTTTGCCCTGTTTTCCAGAGGGATTTGGGAGAGTTATGCACTCTGCAAGTCGGGGAGAGCAGTCAGATGTCAGTCAGGGAAGGGAATATGCATGAAGTGAAAAGCAGCCCTGAGCCTCAATTCTCTATCAGATGGTGCACAGAAGAGAAGCAGAAATAATTCACACCTCCAATGCCAGTTTCACATGGAAGGCTCTCTGCTGCTTCTAGGTTGACTCTGCATTTGGGTAATACTTCAATTGTCATGTAAATTTTAGAGTAAGCAAATACAAAGTCCCAACATGTGTTTGACTTGCAGGAGATAAGCTTAATTTAACAGTGCTTGGCTCCTGTTGGTGGGAACAGGCATTGTGATGGTAATTATTATACTGCATCTTCTCTCACCAGCTCTACCTCCTTGAGACTTCTGTCTCTGCCAGCTCCCTCTTCCATCTTGCAGAGCTCACCCAGAAGCTCTGTGATCACTTTTAATTGCTGTGTGCCAATGCAGGAGCTTGGTTAATTGTGTGCTGTGCAAAGCTGAAGGACAAGGAGATGTCTGTGTTGCCTTCTCTCAGCACATGAACCTCCACCAGTTGTCTGTGATTCATTTTGAATCAATAGTTCTTTAAATGTACAGCAGAAAGTGTGATTTAAAGTCAAATTCATCTAGATACATTTAACAGTGCTTTAAAAAATTTATTACCAGCTGAACTGGTAGCAAAATGGCCATGCTGCTTATGATTTGGCTGGTATCCTGACTTTCTTGCTTTCCAGATTATTTTTGGATAGTTTGGCAAATCTGTACTTTCAGGCAGTTCAGCACATCTCCTCGTAATACAACATAAATTGAACTGTAAAAACTAATGGACTGGAATACATCAGGGCTTTAAAGACTTATGGCCAATTCTATATATTTTGTGCAGTGAAAGAGGCTCTCAGGCTCAGGTCTGTCACAGGAAAACTCGACCTGAAGTTGAAAAACTATCCAAGCTTTCCTGTAATGGCAGTGTGTCTGCTCTGGGGAATGGCCTGGCTCCTCTTGAAATGCAGTACTTACACGGAAATTCTGATTTAATCCCCTCTTTCTGGGGCTAAAGCTGTTGCTCTTGCTGAATGTGCTGCACTAAGGAGGAGAGGAAGGAAAAGGTGTGAGCTGAGTGAGCAGTTCAGCAGAGGAGGACAAGTGGCAGGGACACTTTGCCAAGTCTCTCAAGTGGTCAGCAAGTGCTCCTGAGGCTGACTTTGAGCCACCTCTGTGGCAGGAGCCAGACTTTCCTGAGGCAGCAGATGTCCCCTTCCTTCCTGTGCTCCAGTGCTTGTTCAAAGTGGGAACGTGTCAGTTTTGAAGAATGTCATCTCGCTGAGCCATAGCCTGCCCAGATGCCAGGCTGGCTCTGCCTGGCTCTGAGAGCTGCTCAGCCTGCTTTGGTGGCATTTCCTCTGAGCTGGTGCCACTGTCACTGTCTGTGCACCCAGGGCACTCAGCCTCCACTCTGCAAACCCTTCTGGCATTTCCAACATTTCCAATCTCAGCCCAGCACCACCAGATCACAGCATTCCTTTATCTCAGAGTGGGGGAATGAAATGGGGAATGAGCTGCTTCATGTTGGGGATGATCTCATCTCCCTCCCTTGGACCTTTTCCTAATGCCTTTGGTACAAGACCCATCTTGACTGTTTTCTTCCCAGCCTTTTGCTCCACATTTTATTGTCAGCAGTCCCAGCCATCTGCACCCCAAGGGAAGTAAGTCAGCTTGATGTCAGTTGTGTGGAAAATTGAGGAAGAAAGAGATGGCCCCTGACTTGAATAAAATGCCACCAGTTCTACAAGATCTAAGTCTGCTGTCACAGTTACAAAGAAATTTTTATTTTGTGGGGGACAAGAACGACTTTTGGGGGGTGGAGGAGGTTTTTGTTTGTTTGTTTGTATGTTGTTTTGTTGGAGATTTTTGTTTGTTTTTTTTATTTTCAACCTAAGTAGTTTCCAAGAGTGTCAAATAATTAAATATAAAGTGATAATAATAAAATATTAATATTAATTAATTAAACATACATTATGTTCCTACAAGCATAATAGAAATTTATGTATAACTTGCTACTGATGATTTGTTTGTACATTGACTTGATACAGATGTCTGAGTATTTCACAAGTGTCAATGAATTCAGGCTCGCTGCTTACTTTTTAGATAAATAGTATTATAAATATTTTTAAAGAAAATGGTGGCTTGCCACTACTGTTTAATACATATTTTTTAAAGTACAGGGCTGCTGGAGCCAGATTTCTTTAATATTTGTGTCTGAGCTTAGTGACATTTTCAGTTGGATTATCACAGAACCATGGAATGGTTTGGGTTGGGAGGGACATTAAATCCCACCCAGTGCCACCCCTGCCATGGCAGGGACACCTCCCACTGTCCCAGGCTGCTCCAGCCCCAATGTCCAACCTGGCCTTGGGCACTGCCAGGGATCCAGGGGCAGCCACAGCTGCTCTGGGCACCCTGTGCCAGCCCTGCCCACCCTGCCAGGGAACAATTCCTAATTCCCAAGATCCCATCCAGCCCTGCCCTCTGGCACTGGGAGCCATTCCCTGTGTGCTGTCCCTCCAGCCCTTGCCAATTGTCTCTCTCCATCTTTCCTGCAGCTCCTCCAGGCCCTGCAAGGCCACCCTGAGCTCAGCCCAAAGCTTCTCCTCTGCAGGTGAACAATGCCAGCTGTGCCAGCCTTTCCTCCCAGCAGAGCTGCTCCATGCTCTGCTCATCCTGGAGCCTCCTCTGGGCTCTCCCAGCAGCTCCAGCTCCTTGCTGTGCTGGCCCAGGGCTGGGGCAGCTCTGCAGGTGCTCAGGGTCTCACCTGGGGGCAGAGGGGCAGAATCCCCCCTGGCATTCCAGGGCTGGGCAGATCCAGCTCTCCCCTCCAGCCCTCCCTGCCCAGGGAGCAGCTCCAGGTCCCTTCCTGAGGCCCCTCAGGGATGTCACAGCAGGGCTGGCACCGTGTTTGTCACCTCAGAGCCTGCCCTGGGCTGTGCCCGGCCTCTCCTTGCCAGCAGCTCACACCCAGGAGGGAAATGCAGGAACTCCTGCTCCAAAGGCAGGTTCTGTTCTTTAGTCACCTTTGGTCAGATGGGTTCTTCAGCCTGAAATTATTGATTGCAGACAACATCCACCCCACAAAGCACAAATTAAACAATTACAGGTTTAATGTGATCTAAAACACACAGAAGACACCTGCAGAGGGAGTTGGAATTTCCTTCCAGATCTGTGCATTCCTTGGGCTGGGAACCAAATTGGCTGGAGCTTGTAATGTATTTACTGCAGTGCCACCATGGCACAGCAAATTCCTGCCAGGCTTCGCCTCAGCTCTCACAGTCAAGGGCAAGAGGCACCAAAAAAGCAGAAATGTCACCCTGAGTTTACCTGTTCAACAAACAGATTTAAACTGGGGGTACAGAAGGAATATTTTAATTTCTGGTTTAATATCCTAATATATTTTGTATCTCTAATCTTTTGTATTCGGTGCACCTGCCTTCAACTGAGTGTTATGGCTTGTATAAAACACTAAATATAAATTGTGTAGTGTGTTATAATACTAATATATTCTGAATTTATTAGTTCCCAGTCTATCCTCTGAGAACTTGACAATGAATATTAAATAAAGCTGCTGTCACAAAAACATTTCACATTATAGCCTTGGATAATTTGTAATATACTGAATATTTTGCATTTAATGAAAAACCATTGGCTTGCATCTACTAGTTTAGAATTAGTTTTGAACCAAGATAGCCAAGGCATTAAAATGACTTTATGTCAGTAAGTACATATGGTTTCGGTTTGTTTGGGTTTTTTTTGGGTTTTTTTTTTTTGGTGGAAATTCTTTATTTGGTGCAATTCAGACATCACTAATATTTATGAAAATTACTTGTGCAATGAGCTGTTACTGTTTCAGGAATTCTTTTCTTTGTCTTTATGGTCCATAGATTTGTCTCACTTTGAGGGGTTTTCTTTGTGTAAATAATTCAAATTATTATTTTCATTTTAATATGATCTAATCAGTATGTATCATGCATTTTAATGTAATAAGAGTTTCTAATTATTTAGAACCATTATTAGTTTTCTGAAATTCAAGGGAATTAAATCACTATGATTGTAGTTCCCTCTAGCATTGCCAAGGAAGTTCTTAGCACTTCAACCAAATTTCTCAACTAGATTTTCTGAAGATGTTGGGCAGACTTATATTAAATTGTGTTAAATATCAAGATTTTGTCTGTATTTTTGAGAATGACATTAAACTGCTGTTGCTTTGTGCCAGTCTGATTGCAAAGAATGGGCTTTGACTTTGCTTTTTTTAAATGAGGGTACCATGATCTGAAGGTTGCTTGCCTTGTGCCTGTCCATCCCCATCTCTCCCCACCTGTTTTCCCTTTTTGTGATTTTAAATTCCATGGTTGGTGAGGTGGAATGTGGGATATTAGGACCAGAATTTTGGTGAAGTTCTGTTAATACAGCAACACAACAGGATGTGTAAAGTCTGGTTTGTCTGCAAAGGCAGGTTTTTTATCACAAGCGATGTCACTATTTACCCAGTCATGAAACAAAAAGAAACACTGTCCTCAGCACATATTTTTTGTCAAAAGAATATTCATTTTGAGAAGAAAAATATTTTAAAACTGTAATTTTCCAAAAACATGAATGAAATGAAATCTTTACTGCTGTATTGTTTGTAGCTGGACCTGCATCTCTAATTCTTAAAAATTTCCATGCTCGCTGTAGAGGACTAGAATATTGTAAAAGTGAAAAAAAGGGCATGAGATTAAGGAACATCTGTGAAAGGAAACTGCTCTGCAGACTGCAAAGCACAGGGACACTCATGACTCTGGGGGGAAGCTGGAAATTGGTAGAGATGGGGAAGGATTTTGTTGTTGTGTACCTGGAAAAAACTGCCTGTAATGATTAATTCCTGGAGGCAGGGTGGGGCTGCAGAAAGGACAGGTGGGCACAGGTGGGTGCAGGGCTCTGTGCTGGTGCTTGCACAAGCAGGCTGAGTTTAGAAAGTTGGTTTTGCAGGAGAAGACAAGGTTGTCATGGATTGACCTTTCCAGTGATCCCCAAGAGGCAGACTTTGCTGTCTGCACCCAGTTGAGGGTTTGAATGGTTGAGAACATCAAAGGAATGAAGGCTCCACAAGATCTGACACAAGAAGAAAGGAAATAATTTATTGGGGATTTCATTGGACTTCATCTGAAGTATTAGGGACTTCACTGGATTTTGTTTGGATTATTGCACAGTTGGAAAAAAAATTGAATATTGCCTACAGTGTCTTCCAGAGCCTTGGGTGCCTCTGGTTAGACATGAAGAGCTGGGAATGGACAGAAGGGTGAATGTCCTGTGTCTGAGCAAGTGGAACACCCAGGACTCATCTCCCATCAGGGTGTAACAGGATCACTCAGATCACTGCCGTGAGATATTTGATAAGGATTAAGCTACAAGAATTTAGGACCACAAAATACAATCTACATAAAATGACCTCACATAATTGAAAACCAACACTGGATGAACAAAATCATTTGGTTTGCCCTCACTTGAGTCATTCTGTAGAAAACCCTTTGGAGGTTCTGTGCTCAGATTTGCATCCCAGAGTGATGCTCCTGCCTTTCCATGGATGTGGCAGAATTCACACTGCCCCAGGACAATATCTTAATGCCACGTTGTTTCATGCACTCTGGATGTGGCTGGAATTGAATCATACTCTGAATTCATCAGCACTGTTTTTCATTTGTAACAGCCTAGAGCTTTGGGGGTTGCAGAAGAATTTGCTTCAGCTTTCTTTTTCATTAGAATTTATTTGCAGCTGAGGGAAACTCCAGCAGCCAGAAGCACCATCACATAAATTAATGGGTTGATCCCACTCTGGCCTGGCACAGCTTTGGGGCAAAGTTGTTAAACCCTGGCAAAACAGGTGTGCCTCTTCCTTCTGATTTTCTGGTCTAATAATGAGAAACCTTGAGGTCATGATTTACAAATGCAAAACACTGATTATCTGTTTTAATTAAATTATTAACACCTTAATATGCTTCGTATGCTTTTCCTAGAAAGACCTGGATTATTTCATTGCTGCAGGAAACACAAGGGATTTCTTTTTCCCTTGAGACAGTGCTGTGTGCATGTGCTGGGAATGGGAATATTTGGGGTGAGGTTGGCAGGTTTTGGGAAGGGGCTGGGGGCTGCTTCAGGTCTGAGCTCTGTCAGCTCCTCCTCTCCTTCTGGTTTTTGGTGCTGTGGCTCTGTAGAACTGCACCAAGGAATCTACCATGGAAGTGCTGGTGACTTCTTGTGGGAACTTTCTTCAGGTGGATCAGAGAATTCCCACATTTTTCTGGGATGCCAGGTGGTCCAATGGAAGCAGCATGACGTGAACAGAGCTGGGGAAATCCCAGGCATTTCAATGCTGTGCATGTCCGAGGTTTCTGCCCACAGGTTTCTGCTTTCCCTCTGAAGGCTTCACCTCTGAACCTTTCCTCTTACAGAGCCCAGGTGATGGGGCTGGGAAAGCCAGGAAGGGGCAGGTGCCCACAGTGAGGGCTTTTGGGTTTAGAGAACATGCAGGAGGCCATGGGAAGCTGAACTGGGCTTTCAGAAATCATCTTCAGAAAGTCTGTGCAATAAGACCCTCAGTGCTGCAAGAATGTAAATCTTTATTTCTTCCTGCAGTTTGTTATTACATCAGTTCAGGTAGGGTGGTGTGGCTTTAAATCTTCACCAAAATTTTCGGAATTACTTAGCTTACAGTGTTTATGGGCCTTTCATACATACACATGTATATGAACACAAAGGTGTTGCAGCTGCAGTTCTCTCAGAACTCTGCTGCATCTCCACAGATGTTTTGTCCAAAACCAGGAGCATCAGCTCAGCTCCTCTCACACCAGCCCATCAGACTTTCAACAACACTGAGCATTTCTCACCCCCATTCACTCTCAGAAAAAGCTACTTTGTTGATAGCAACCTGTTTTTGAGTGTAGAGGAGGCTGAAGTAATTTCATTGCATAACCTGTCACTTAATGGCTACAATTAACTGAATGAAATTTCCCACAATGGCTGGAGCTAAAGTTCTAATGATTTTGCTCTTGGCAAAATGCACACTTTCCTAAGACTCCATAGTTGATTATTAAAAACCTAAGGCATCATTTAGACTTCCCCACTCGTATATATCATAAAGAAAAATAACACTACATATGTTTACTGCTGTCACCTGCTTCCTTCCCACAATACATGTGTTCTGCAGGATATTAAAAAATCTATGATGCACAAGTGAGTCGTAACAAGAAAAGCAATTACATCTCTATCTTTATTCAGAGCACATAAGGTTTTGGGCTGTTCAGACAAAGATATGACATTTTCAGGCAGACAGTGTTATTGTACCACACTCTGTGCAGTTTAAGATCTTTAATAAGAGCTTTCTCATGAAAGCCTTTCTAGAATATTTTTGCATGTGTTCAGCTGAGTGTTGATATGTGAAGGTGCAGTGCAGGGGCAGAAGAGGGTTCCCAGAGCAGGAATGCTGCTGTGGTATAAAGAACAAGCTCTGGGCTCTCGGGGCTGCTGCTGGCAGTGTCCTGGGCAGAGATGGAGCAGTGGAGGGGCTGGGAGTGCAGGGAGAGGCTGTGTTCACTGGGCTGGGTGATCACCCAGACTTTGCCACCTGGAAGCATCAGGAACAGAGGAATACCTGCACGGTCTGAACAGGTTTTGCATGTACAGACATGCTGTTGTGAAAGGCACAGTGCTGGTGGCATCTGGACTCAGCCCCTTCTGCTCCTAAGACAGTGGAATCAAGGAAGACCAAGAGCTCCTGGCAGGAGCAGACTGGATCTCAGCTGTTGAGTGCTCTGTGGATCTGAACAGTTCAAATGCAGCTCCCCAAAAGGGCAGGGGTGGTGGGGGCTGCTAAGCTCTTCAGCTCTCTGCTCTGGGGAGCAGGAGCCTGGAAAGCACTGAAATGGTGTGGTCAGTGTGCACAGCTGCCCTCTGAACAGGGTCCCTGCACAGGGGCCTTGAGAGCCCTGAGTGTCCTTTTCCCATCCCATAAGGCATTCTTGGAGCTGTGTCTGCTCTCACCTTTCTGAGGTTGTGTGGGTGTTTTGTGACTCTCAGCCACGTGGTTTTCCCAGCAGGAAACTTGACTGTGCCTGTCTGGTACCATGAGGAAGATGTCAAGGATTAACCTTTAGTGTTCCCCTGCATCACATGCAGGTGTCTTTCCAGTGTCTTCCTAGGGAGAAGTCCTGGGACCTGAGAAAGCAAACAGAAGGGCTGCCTTTCAAATCTGGATTTTCTAACTGAGAATTTGTTAGTTGTCATTACTGGGCATTTTCTAGTTTGTCCTACCTGCAGAAAAACTCTTGCAAGACAAACCTGGAGGTTCTGCAGGACAGCACAAATACAGGTTTGTAAATTTGTGTGAGGTCTCTTTTCAGGGGCAGAGGAGACTGAATAAAAGGGCCTGTGTAAAACATATCTACTATGAGAATATTTTCAAATTGTTGCTGTGAAAATGTGATGATATTCACTCATGTGGCTATGAGGAATCAGTGGGAACAATCCTCAAGTGTTCTTCCAGTCCCCTGAGGACTGACAGAGACATTTTGAAGTATTTTGCTTTGTAGCTATGATGCACCAGCCAGGCAGGGTAATGCAGCAGCCAGAGTTTTTATGTATGTGTGGGTCAGAGCAGGTTAAGCCATCAGAGTCTGCTTTTGAACTACATCATTACTTAGAGCACCAAGTGCTACTGAGTGGGGGCTGAAATTGCTGTTAGATGTGGGATTAATGGCAGCAGCTAAAGTTGCTAGTTTGTCATGCAGACATTAATGGCTTGGTGGGATCATATTTAAAACTATATGTGTGGAAAAAAAAGAATGCTGCTCTGCTTATTATGCAATTTTCAAGCAGCCTGTAGAGACTGGACTGTGTTGCTACCCAAACAGGAGGGGAATGACAGGGACAAAACTCAAAACTTAATAGAACCTCCTTAAATTTCAGTGTTATACATTGTCATTACTTAAGTAGGGTATAGTGTGGAAAAAAAGAGCCTGTATGTATATTTTGCCCTTTACAGATGAGTGAATTAAATGCCTTATTGCAAGCAGTTTTTGGTTGCTTTTAGAATGAAAAAAAATTAAGGGTAAAATCAAGTCCAACATCTGCTTGGTTTGCTCAGCCAAGAACTTGCCTTTAAAGCACAATTGCAGGAAAAAGTCCAAGTGCTAAGGTCAGCAAGCAGAAGAGGCATCACTCCCCAGTAGATGTGTAGGTGTACTGGTATTTTCAGAATATCTCTGCATACATCTCTATGTGAGGTCTCTTTGTTTCTGCCACATATCAGGATTTCTGAAATGATGAAACTGCTCTGCTCTTCCATTGCAGAAATCATTGAATCTGTATCTTCCCTTGCCTGGGGGACCCTCTTGTTGCAGGGTACCAGGCTGGGAAATGCTCTCCCTGAGCTCCCAGGGCACCACAGCTCTGTGTGGCCACTGCTCAGAAGGAGGAAAAGAAAAGCAGGCTTGGCCATAGGTATAAGGTGCTATGGAATTCCCCTTTCAGTCCAAACTTGGCTGTTCAGTGTTCTTCATCAAGGCCAGTGTGTTGTGCTCCACGTGGGGAGGGGGCAGAGGGCTGGGACATGCTGGGTACTGCCTGGTGCATTTTTGGAAAGCCCAATGAGAACCCACCAGCATGACTCCTGAAGATTATTTATCTTCAGCCCAGGGGTGATGGTGGTGAGAAATGTCACACAGGGGTGTTTCAGCCTTGAAGCCATCCCCCTGTGGTGCTGAAACCCCTCTGGGGCAGTTCAGCTTGTGTCCCTATTTGTGTTTAAAGCACCTCATGGCTCTGGAAGCAGAACATAAACTGCTGGTGACAAACTTCCCTTTTGTGTCCGTACAGTCCCGCAGCTGATGAAAGCACTGGGGTTTCCATGCCCTTTCCATGCCCCAGGAGCTGTGCCTGAGCCTGAGCAGTGTTTGCCAGGCCCCCCTGGTGCTGCAGAGCATCCTGTGTCACTGCTGCAGCTGGGGGGATTTCACCCAGGGCTGGACTGGAGCAGTCTGCTCTGCAGAGCTCCTGACCCCTGAGTGTCTGTGGGGACAAAGCTCCTGCCAGCTGGGACTGATGTTGCTGCTTTTTGGCTCTGTGCTCAGCCTCCTCCTTCAGGGCTGATGTCCATGAGTTCAGCACCAAGGGTATTTTCTGGGCAGTAATTACAATAAAAAGCCACAGTCTAGGGTGATAGTCTGTGGTGACCTTCCCTATCTGTTGTGAGCTGTCCTTGGGGCAGCCCCAACCTCCTCTGGGCTCAGAAATGCACTGCAAGGACAATTTTCCATTGACTCCACCCTTGGAGTTTGGTGCTGCACTCACAGTTCATACAGAGGGAACACTGAGAGTAAGTGATGGCAGCTCCAGAGTGACCAGGAGACCATTTATATCAACAAAATAACTATTAATACTGAATTGCCCAATAGAATAATTTATGAATTTAATTTAGCTTTTCTTAAATTTTAATTTCCTAACAAGAATCTGGTTTATACATGTTTAATAAAGGTGTAATGTCTATAAATCATGTAGCTGTATTTATTTTAGGAAGTTGTGAGGACTTGATTTTAAAACAAAACTGTCTCTTCATAAAATACTATATTGATAATCTATGCAAATATGAGGAAGTTGTCTTTGGGGATGAATCCAGACAGGTAGATCTTAGGACTGAAAAAAATGCTTTATAAAAATGGCCTGAAATCTGCCATATCTACATCATATTTCAAGTGAATTGCAAAGTTCACTTGTGAAAAGAACCTGAGTGGTTTTTAATTCTGTGCCAAAATTATTCATACTGGACACACATACACACACACACACACAAAGCAGTTCTGGGGACTCAACCCTAGAGCTTGCATTTTTCTCCAATTTTTAATCATGATCAAGTTCAAACAGTTTATTTTACCTAAGATTTCTAGCTCAAGTCTTCTAAAAAGGCTAAAAAAATTAAACAAAATCCCGTAATCAATCCTTTCTCCACACAGCCTTCCCAAGGACCTAAAATAGAAAGAAGAGGCCATTAAACATGTTAGCTGATATAAAAAATAGAGGCTGGAAGGGTAGAGGATGGAGATATTGAGTCAAATAGAGTGGACTTTTTGTACTTTGGATGACACATTGTGCCTGAACAAACGGGGACACCTGGATTTGAGCCATGCCCTTGGGAGCTGCTGCAAAGGCCACTGAAGCATGGCCATGGATCTGGGTTTATGCTGCTCAGGGTGTGCTCTGTGTGCCACCCTTGGGCCAAGATTGCTGCTTTTCTCCTCTCTCTGTGCTCTCTGTTAGGGACAGACAGGTTGGACTGAGGTGCTGATGCTGAGGGATTTTAGCTGTGAGGAAATCAGGGCTCCTGGAGGAGCTGGGATTGGGAAGCACAGAGCTCTCAGCTGAGAACAGCAGAGAAGGAAGGGACAGGTTGATAGAATAGCTCAGGGGGAGGTGATGAGGTGGGTCCAGTAGAGAAGATCCTGCAGGAGGGGCACAAAGTGTGTGTGGGATCTCAGTGTGGGTGTTGTCAGTGTGTGTGCATGCTCAGGCTGTGGGTGCTCAGTATTTGGGTGCTCTCAGTGTGTGTTTGATGCTCTCAGGGTGTGTTTGGTGCTCTCAGTGTGTGTGTGATGCTCTCAGTGTGTGTGTGATGCTCTCAGTGTGTGTTTGGGTGCTCTCAGTGTTTGGTGCTCTCAGTGTGTGTTTGATGCTCTCAGTGTGTGTTTGGGTGCTCTCAGTGTTTGGTGCTCTCAGTGTGTGTTTGGTGCTCTCAGTGTGTGTTTGGGTGCTCTCAGTTGTTTTTTTTGGCTGCTCTCTCTGTTCGGACACCCTGGGTTCTCTCAGGTTCCGATTTTGGGTTCATTCCCCAAATCCCCCCCTGTTCTCATCTCCCCATCCCCACTGTCAAACCAGAGCAGATCCTGCTGCAGATCTGGGACACCTGGGCTGCATTCCAGGGGGAAATCCCCTGGAAATCACAGGAATGGCTGAACAGCCAGAAAAGAACCTCGTTTATCATGCAACAAGTGGGTAATTCCATCCCTGACTTCCTGCTGCCACGCCATTTACTGCAGCCTGTTGGTGCCTAAGTGCTGATCACTTGAGGCAATACATTAAGACTTGAAAGGAACAATAAATTTTACAATTAGGTTAGCAAACACCAGCAATGGTATTTCTCCCTGTTGATAATTACAAATCAATTATCTTACATGTTTTAAAAATGATAACTCCCATGGTGGTGTTGTGCAGCAAATGTTCTCAGAAAGATGTAAGAACTTCAGGGCCAAGTGCTAGAACATGTGCAGTGGTTAGCAACAGAAATGTTTGAACCCTGAAGCAATCCTTCTGTGGAAAATGTATTAAATTAAGGTCAGCTGGAGCAAACTGCTGTTAAACATGGTGTAACAGAGAGAGCATCTTCAAGGAGGGAGCTAATGGGACTGAATTTTTATTTTTAATGAACTGAAGATCCAAGCTCTGATGCAATGTTTTACAATCTGTTTATTGTACTACAGGGGTTTTGTTCAATTCCATGAGCAACATTGCAAGTATGAAATAAACTCTTTCAGAATAAACTAATGAATACATGGGTCTGATTTCAAGAAATCAGTATTTCTGTAACAAGCAATGGTTGAGTTGGTTATTTCTACAAAGAGGTTATTTCTGCGAAGAGGTTAGCACTATACATAGGCTCTTAGAATTAGTTGACAAAGGATCAGAATAAATCCATGCTCTAATATTGCATATTTGACTGTAATAATGGAGAGATGAGCAGAGATTAATAGTTTTTGAAATATAAAGATATTTTAAATGAAAAGATGTGTGAGAGAAGCCTGAAAGGAGGGGAAGGGGCTCCCTGCAGCAGGGCAGGGCTGGGTGGGTGTGTGGAGCCTGCTTTTGGTCACTGCTCCAGGCCCTGCCAAGGAGCTGCCCTGCAGTGAGAATCAGAGACATTTGATGCTTTCCTGGGTATTTCCCATCCATGCTGCACTGCACCCAGGTTTGAAATGTTGTTTGCCCCTCCAGGTGCTGGATGTGGCTGCTCTCACTCAGCATCTCACTTGTTCTTCCAGTTTGCTCTGCTGTGAAGGCTCATGGGGAGGTGAGGACAGGAGGTAACCCCTGGCACTGCTGGGGTTAATCCAGATGTGGGGCTCCTCTGGAATTACAGAGGCACAGGCAATGTGTCAGAGCCCAAACAACACCCACACACCAACTCCAACTGGATGCAAATGTTGTGCTGGCAGGTGCAGACGGGATAATTGTGCATGGAAACGATCCCAGCCCATTTGCATGGGTAATTGTGTATACACTGATGGCATCTGCATATCCACTGGTTTCTTTGGAACCCAGAGAATTCCTGTGGCACTGCTTCACCTGGGAGAGTTCCACAGTGCCTCTTTGCCCTCACAGATATTGCAGTAAACAGAATGGGGGCACGATTGGATGTGTGATGTTCTTCCATGAACAGAGCAGGGAAAGGTTATGTCTGAAAATGTCTTTTAATTTTCAGAAAAAGGAATATGTGTGTGTGTGTGTGTGTGTGTGTGCATGTACATATGCCTTTAAGAGAGCACCATCCCCAAATTCTCTCCTGCTTTGCTTGGGAAGTAAAAACAAAGAGGAAAGAGAAAGAAGCTCTGAAATGGAAGAGAAAAAGAACTCAGGCTGACAGGAAAAGAGGCTCTCAGTGAAACTGCATCCCATTTCATGATGTAAGCAGCTGATACTGCAGCTTCATGGTGTTTCCCATCAAACCTGACAGGCTTTATAGGAGCTCTAAATTAAAATAGGAGGAAAGTACAAGTGGTTAGAAAGTGAGTGCAGCAGGCAATTGCTGTAGCGTTTGTTGTCACTTTTAGTCCTAGTGAAGCCTAAATACTATATTATTGTCTGTTTTGTTGACAGCACCTGCAAAAGTAAAGTGAAAAACAAAAGTCTTTGACACTGAAGTATTATGTGTGTTAATTTTCCATGTTTTGCTCTGAAGGAGTGACACAAAGCTGGACTTTTGTACTGCAGCTTTCCACTGTGCTGCTATTGTATAGAGTACAGAGTTTGGGATTAAAATGAGTTGAAAAATGTACCAAAGTGCTGCTTTTCCTCCTGCTATATGTGTGCAAGAGGAATGGGAGTAATTTCATAATTTCTGCTGATTAATAATATTAGATCTGTTTTGTGCAAGTGTCTGAGAGAGTTGACAGCACAAATCTGTAGTACCTAATAGCATTATGTCTTATACATGAGATATAATAGGATATATTAAGTGGGGCTTATACTAAAGACAGATTTATTCTCATAAATTCTGCTGCATGGCAACCTTAGGATTTGTAATACTTTTCTGGTTAGGAATGAAATCCTGGTGTAATTCAGTAGGATTTACAGTGAACTGTGGTGAGCTGACACAACATTTGCACTGAAGTGATCAGCAAAGCTGAGCTGGAACCATGGGCAGCAGCAGAAAACCAGCTGGGGATTTGCACTGGGAGCAGCAGAGGAACTGGAATCCATAATGCTGGAATAACAAGATCCTGGGTATAGTTTCTCAGAAAGTTGTTTAAAACAAGTTCCCCACTAAAGGAAGCCCATTGCTTGAGTTCTTACTTTAAATCAAAAGTTTTACACCCATTTTTAATTGCAGAAAGGGCTTACTTTGGGTCCTGTGGTTCCAAAAGGTTATTTATGATGTCCAGAATCAGTAGTTTATATCTTTAAAGTGTTCCTTTTTTTGACATGCATATCTGCCAGTCCAATGGCATCTTCCATGTGTTGTGCAAAGCAGGAGAATCTATCAGAGATTTGAATCTTGGTGGGGAAGCCTTTCCTTGTAGAGTTAGATTTGACTTTTTCAGGAGCCTAAAAATACCTTTTAGGCTCATGTGTGGTGTGTGCTGCTGCCTTTTAAGGAGTTTTTAAATTTCAGTTGTTTTGGGAGGATCTGGGTGTTTCTGGGCATGTTAACACTTTGCTGCTGCTTGGCTTTGAATGTGGGTGGGTTCATGGATTAGATCACACTGAGAAAGGTCTTTTTACATATTTTCCTTTATTCATTTCTCTCTATATTATTAGATTTCTGTGCCTACTACAGTTTATTGACTACATAAACTACAAAATCTGGTACTTTATGGTCCAGCACAGAGTGAGTTGTGTCAGATCCATGAAATGAGTGCAGCTGATTTGTGTAGAGACTCAGAGCTCACAGTGGGGCTGATAACAAACCTGAAAAAACAGCATTCACCTTAAAACATCTTTCCATGAGAGTATGGAAATTCTAGAGAGCTTGACATTAGGGGGAATTTCATTGTAATTCTCTCTTTCTGTGACAGGTGACTCACAGACTCCCATCATGACCCTGCTGCTGAAGTTTCAGTGTTGAGGAGCTCAGGCACCTGCAGGGATGTGAGCTGTGAGGAGCCACAGGTCCTGCAGGTGCAGGTGCTGTGGGAGCATTTCTGCAGCCTGTGTTCTGTCCACTTGAAATTCTCTATGGCTGGAGTCAATTTATTAATAAGTTACTCATCATTTATGGTTAATTGTTTGCAGGTCCCCTGCAGTTTTCAGGAAGTGCAGCAGACATCCAGAATAATCCAGCTGGGCAGCTTTGTTGTTCATCTTTTCCTGCATGCCTTCAGCTGCACACAAGTGATGAGTTGTCCACAAAATAAAATGACAGCTTGGTAGTAAAGTGGTAAAAAGGCATTTCTAGTGCTAGAACTGACCCCTGGGGACTGCAGGAGGAGGAGGAGGATGGGCTGTGGTGCAGAGCTCTCCCAGCAGTGTTCCCAGCACTGTTTGGTGGAGGGAAGCCCTGCCTGGCACCCTGGCACAGCAGAGCACAGTGAGATCACACGTGGACAGCTTCAACTGTGCCAGCACAAAGCTGATTATGGGCTCTGAAGTCACATCAAAATGTCCTGTAAGCCAGAGCTCCTGCTGGGTTTAACAGCATGGATTGCACTGCAGATTATTTCTAGAAGTAATGTATACATACATACATACACACACACACATATTTATACACACTCATTTATTCACTTATTCATTTATATAGATATATGTATATAAATGGTCAGGATCTTTTCTATGAATGCCCACATTGTCACTCCTGGAGAAATGGCAGCTAACTGGGAAGAGAATCTGCTCAGCCTGGCAGGAACAGCAATAACCTGTGTGCTTTGGCTGGTTGGTTGTTCCCTCCCACTGAAGGTGTGAGGCACAGAAATCCCCTCCAGGTGAGTACTGGAAGGGAGCAGCAGCAGCACAGCCCTGGGACAGCACAGGCACCTGGTGAGGGCTGAATATGCTGAGAGAAGTTACCCAAAAGGCATGAACAAAACTGTTCTTAACCAAGAGCTGTATGATCAGTAGAGTTTGCTGATTCAGCCTGCCAAGGTAGGTTTAAAACTGGATTAGTTTTTGTTGTGGGGAGCACAAGGGTTCCTGAGAACTGCTCCTGCAATTTCTCATGAACTCTCTCAAGGCCACTCATTACTGTGTTTGTGTGCTCTTTACTGACACCCATTCCTTTGCACTCAGCAAGACCCCTGAAAATACAAGTGAGATGACCCCTGCTGCCTCCCAGTCATATTAAATTTCATGCTTTTATCAGAAGAATTCATTACCCTTAGTGTTAAGATATAATGAATAACTGGCAGCTTTTTGGAATTAGACAGCAGTCTGATGTTCTGTCTTAGATGGCACTTTGAACATATTTTATATGCTTTGACATTTTATTTCATTTAATATTGTAGGATGCCCCAAGGTGCTTTAACCTGGAGGCTGCTATAAAAATAAAGCTGAAATGCATCCCAGGAGCATTTTGGGAAAGCTTGGCTGTTGGGTCATTGGTACATAGAGCCAAAAGTTTAAATACACAGTAAAAAGAATTTCAATAACCCACTAAAAATGCATCAATTATTCCAGTTTATCCATCCCAGTGTGCAAAGAGAGCTCTGGAAACCCTTGCATCTCCTCTTCCTAAAACTGCACACAGAGCCATTCTGCCTTCCAGAATGAGGGCCTGACAGAGTGAGAATTGTGTGAGGGAAGGTTAAAAGAAAGGAACTACAATTCCTTCACAGCCAAAAATTGTCCTGTTTAAACTTCAATTTTTCATGCATAAACTGGGGCAAAGGATGAGCTGAACCAGCAGTAGTGGAGGGATCTGTAGGAAAGCCTGAATGATGCTGTAAATCCTGAGTATCTTTTTCAAGCTGTTTTGCCCAATTTCTCTCTCCCAGCTACAGCCAGAGCAGTTCTCCAGGTGACTGGGGCAGGGCCCATCTTTTCTCTTGTGTTCCTGAAGGATTTGGAGTTAGAGGCTGTACAGAGCCCTGCAGCCCGTGGGTGTCCTTGGACCCTCACTGGGAAGGGCACTGGGTTTAACTTTCACCTTTAAGGGAATGTTTCCAGGTAGGGTGAAGGGCAGATATTCTGGGGAGATAAGCCTTTAAATAATTTCTATAACTCTGAATAAAACAGATCATTCTGGGTCCTACAGTCATCTGTAAGAAAGAAAATAGTCCAGCTCCATAGACCCCAACTCCAAAGAGAGATTGTTCTATTGTATTTTTACAATTATTAGAATAGTCTGTGATTTCCTCCTTGCTATCTTAAGGAAAAATAAGCATTCATTCAAAGCCTGGTTATTAACAATCCTAACTGCTGTCATTGTTGTATAGCTTTTTACGGCCTCAAAATAAAGCTGGGAGATGGAGTATTTGTAAGTGCTTTAATAACTGGTTGTCACTTGCTAAAGAATGGACACCAAGGATATCAGCTATTCACACACAGAGCCACTTGAAAGCTGAAGAATGCAGAGTTATTAATTTCAAAGTAAAGAACTGAGTTTAGTGACTGGTAAAAAACAGCTTTGTGGTTTGCAGGAAACAGGGGTTTTCCCTGTTTCCTGGGACACAGGTCTCAGCTCTGGGCAAGTCCTCTGAGGCAGAAACTCTGTTCTCTTACGAGTTACTCCTTGCTTCCATGTTGGGTCATGTGGTGCTGTAGGTGCAGATAAAGCTTTTTTATTTTTTTAACTTACAGGTTACTTTATTCAAAGAAACTCACTCAGTCACAATACCAACTGACTTCTGGGGAATTAATTCTCAAATCAATTTGGTAGTATCATCTCAAGAAAAATCATGTATTTCTATACTTTCATTTTTTGCTTATATATACCTGTACACGTAATACCTGTTAGTATTAGGTTATAATCTAATAAAAACCTCCTGAAGGCTTAAAGATTTGATATTTAATATGGCTATTCATGTCTCATGGCAAAGCATTTGTCTCTTGCATATCTGAATGCTGAAAGTTTCATTATCAGCGTGTGAATTTGCTCCTTTAGATTATTCCTTAAAAGAAAAAAAATCAACAATGTTGAAGTGTTTGGAACAAGCTTTATTTTGTTTTACAGCATTGCTAGTGTACTGAGAATCATCACATCATATTTTTTTTTCTGGCTCACTTGCTTAAAGGTAACAGGACAAAATTCATTATAGGCTGATGTTTAGGTGCATGAAGTAATTTAAAATATTTTTTCCCCTATAAATAGTAGCTGTCACCAATGCACAGTGATGCAGTGGTTAATTTGGGATTCTCCAGGGATGGCTGGCAGGGATTCCTGCATTCCTATCCCAACAATACAACCTGATTCCCAACTCCTTTCATCATAGCTGTGCCATGGGCAGTGGCCAGGATCTGTTTTGGAGTGGGATGAGGCAGAGTGGCCAGGATCTGTTTTGGGAACTGGGATAGGGCAGGGTGGCCAGGATCTGTTTTGGGGCTGGGATGAGGCAGAGTGGCCAGGATCTGTTTTGGGAACTGGGATAGGGCAGGGTGGCCAGGATCTGTTTTGGGGCTGGGATGAGGCAGAGTGGCCAGGATCTGTTTTGGGAACTGGGATAGGGCAGGGTGGCCAGGATCTGTTTTGGGGTGGGATGAGGCAGGGTGGCCAGGATCTGTTTGCAGCTGCCTGGCCAGTGAACCACAAACAGAGCAAGGCCTGGAAAACAACTGGCAGAGCCTAAATGGCTCTTGCTGGTTCTTACAAAACAGGATGAGATCCAGAGGTGTTGGGAACTGCTGGAAAGTGCCTGCAAACCCTATCAGGCAGAAATACATGCAATTAATTTCTGCTAATTTCTGCTCTCACAGTGTGGAGGGACTGTGAGGTTTAATATCTCTGTGCAAGGCTTTCCCTGATGAGATTTTTAGAGCCCTTACTCTGGAATCTGCAGCCCTGGTTGTACTTTTAGCTACAATATTTATTGAAACTCACCTGCGCTGAACAAAATGCAAACTGTACAATTTGGGGTACAATGGATGTCAGTCCCTTGGAAAGCTGGGGAGGATGGAGAATTAGCAGCTGCAGTTGCTTATGATTAAGCTCCCACACTTGAATTCTCCATAACTTGCACAGTGATGGTGAAGAATCGTGGGTGGTTCTCATAGGGGAGACTATCCCTGCCAGGTGCTGGGAAAGATGGGATGTGTGCTGCAAAGGAGATGCAGATTTGCATATTGCCATTGTAATTCCAAGTTTTCCAGGTCTCCTCTTAGTTGCTTTCTTACATTTGACCAGGAAGGACAAGAGTCTCCAAGAGCACCTGCAAGACAAAGGAGCCTTGGTGTGAGGATGCAGCACTGAAGGGAATATTTTACAGGAACAGTTCTTTGCTGCCTTTTTCTCTGTTCTATCAAAGGCTCTGCAATCTCTTCATATTTGTTGCTTGTTTTAATACACATTATTTAGAGTTTTTTTCCTGACCTTCATCCCTGGCTCTGAACCACACTGCTTAATCTTGTGCAGGTGGACACAAACACTTCCCCTGCAAATGTAAAATGTGGCTGAGATTTTTCAGGGTGTGACTGCTCAGGTACTGAGGTGGAAGGGTCCACAGATCTTTCATGTTTCAAAGGCTTTGGAAGGATGTCCCAAAGCTGACCTGGACATCTCCACTCTGCCACTGGAGGTTCATGGATTAAACACAGGTCTGAACAGAGATGTGCCATCATTCATCAAGCTGGTCAAGAACATTTCCCTATTTGAATGTCTGCCCACCCCAGTTTGGGAGGAAACATTGCTAGCCTTGTCTTTTCTGGTTATTCCTCAGCTTTTTGTGTTGGGAAATCATTAAGTCTATTCCACGCACCCCTATGTGAATACAGCTGCAGCAGTGTGAGGTAGATGAAGCCCTGAAATATCAGTAAAATCCCTTTATCCACTCACCCTGGGGCAGTGCAGCTTTTTATTTTTAATGCAGGAAAAACTGAAGCTCAATATTACTCCTCCTTGAAGAAAGCATTTGAATTCCTAAACGGGTGCTGTGTCTGAGGCATTATCATCTGCAGCTATTCTGACGATTTTGTATTTCCATTTCAAGCTGAAGGTGGGAATTAGGGGTGCTGCAGTCTTTGAGTGGAAGATAGTTGGATTTTGGCTTTCTGCATCATGAAACAGAGGATTTCTGTGACAGCCATTTATACAAACGGGCCAAGACATATCAGAGGCTGATGTAAGTGCTGCCAATGCCTGAGCCTTGTCAGGTTTGTGCCTCCTGATCTTCACTACAAAGAAACCGTGCAAATATGTCACTTTATCACTTTGAGGAGTTAATTTGTCCTCCAGGATGGTTTTAATCTCCGAGAGCACAGCCATTTCCGAATTGTTTGTTTTATGACTCTGCTCTGAGGCAGAGATGTTGCCTGCTTTTTGTGCCTGCTGCTCTCGCCACAGGCAATGAAAGAACATCAGAGAGCAAAATATTGACAGCTCACGAGGGTCGTGCTGGCCTTGTGGCTGGGGAGGGCTTGCTGTGGCCAGGGCAGTGGTCACTGTGGCCAGGGCAGTGGTCACCCTGTGGCTGGAGCAGTGGGCACACAGTGACCAGGGCAATGATCACAGTGTGGCCAGGACAGTGGTCACTCCATGGCTGGAGCAGTGGTCACTCAGTGTCCAGGACAGTGGTCACCCTGATGTCACCTCCTGTGTGTCCTCCCCAGCCCTGTGTCCCCTTGGGGTTCCCAGGTTGGTTTTTGAGGTGAAATGGGTGGATTTTGGCTCTGTGCAGTGCCTGTCTCTCCCCAGGTGTGCTCAGAGAGCTCCTGCCAGCTGAAGTCATTTCTTGTGGAGAATGTTCTGAGCCATGGGTTTGGCAGTTCCTGATCTTTGCTTTCCTTGTCCTGCCTGGGGAAGAGGCAGGGACACATCTCTGCTGGGGGCTTGGTCTCTCTAAGTATGGGAATTATCGCTCAGTTTAATAATTTAGGAATCATTCTCTTCTTCATTTTTTGTCCAAAACTAAATTCCAACTGAAAAACTGCTGGCATTTTTCTCCTCAGAGTGTGAGCACTTATTGTCTAAGATATTCAAATGAAAAGAGCTTGATGGCTCCATTCTCTTTGCCAGCTCTATCCAGGTATGTTGTGGATCCTGATTTCACCAGCACCTTGAGGACATGTATTTTAAAAGACTTTTTTTATCTTTTTCTTTTCTTTTTTCCTTTTCTTTCCCTTTCCTTTTTTTTTTAGTTGGTCTGGAGATGCCAAGGAGCCACTGTATATTTAATGTGACAAAAAACTTTAAAAGAAATTTCTGTTTTTTAACTCTCTCTATATTTTGGTATACATACATAAAAGTATAAATAGAACACTCTTGTTAACTTATTTATGAGGGTTGGAATATTGGGATCATCAATATCAGACTGCAATAGTTAAAGGTTTCATCAAGATAAAAAATTTAAAGGGAAAACCAACTTTGGGCACAGCTTGGTTAGTGCAGTAATGAAAATATTACATTGGAACTGATGGAGGTCAGAAGCATAGGCCAGAGAGGGAAGAGCCACAGTGACATGGAAAAAAGGCAAATATGGCAACATATGAGTTTTATATGAGCCCTTAAGGAAGGATGGGTAGGAAGTAGACTATGAAATATCCATATTTTAATACAAAACCCATAAAGAGTAACCTGGAAGTAGAGGCAGTTTGAAGGTGCATTTTATTTGGTTTGCAGGCAAACCTTTTGGAACAACTGGGTGGAATTTCAGCCCAGGAGCTGCAGAAGCTGCTCTGAGAGATGCTGAGAGGAAATCTGCCTGGAAGGAACGTGCTGCCTTGGATCCCCCGTGCAGTCCCAGCTGGTGGAAGGGCTGGGGGTTCCAAAGCACAGGACTCCTCAGTCCAGGCCACCAGGAGACCCTGGGGGGCTGTTGGGACAGGATGGGGCAGCACAGAGCAAAGTTCTTTCTTTGCATCTGTGATTTCTGAAGCTGGGCTGACAGTCTGTCACACTGCCTGTGTAAACAGCCCAGACCACAAACCTCACCCCCAAAAGATAAAAAAGAGAAGGATGCTGAAAGATAAGGAACCTGTAGGATTTTCTGCCTAAGAAACCCTAGGAATGAGTCAAAACCAGTATTTTTCCTACCTAAAATTTGACAGTAGCATATAATTAAATATATATGTGAACACAAACTATTACATATCTATATAAAAATCAGGCTGCACTGCTCAGCTTGAGAAACAAAGCTCAGGGATGTGGTTTCCAACACTCAGTTCTGGGCATTGTTTGGTTTTACAGAGCTGGAAGTCTTTGCTTTTTTGTGCTGGGTAATCAGCTGGGCTTTTCTTCCCCTTCCTGATGGTACTATCCCACAGGACAGAATCCCTTCAGAGCTCTGGGTGCAGCACAACCCCTGTGTACCCTGAGCAGGCCACCACAGTGCCTGTCCCTTCCCAGGACACACTGTTCCTGGGGCAGGATGCCCAGCTGGGATCCCTGATGGGCTCTGAAGCCAAGTTTTGGTTGGCTTGACAGAGGATCCTTAAGATTCTGGCTGAGCAGTGAGAACAGAATGGCTTTGCCTGTGCACAAGTCAAGAGCTGGGAGCAGTTTGTGTTTGCACGTTCCTGCAGGAACATGGACACCTGTAATTCTGTGGGGATGGATGTTCACTGCCTGAGCATCACTGCCCGGGTCAGAGCCCTGTCATGTAAAATTCCCCACTGTGGAGAATGCAGACTGCCTCAGGCCCCCATATCAGAAGCAGTTATTTGGTGTGGGGTCCTTTTGTTGTATTCCTGATTGCTGGCTCTGATAGCTGAGGATTAATCCAGTGGCTGTGAACATGAAAAAACCTCTCTATGATAACCACTCTGCTTTGTCCTGATTGAATTTATGATATGCTGTGGTCATCATTCAGAGGAAATCAAGAGCTGGGAGTAGTGGCTTCACATCAATACAGTCAAATCACTGCTTAAAACTGGAGTTATAATCCTTTAAATTTAATTTTGTGGGCAAGTTGCAGTTGCCAGCTCCTCAATTTGATTCGTTCCAAAAACATAAGAAATTGAAAATGCCAGGAGGCATCAGTCCTGTAAATATATTAGTGCCATCTGGAATGGAGTGACCTTGGACATTTTGCTTGGCCTTAGTATCTCATTGTTGAAAGTAATTCAGCCATTAATACTTGATTGAGTTTGTGCCTCTGACTACACAGAACTCAATCTTTACCTCTCACTCAAAGAGCAGGTGACATCTAATTTAATAAGGTATTAAATGTGCATTATAATAATTTGTTTGTTTTCTTATAGAAAAAGAGCAAGCAAATAAATATAGATTGCTTTGAAATCCACTGTGGTTCAGTACAGGAGAGAGAACAAGATTTCTGGATTTTGTGACAGCCTCAGTGAAGCACAACAACTAATTTTAGAGATACCTACCTTTGAGCTATTTTTTATCAGGTTAAAAAAAAAATCTGCTTGTACCTTAAATCATTATCAACTTTTGGGGAAACAATTTTTAGATTAAATTTACTTCAGGACTGGTGAAATGTTACACTATTGATACAGGGCCCAGTGAAAATACTGGGAAGAATTCTATTGATTTGAAGCGAGCTAAAATTCCAGGGTCTTCACAAGGTGATTTACATCAATGAGGTGAAGAGAACCAAACCTTTGGCTCACTGGAGATTAAGTGTGGTCTAAACCTCACTGTATCCCACCTGCAGCTGATTTACTCCTGGGTATTAAGGGATGGGCTCATTAACATCAGTCATCCTGCTCCTGTTGTAGAGGGGTTGTAAGGGGAAAATGAGCAGTTCTAACAGCAGCTGCCTTCTTGCCAACAGAGTTGTTCATTTTAATAGCAGCAGTGTTTTACAGAACTCTGAACACAAAGCAGATTAATAGCTGGAAACACAGAAATCTGAAGTAAATTTGTAAAGAGCAGAATTGTGGTGTTGCCTGGTCTCTGGCAAAGTCTGAGGTCCCACCAATCTTAGAGGAATTGCTTAATTATGGTTGGAATCTGTCTCAAGGTATGTACATGTGTAACATGGTTGTTGGGAAAACCTTTCAAAATAAAGAATGTTTCTCCAAAGCAGTGAGATATCGGTGAATATTCCAAATAAGAAATGCACTCAAAGGGAAATTAACTGAAGGCTTTGGAGCACTCTAGGCTTAAGTTCCCATTCACTTAGCATAAAAGCAACTTGTTTTTTGTGTAATATCCTTGCCTAGCCCTGTTCATAAACTCAAATAAGCCCATTTCAACATGAGGCTGATGTGCAAGTGCTGGGGAAGGTGACAGCCTGGTCTGCACAAGGCAGGAGCAGAGCCCAGAGTCTGCCCAGGGCCACTGGGGCCAGAAAATACAATCAGTGCCTAAAACGAACAGCAAGCAAAGAGTGAAGAAATAATAATTTCATAAACATGATTTGCTCAAAGTGTGAAAAAATTGAGAAACAGATTACTGGCAAATTGCTGCAGCTGACACATGAACTGTCCTGGTGGATGGATGGATGGATGGATGGATGGATGGATGGATGGATGGATGGATGGATGAAAGGAACAATGGCCCTGTATGGGGCAGCCTGTTTAGGACTGAGGGAAGGCTCAGGGGCTCCCTTGAGCTGAGTGGCAGATTTTCCATCAGGCTGTCCCCACAGCCTGCTCTCTGAACTGAATTTCACCTGTCTGAGTTACTTGTGCTGTCACAGTAATGTCTCTAATAAATGAAATTCAGAAATGTAAAAGACAGGAATTACCAATGTGCAGATCTGCTGATTGTTTTGGAGCAAGGCCTGAACTCGGGCAGAATTTGGTGTCAGCTCTGCCAGGTAATGGTACCACTGATAGTTGGCTATCAGGGAGTTCCAAAGCCTTATCTCATTATTGCTTATGAAGCCCTTCAGTCAATCAAATCATCCATATGAGCCAAAAATGCAACTAAGGAAATTGTCCATGTCTTAGCAGTGACACTGAAGCTAAAATATGGCCAAAGGCTGTCGTGTCAGGCTGGTCACTTGAAAAGCAACAGTGTTTACCTGGGGATTCCCATGAAATCACCAAACTCTTTGTATTGCAGGTTCACAAACTTTCAAACTGACAGAGAAGAGAGTTTTTTAATGTGACTAATTGTACTTAATAGAAGTACAGATAAAATTGAATCATTGGATGCCTTTCTTAAGAACCATAATGAAAATAGGCAATAACTGCAATGACTCCTTTTCCAGTCTCAGCTGGCCCTGGAAAGAGGAGGCCATACAGACATAATTTATTTGTCATTTAGAGGATATTTAAAGACCAAAAGGATCTGAGATCCAAGCAGATCTGCTAGTGCTTTCTTAAAACTTTCCCTTAACCATGTGCTATGTGCCTTGTGTTGGATTAAATATTCTCTATAAGGAAAAATGGAGTTCAAAATAAACTTTGAATAATCAGATGATCAAATTGAATTGCAAATTTTCTGTAATTTTGCAAAGAGTTTTCTGAATCCTGATGTTTCATACACCATATTTTAACAAGTACTTGTACTTGCATTATCAAAAGCAACATAAAGAAGCATCAGTTATCACAGTTTAAGTGGCTATAAGTTTTTCCTGCTTCCCCTCCACTAGGATGTAGAGAAGGAAATTTTGGCAAACCTTTGGAATTCTGGGTTCTGTTTTCTGGTGAGTCTTACTCATGCTCCTTACAAAATACATGTTGAGAGTCATCCATTCTGTGTAAGCAGTGGGAATAACCAGTATGGAAACTGGCAGTGTTTGCATTCAGTTTTTTGCTTCCCTCTGAACAATAAAAACAAAATGCTTGGAATCACAGTGGGGTTGTTTGTTTTTGGTGGGTTTTTTTGTGGTTTTTTTTTGTTTTTTTTTTTGTATGTTTGATTTGTTTGTTTGTTTTTTTCATTACTGAGAGAAATATGCATCAAAAAGATATTAAAATAATCTTCCTCTTGCCAGGCCAGCCCTTACTCTAGTGAGAATTTCTCTCACAGTATTCTTGCTGCTTCCATCCCACGGGGGCATAACTCTGTACTTGGATGGGGATTGTGTTTGGCAGCTGGGTTGAGGTGGTGCCTCCTCTCCCTCCTTGGGGATTTAGAGCTCCACAGCCACTGCAGGGGCTCTGCTTCCTGCTCTCCCCCTGTTTCTCTAAGCCAAGTTTAACATGCTGGGGAAGGCTGAAAATGAGCTCCAGGGGGATGTGGGCACTGCTGGAACCAAGGGCTGGGTGGTACTGACCAGAGGGGCTGCTCTGGGACCCAGCACCCACAGGAGAGCCACAGCTCATCCACTGCTGATCCACAGCTCATCCACAGCTCATCCACTGCTGATCCACAGCTGATCCACAGCTGATCCACAGCTGATCCACAGCTGATCCACTGCTGATCCACNTCCACTGCTGATCCACAGCTGATCCACAGCTCATCCACAGCTGATCCACAGCTGATCCACAGCTCATCCACTGCTGATCCACAGCTCATCCACAGCTGATCCACAGCTCATCCACTGCTGATCCACAGCTGATCCACAGCTCATCCACTGCTGATCCACTGCTGATCCACAGCTGATCCACAGCTGATCCACAGCTGATCCACAGTTCATCCACAGCTCATCCACTGCTGATCCACAGCTCATCTACTGCATGGCCAGGGATGGCTCCAGGTAGGAGCAGGCATTGCTGAGCTGCCTGCTTTGCCTCCTGTGTTTATGTTTTCAGAACCAAACTCTGCTTTCCTGTCTCTGTGCCTGCCTGGATGGGAGAGCTGATGTTTTCATTCCCTAAGTGCTTGCTGAAATGGCATAAATACAAGGCACAAACACTCTCAGGCTTGCTGAAGCTGGAGAACAGCAGTACAAACTTCCACTTATGTGACACTTGAGAAAGGCATGTTTGGGGCCTCAGATGGAGACAGACAGAAACGGCTAAAAAGTCATTGCCAAACCACACATTGAAGGAAGAGGAATAGACTTGGCAGACAAAACAAACAATGCTGAGTGTGCAGTAAAGCCCAGCACTTTTCTTTTTATTTTTCAACTCAGCTGGAGCACCGGTGTGATTTATGGAAGGAATCTGTAGCTCTCACATCCCTGCCTTTTGCTCTCACAGCCATTTGTAAAGGAATCTTTTTCCCCAGCCTGCTTTCTTCAAGTTGCTTTATCTGCTGCTGGTTTTCATTGAGCTAGCACTTTGCAGAAATGTGGAAGTTCCTTTGGAACATTTTTTTTTAAACTCTTTAAGCCCTGTCCATGCAGCCTAGTTGTTTCCCTTGTAAACCTCTCATTCTAGAAACTGTACTCTGGAATAAAAGTGATTCATCCAGACTGGAGTTAATTATCTTGGGGAAAAAAACCCTAAAATTCCTTTCGTGTGCTATGTTTATCCTGGCACTCAGAGCAGGCCAGCACAGCAGAATTGGCAGGATGGAATTGTGAGTGGTGGGAAGCTCTCCCTGCAGACAAAGCTCAGACACGTGGTCCCAGCTGCCAGGTTTTACAGACACTCCTGACAGCCAGAAGAGAGCACGTTTCCCAGGCACTGCCAAGTTCCACACACACTGAAATCCAAGGCTTCCCCTGCCTCAACAGGGATTTTCTTAATGAAACCATCTCCTCTGCCAGGTTTTCTGCTGAAGAGGCACCTGTGAGGAGCTGGGCAGTGCTGGGCTGGCTTTTGTGTTTTCCAGAGGCTCTGAGCATCGGAGTCTGAGTTATGGCTCCACAAACTCAGGCAGCAAGAAGTTCTTTTGCAATGTCTCAGGTAAAGAGCAGTGCAGCACAGCTCGTTACATTGATGGTCCTTTACTCTGACATTTTGATTTAGTTTATAATTCTGTTTAAACTTTACTTCTAGATAGTAGTGCTTAAATTTTTTATTGGCAAGCTGCTTGGAACTAGTCCATCCAATTTGTTTTCCTTCTGTGGATTGGCTGACAAAAACACAAAAGTAAACAGTAGCTTGGAAATTTGCTCTGAAACTTTAATGAACCTGGAGACTGACAGAGAAAGGGGTTCTTTGGGAGAATTCTGCTTTGGTGGTTCCAACACCTTTCTTGCTTGGAAGTTGAGTCAACCTACCAAACCCATCAAGATTAAGTGTCCCATATTTAGGTAACCTTTTTAGGGTCTGAAAAATGTAATCAAAATGCTTCACTTTTGTAAATGTTTTTTGCTGGTGGCCTTTTAAACAATGTCTCCATGTGCACTGTAACTCCTGGAGAGCTGAAAATCAAAGTATCTTACAAATGTTGAGGGTGGTTTCAGTAATCCTTGCAGTTATCACAGGTTTTGCTGTACTCTGTTGAATATTAAAGACAAGAAATGTTATTTCTGCCTAAGTTAAATATGTTAGAATTCCACTATTAGGTCAATTTTGTGATTGTAAGGAATGACACCAGGGTTTAACTTCATCCCTTCCAAATAACAAAGGATGTAATTTTCTCCGGAGGTATGGGCTGTGCAATCAGATATTCAGGTTTTGTAATTTGTTCAAAACACTTGAAGCCTAAGAATGGAACCTTCAAATCTGATATAGGGACAATTTTACAAATGTGCCCTAAATTGAGGGTTGTTGTTGTAGAGAAGAAAGAATTAACTGCTCAAAGAAATTGTACTGATCTTCAGAAGTTTGTATTTTGTTTATCTGAAGAGTTATTACCTTGAATTTCATTTTGTTATATAGACTTTGGCCTTTAAAATGCTTCACATTTACATTAATAAAAAAGCATAATTTTTAAACCTACAAAATGCAAACCTGCTTTAAGCATAAGTCTCTTCTGAGCTGTTCTGTGTAATCCTATAGGCAGGGAATTTTTAAAACAAATACCTGGGAAGGAGCAGCCCTTTTTGACAGGCACATTTGCAAGGCACCAAGGCAATTCTTTGAGAAATTTCCTCTGAATTAAGTTCAGCTGTTCTCACTGCAGGGAGATTTCATTATTCATTTAACTCTTTTGGGAACAAAGGTACAGATCTAAAAATTCTTACCCTGAAAGATGCTGAACTCCCTCAAATGTCTTTGCTTATTATGTATCCCTAGATCAGCCCTACAACTTCAACACAAAGGACCAAACGTATCCCACATGTGAGTCTTTCAAATTCAGGGAAGCTGTGCTGAGGGTGAACTTGGCTATCAACAGCTTCTTAGATCTAAATATCAGGGTCATCTTTGGTCCTTGATGTAGGTGTCTCACAGCTCATGAAAGGAGCAGGGCTATTTAAATATTCAGGGAACAAGCAGTGCCTGTGAGAGCAGCAAGAGGCTTCTTTCTTTCAGTGGTAAAGGGCCCATACATTCCAAATGTAGGGTAAGGAAGGATGAGAAAAACCTGCTGTGGGAGAGGTAAAAAAATGGCAAAATGCAAAGACAGACATTTCAGGAGGACAAAAGAAAAAAATATCAAATGTATCTAGTACTTAAAATTGTAAAATGGTGCAGTAATGCAAAATCCCAAAGCTTTTCCTGGTCACTGTGGCCCCATGTCTGGTTAGAAGGAGCCAGAACTCATTTTCATACTGTTCAAACCTAGGTTGTTTTTTTTTTTTTTTTTTTTCTCTTCCTCTTCTCCTCAAAGAATACTTCAAGTTATGGATTTAGTTTTAGTATTTACACACAGTATGGGAAAAAGAAAGAATCAAGGTCATATCTACCTTTCATTAGCAAATGATGACTTCTGTGGCTTTCCACACCTTTGGCTGAGCAGGAGTGTCCAAGTCTGCACTGTCTGTGCTTCCTGCTAATCCATCCCAGTGTGTGGGAGGGACCAAGTGGCTGTGATCAAAAGGAAATCCAGCCTGAATACATGGAGAAATAAAATAGATTTATAGTTCCCTTCATAAGGGCATATCTGAGGAAGGCTTTGTGCTTTCAATTGCGTGAGCATCTCCCTTTGTACCAAGGCAACTTTTATCTACTCGAGGAACTTCCTTAAATTCTTTTTGTTTAAAGTGCAGCTGTTGAGCCTTAGAGGCTGCAGCACTTGGAGTTCATGTTCTGCCTGTTTCAGAAAGTGTGGCAGAGCTGTTTGTCTCCTGAGCAGAGACAAATGGGGGTGGCTTTGTGCAGTGTCACACTGCAGGACACGCTTGTGGCAGGGCTGGGCACTCATCTGAGGGATTCGCTGGGTTTGGATCCATTGCAAGGCAGGTCTGGGGGATTTTTGCTCATTTCTAAATTTTAAATATGTAATTTCCTGTCATGAAGGCATTTGCAGCACTTTTTATTGAAAGATTTAAAGTGAAGCTTTTAAAAGTGCATCATTGAAACTGTCAGACCTAAAGAGCCCCAGGGAGAGCTTTTCCTTCAGCAAACACTTGCCTACTGCTGGGAACTGCTACAAGGTGTAATATATTTGTCAGATGATCACCTTTCCCTCAGGGTTGTCCTGGTAGCAGCCATGGGGCTCTTCAGGATGTGCAGAAAGGCAGGGAAATGTTTATTTTCCTGGGAAAGCTCAGCACCAGCTCTGGGCTGTACAGGCAGCTGCACCAATTGTGCCCTCATCTGCTGGGTGTGCTGAGGTCCTGGATTTGCTCTTCCTCAAAGCTGACATCCTTTGATGCTTCAGAGCTGGCAAATGCCACAGAATGTGCGTTTGGAGGCAGGTTACAGGTGCCTTGGAATTGCCTGAGCTTCACTGACCAGCTTGGCATCATGGTCCTAACTAACCAGGCTGGGCTTTTGGAAAGACTAAATTACTCTCCCTTACAATGTATCCATAAATACCCTGAGAATTTAAGACTGGAAAGTCATCAAATTGTTCAAGTCCATTTTGGTTACTATTAAATACTTTGTTTGTACTGTTTGTAAAAGTCTCCAGAATTGCCTCATCTTTCACAAGGACATTTATGGAGTGGTTTGCTGTATTTGAAAGGGCAGAGCTTTCTGAATTCTTCCAAAGCAACCATCACTCTCTGAACAGACTCAGCACCTATCAGAACCATTGAAATAGAAAGAAAACAGTATTATAATCCTGTAAAACCCATCATGAGTATCATAAAGTCCCCAGCAATGACACTGTAAACAGATGCACAGACAAAAACTGTTCTTTGCTGTGGCCAGTAAAGTCCTCTCTGTGCATTAGGAGGCAGAACACTGAGCTGTGCTCTTGACCTCTGAATAACTATGCTCCTCTGCAGACAGCATCCTTTCCCAACCACATCAGGAAAAGTTCCCCAAAGTATTTACTTCGGAATTCAAATTCTGCTGACTACAGCTCTGTCACACTTTACACACAAAACATATGTTAGTACATTCCAGGTTTAGCACGGAAGCCCTTATGGAGCAGGATTTTAGGCTGTTGGTTTGTTTTGTAAAATCAGCCATCCCTCGAGACAGAAATAGGAATTTTTCCAGCGAGTTGTGTTGGCAGGTGAGCTATGCAGCCTGTGCAGTTTGTGTTGTCCCATGACAGTCTGCATGCAGCACAATTATGAAACGTGCATATGATGCTGTAAAGTTAAGGGAAAAGAGGATTTTATGTGTGGAAGTTATGGAACATGGAAAGCATGTGCTGCACACAGATCTGCCTGGTGACAAGGCAACAAGCTGCTCCAGATCAGCTTCCCTGCAGGGAAAGAGCCCAGAGGACTTGGGTGCCCAGATCCTAAGACATCCAAAGGGGGTAAATTTCCTGCCTCGTTAATGGACTTTCAACAGACTAAAATGATAAACCAGAACTTTACAAGACTGGGTAAACCAGGCTCTTATGTCAGCAGGAGAAAACCAGCCTTTTTTTTTTGCAAGAGGAACTGGATGTCTGACTCCCTAAGCTCCTTCATCTTATTGCTTATATAGAAAAGTCCACTGTGGTCCTGAGGGAAGTTTCTGATCTGTGGAGTTTCTCCAGTGCAATATCTGGATATAAGAGAGAGGTGACTGAACTTGTGCTTTTCTTTAGCTGGGGCTGTGGTGAGAATCAGATGAAAAGTAATTCAGGAGGGCAACCCTATCAGACTTTGTTTTATAGAAGGACAAGAACCTGAGTTTCATAGGCATTGCACTTATATAATGCTTTCAAAATTGAATCTTGTCTGTTTTCTCTTCCTTGGTTCTTGAAAACATAGATGATATTTTGGAGTCACCTGCTGTACAGCTTATTCAACGTGTTTTTCTATCAGTATGATTGCTTTGGAGAACAAGTAAATACAGAATTTGTCTGGCGGGGGATGAACTCTTGACATGTCTGTGCAGGAAACTTGATGTATTGTCACTGGAACTGAAACCAGCAGCCTGGATCTCCTCAAAAAGAGTTTTCCTGCTCTTGTCAGCACTCATCTGATTTCCAGTGGAGAGCACTGAGGAGCCTGAAAGGCTCTGTGTTTTCTCCTCTGGGCACTCACAGAGGTGGAATGAGCAGCCTGGTGTCTGCCTGCTCAGCCTTTGCACCTCAGCTGAGAAAGCCCAGAGTTATTGCTCCTTGGGACAGTCTTTTTGGGATGTCAGCACCTGCCCACTCCTGCTGTGGATTGCTTTAACTTCTGCCAGATGGCAGAATTTTCTTCATTCCAAGCTTCCTTTGAATATAAATGAACAATCCAGAGGCTGCAAGCTCATATCAGGCATATTGTGCCATTTCAAAGGTTGTTTTCTAGTGATGTATTTTCATATTTCAAACCTTAGTGTCTGGTTCTGGCAGCACAGGCCATCAGGATGAGCCTATCGTTGCTAGCTGTTATTGCAGGGAAAAGTTGCCATCTTCAGGTGGAGGTTTAAGGGAGAAGAAACAGGGAGAGAGAGATGGAAAGAATCAGATTTAGCAAGATTAGACTGGTCTGTGTCTACATGCTGAATATCAGGCTTTAAACTGTGTAGGGTGTTTTACCTTGGAAGCACCTATGAAATGTGAATTTTAGTAAATTATGAATTGACAACAGTTATCTTTTAACACACTTTAAGCCCACCTAGCACAGGTGGGCATTTCATGAGCTGCTCCTCAAGCCCTGTATCAGAAGCAGTTGGCAGAGGCCAGGACAGTGACACAAACCCCTCGTGCTGGTCATTCGTCCCTGCAAGAGAGCAGAGCTGGAGCCATTTCCTACAACGCTGGTGAGGAATTCCAGCTTGCTTTGGCATTTTGCCTGGACCAGAATGAACAGAGTCCTGAAGTGTCACCTGTACCTGTTTAGCCTTTAGGGGTCTCAGATGAAGCACAGTGCTGGTAAAACTGAACCATCCTCTCTGTAAGGGTTTGCACTGCAAACAGAAAGCAAGAGAAGCACTGGGCTCACCTTGGCTGGGCACTGAGTGCAGCACGGGGAAATGCAAACCCCAAAGGGGCCAGGTGAGAGCTCCAGCCCATGCTGGATCCATGCTGAGAGCTCCCTGCCCATGGGTGGCCTAAAGCAACTCGAGGGGGGACCAGCCAGCCAGGGGAAGGGGGCTGGGGGCCCTATAAAATGGGCAGGCTTTGTGCCCTATAAATGGGCAGTTTGTGCCCTGTAAATGGGCAGGGTTGGTACCCTATAAATGGGCAGGGTTTTGGGGCCTCTAAATGGGCAGGGTTCGTGTGCCCTATAAATGGGCAGGATTTTATGCCCTATAAGTATGCAGGGTTGATGTGTCCTATAAATGGGCAGGGTTCGTGTGCCCTATAAATGGGCAGGATTTTATGCCCTATAAGTATGCAGGGTTGATGTGTCCTATAAATGGGCAGGGTTCGTGTGCCCTATAAATGGGCAGGGTTATTGTGCCCTATAAATGGGCAGGGCTAGTGTGCCCCAAGAAATGAGCAGGGTTTGTGCCCTAAGAAATGACCTATGGAAGCTGTGCATGGCACGTTCTGCAAACTGATTTCTTGGGGGCTCTCTATGGGCTGCTTGCATCTCTTCTTTCCACCAAGAACCCATTCTGGGTGTGTTTAAGCCTTCTCCTGTGTTTTAAAGTCGGAGAGATTTTCCATGCACCGATTTCAAAGTGTGTCGATTTTACGCTGCCAAAATGTAGAGTTTGAAGCAGAGTGGGGAAGTCACTTCCAGCAGCCTCTGTAACAGCTTTTAACAGCTCGCAGGTCTCCTAAATCCCAAGCCAAAGCTCTGTCTGCTAGGCTAGTCTGCATTCTGAGATTTTGTACAGATACAGCAAGTACATATTAAAAAGCTGCAGCAGAACACAGGATTAAAGGGCGATATGTGAAGTACAATATCCTCCAAGATTTGAAGGGAGGGAAGCAGTTGGAGGGTGACAGTCTGTTCTCTGGCAACTTCTGACACTTGTGTTAATTCTCTGCTGGAATGAAATATAAGCCTTCTGAACTCTTCATGTAAATTGAACTGGTGAAAAACCTGTTTTCAGATTTAAACCAGAGCTCAGGAGCATCTGGGTTCGTGGAGGATGCTGCCATTTGTCCTGGATCAGATGGTTATTCTGGGGCTCTGGCACATGGGTTATTCTCATCCAGGCTTCTCCTTGATTTAATTCTCATAAGAAGGGAGTAAGTTCTTAAAGCATTCTCTGGCTGTTCTCCAGCCACAAGCCAGTGTGCAGAGCTGTTACTACAGTGTCAAGGTTTGTTAGGAGGCGGTGTAATTTGTGGCTTTATGCTTAAGGAATATTTCCTGCATTCATCTCTCTTTGACATCCTTTTTCCAACCAAGGAATAAGAAACTGCATAACCTTTGCTCCTGTTCTTTATACTGTCTGGCAATAAACCTCATCATCCAAGTGACTTGGCCTTGATCTAGCCAGGCATTTATAACTAAGTAAGTATGAATTTCTATTCAAAACTGAGAGGAATTCAGTGTATTCACAGGCTTAGAGTAAAGGATGAGTTAAGTACCCAGCTGGATTGAAGCTTAGACTGGCTGATGTCATAGGTGAAAGCTGTCATACTGCAGGTTGTGTCCCCTGAGAGAAGAATAAGAAGGGCTTTCTTCCCTTTGTTTTTTCTTCCTCCACTCATTTCCAGTGCCCCACAACCTTTGCAAAGCCTGCAGGTCCTGCCTGTGTAGAAGTCTCACTTCCTGGAGGCAGAGCCGGCTGAGCCATTGTGTGATGCTGAGATGTCTCAGTTTGTTTTCAAAGAGCACACACCTGGCTGAGGCAGAATAACATGTATTGATTTTTGGCCTGTTTGTAGAAAGTCTCCTTGGTCTGGAGCACATGAAAGCAGCAATGAGGCATTGTGTGGAGTTAAAAGCAGAAGGCATTCTTTCCGAAAGCAGAAACTGCTGAGACTTCCAGATGGTGTGCCAGAAAAGTTTTATTAGCCTTCCATAGGCTTTTCACTTTTTCCAGATCCCTACAAAACGGAGAGGCCTCTCCCTCTGATTTTCTTGCCAAGTCCAAATATGAATCTACTGTTTATCCAGATTGCACTGGCTTTAACACATTATTTACATTGCCTGGATTCCTTTTGTCTGGCACTTCAGATTTTATCCCTGTTGAGGTAGAGTCAGGCAGTGCTGGAGAAGGACATTTGTTAAAACTTGCACTTTAGGAACAAATCCTTTCAAGAACAGCAGGTAGGAGGATCTGACCCTGTTACATGACATCTGTGGACCAAAAGAAAAAAAATGAAAAAAGAGACAAGCAAAAATGCTTCTTCCTTAATTTGATCAGCTTAAGTGCTATTTTGGATCATTTGATCACCACTTCTTGTGCCAGGTGACAGCTGTCTTAAGAGAACAACTCAATTTTCTTGTTTTTTATGCACAGGTCCTTTCCCAAGGGTGAGTATTTATGCATTGGAGATAAGATAATGGATACTAAGTTGGAAGAGGTTATATGACAGTAATTGAAGCAATATGTAGGCCTGGTGTATTTAACAATGAGATTTTAGCTGCATATTGATTTAAAAGAAACTTGAGAGAAGGAATAGAAATTGAAGCTGTTCATTGATTTAATTCTTCTTTTCCTTAAGTCTAAGGACTTGAGCATTAATGGAAGAGGGGATATTATTTCTGGCCTGGTATTTGCATATCAAAAGATGACATTTTATGACAGAATCTTTAGAATATGCCAGTGGTTTCAATTCTCTTTGCCATATGTGACATGAGAGGGTTGTGCAGAGCTGCTTCATTAACAATTCAGGGAGCAGTAATTTCTCCAGTGGGCCTGTAAAATGCTGTGTTCTGAAGGGCTGTGGGTGCTCAGGACCCAGCAGCTGTGCCGGGTTGAGGGTGTGGTGATCTCCAAGGCTGGGAGCACTGGAGTCTTGCTTTCTACTTTTAACATTCTTCCCATTGTTGGAAAATTTTGGATAAATGAAAAGTCATGTCTCCCCAGCTCCTGAAGGAGCCCACTGGAGTTAAAGCAGGGCCTTTCTTATTACTGTTACTTTCAAGTCTGTTGGGATTTTTTATCCCATAAAATATTTAGGATCCATTTCGGTATAGCAATACAAAAAGTGGTTTACCCCCAGTTCTCTATAAAAATCAGTATATATCCTCGAGATTTCTTCTGACTTACGTACAATGTGAATTTTTGAATCGGTCAGTTAAACATTGCAGGGAAAAGCTGGTTTAAAACCTTAGAGATGTGAATCCAAGAAAGCTGCAAAAATTCTCTTAATTGATTTTCATTTTTCTGTGTTCATTTTGGAAAATGAGACTATAAATTTCTCCTCACTTCTTGAGCCATAAAAACCTCAAACTGTTTCAGACAGAAATGAACAAATGACTTTGGTTTTAGCATCTTGTACAATTCAGCTTTTCCCAAATCCAAGTGAAGTTCCATACTGTTCTTTTTTTATTAATATTTAGAAGGATGTAAAGGGCTCTGTCATGCTGTGTACTGTAGAGAATCAGAATAAAGAAATAGCCTGGCTTTTGGAAACCAGTGGTTGAAGCATCGCTGCCAAACCACTTGGAGAAGAAAGGCAGGACACAATCCAGTGAATGGCACAGAGAAAAAGAAATTAATTCTTGGAAAAGGGAAAAAGGGAAATCTTTTCAAAGGGATGAAGGTGGAATATTTATGCCTTCCATAGTAATGGCAGCAGGCCATTCAGGTGACATTCAGGTGACACAGAGTGCCTCAGTGGGCTGAGGTGTGGCAGTTCTGTGTGAGGCAGATGTGTGGGACCATTCCTCCTCCTCCTCCTCTTCCTTCCCAGCAGTGCTGGATCCCCATGTGCCCATCCGTGCTCCGTGAAGTGCTGCAGAGGCACTGCAGGCTGTGCTGAGCTCCATGCAGGCAGGACTGTCCCTGCAGGGCTGGGGTGTCCCTGGGCACATCCAGCAGGGCTGGGAGCTGCCAGCCTGGCACCTGGGGCTCTGACTTACACACCCAGACCATGATTCCTGCTCCCAGAAAAGGAAACACACTCTGTTTGCTTAAATTAAAAATCACCAGAACCGTACATAATTAGCTAGGTAGGGGAAGCTAGTCCTTGCAGGGGAGTGACTGTCTCCATAAATACAGGGAATTTCATGTGGAAAGGAAATGCCTGGAAACCACCCCCTCCTTTGTTCTCTCCCCATCCTGAATCATTAAGTATGTCCTTGCAGGCCTTGTGCTTCCTCTTTCAGCTCTCCAGCAGAGTCTTCTTGCACAGACAATGATTTCTCTTGGTCCATCCCAGTCCCACTCTGCTCTGGGATGTTGCTCTCCCCCTGCTGAAGAGCAGTTCCAGGATTTTCTTGTTTGCTGATTGAGATGCAGAAATTCACTGTGCAGACAGAGCTACTTACCCCTCATTATGCATGCATGGAAAGCCAAACAAACCCCCACAAATGAACAATGTTTCTCCTCCATGCCTTTCCCCCCCCTGCTTCTCTCCTCCTTCTCTTCCTTACACCTATCCATGCTTTGGCATCTGTTCCCTGATTTTTAATGTGCCCTTGGCCCAGCTCACTGTCACATCACACAAGCCTTGCCTTCCCTGCACTGCCTCCAGCTCCTTCTCACATTGAGGAATAGGCACCCAGAGGTGACCTTTGGCAGCATTTTGATCTGCAGGGAGCTCCCGTGGCTGCCCAAGCCCAGGGCTGATCCTTTCACTGGTGACACCACCGGAGGCCAGGGAAGGAGCAGGGAGCTGAGTCAGGTTCAACACATCCTGAGCATTCATTCAACAGCTCCCTGGCAGCTGCAGGATGAGCTCTTTTTGTTCTGCTGGAAGATAAACAGCTGTCTCAGTGTAATTAATAACCCTAATGGTTTGTTCCAAAAAATGGAATAATCACAGGATTGAGTAATCAAAACTATTGATTAATGTAGAAGGCCCCTGGAAAAGGCTTAGTACAGAATGTTTCATCCTTCTGGGCACAGTTCCACTAGAGGCTGTAGTGATGATTGAACAATAGGATTATTGTACAAAGTCATTGTTTCCAGAATGGAAAAAAAAAATTTAGTGCCTTCCCCCCCACCCCCCGTAGCAATTCATTTATCAAATAAAATATGCATTTTTGAACAGTGGCATTGCAGCCACCATTCTTTTTTTCAGCTGGGCTCAGGACTCACACACAAATCCCATTGGCATCATTGGCATTTCTGTGGTGCAAATTAAAGGAAAATTTTGCTCATAAAAATAAAATCCTGGAGTCTTCATTTGTTTTTTTGTGCAAAGAAAAGTGCTGATGATTTCAGGAGAAGTCCCTACTACCCCCACTACTTTTGTGCTTGAATACTTTTTCTTTGCTTTGCAAAATGGAAATTTTGGAGCAGGAGGTGTGAAGGGAGGGATTAATTTCCTTGGAGTTTAAAATAATTCTAATAAAAATTCTGTAACATGTAACTCCTAGGCTTAATAGTCTAGACAACAAATAATACTTTGGGGAACAATAAATTGTATAATGATAGCTCTGCTCATATTGGCTAAATCATTATGTATTGCAAAATGTCAGCCACAGAAGAAATCATAACTAAACATGCTGTGAGCCTGCAATCTTGTAAAAGCCTGAGATCATAAAAGGAAAAGTGGGACAAAAAATATTTCAAAGATGCCAGAATGAAAAGGCTAACAACTGTCTTTTTCACTTCTAAAAATTTACCTGTTTTCCCCAGGAGAGCATGAAGATATAATGAATCAAAGCAGGGCTTTTGTAGATCCTCCTGTGATTAATCTAATTATTTTGGAGAGATCAGATGAATTTGCAGTTGATATAAACAGCAGTTTGATTGAAGTATCAAAGGTAGATCAATAGGCCCAGAATGTGGATCAAAACATTCTAAGTGAGGGAGCTTAGAATCAATATTTTCATGAGGAGTGTCAACAACTGGGACTGCTGTGCTTAAGCTCATTGAATAAATGTACTATTTTCAGAAGTCACTTGTCATGAAATCAGCATTGCTCTGTCTGAGGCATTTTCTGCAGATGAGCCTCTCAAAACACCCAAGGAAACTTTCCAAACCCAGAGCGTGGCGGTGGAGCCCTGCAGGGCAAACAGCTGAGATTTGGAAATTGCTCCTGGCCCTGGAAGCTGGCAAGGGCTGCCCTGGGGCCCAAAGGGTGGCGAGGGCAGGGGTGTGGATATGGGAAGGAAAACAGAAAGGACAGAATTAATAACAAAAATGTACCTGCTGTTGTTGACAGGATGCATGTGTGTGAGACGTGATGTTTTGGTAACAGCATGTTTGTAAGAGGTGTTGCTTTCCTTGGACCAATAAGCTGACCCTATTCTTGGTTCAGTGAGGTAGTCTATAAAATGTGTATTTCTACAGTAAATGTGCTTCTTTCTTTGAGAAGAAGCCATGTCGTGATTTCTTCGCTGCTGCCTATAGCAGACACAGGGGGAAAAGCTCTGAGAGATCAGTGGAGCACTCTTGGGGCTGGGGCAGGCTCCCACCACCTCCTGCAGACTTCCCTGACCTGGCTACAGCAGGAATATTTTAGCTTGGAGGTAGGAAAGCAGCTCAGGGAGCATGGCCTGGTTGTAGGGGAGCAAGAAGCTTCCTTCCCAGAGCTCCCAGAGATTGAAGAAGCAGATGATCAGGGCCCATTTTCTGCAATTCTGCATTTATTCGGCCCCAGTTTAGGTTCCAATGCCTGCAATGGTCTCCCCTCAGCACACACAGGTAAAAGGATTTTGGGTGAGAATGCCATAGAGGGGTTGGCCACAGGCAAAGATTCCTCTCAAGCCTCACTGGAGCTGGGGACCTCAGTCCTCTCTTTCCCTTCTCCTCCATTAGTGTGAGTTTAATTATCCTGATGAAAGATGCAGTGTTTGGCTGCAGCTCTTTTCCTAGGGAGAGGTAAGCAGGGAATGCTGATAGGAGGCACTCCTGGTCATTAATCCTGTGCTGACCCGGTATGTGGCCCTGAAACTGATATAGCTGATATGGCAATAGAAAAATCTTCCCATAAGCCAGACCCCAAATTTAGCAAAAAACACTTCTATGCTTCTTTTTCAGAGTTCAACATAAGAAACATAACTCTTGTAACAATTTCCTTTTGATTTCCAAAGAGGTTGTGAAGAACTTATTGCTTTAAAAAATAGTTTTAACCTCTCTGACACTTCAGTTTTTAAAAATCTTAGAAAGAGATTGAGAGCACAAACAAGAACTCACCAGCTCTGTAGGCGAACAGTGTCAGCCTTTGGCCTCTATGCACAGAATAATTTCCTTCCCAGGTTCTTTGTGGATGCAAGCATGTACAAATGACTCAGAGTAAGGAATACATTTCAAGAAGGTCATTGAAACGTCATCTGTTTCTTTCAGCAACTTTCCAGCAGCTTTCTAGTCTTTCTTTTAATTTTATTTCCCTAAGGAGGTTTCAGGGTTGCATTCCAAGTTGCAAGGATCCTCCACATGCACTTACAGCACAGGCGAGCACACAAACTGTTGTTATGTTTTTTTTATTATTCTGTAGCATAAAAACTCTTTGGAGACGTTATATGTAAAAATAAAAATGTGCCCAATCGTAATTTAATGAAAATGAAAATAAATTTATTAGCGACCGTGTTACAGTCCCGACAGCCAACAATCAAAAATGACAGCGCACAACTCCCGGGAGAAAGGCTGGGTGAACGATGGTCTGGCCTCTATCGCACCAGAACCACTCCATCCACACCAGCTGCTCCGAGAGGGCAGCTTATATACCCTTTTTCCTAACCCGCGGCAGAGTCCCTTTGTTTGTTTGTTTGTTTGTTTTTTTCTTAGAGTTTATCATATTCATGGTGGTTCCTTTCTTTACTCTAAGCTGCACAAAATCTCGTCTGGGAATTGATGGATGTTCCTCCTCTGATTCCCGGAATCCTGTATTCAGGTGGGAGATGCAGATAGCCCTGGTTATCTCGGATGGGTATCTTTTAGGGCCATCATCTCCGGGCATCCTCGGTGATCATGTCACCGTCCTCGGTAATCCTGTCACCGTAAACGATCATCTCCTGTGCAGCCGAGGTTTCCTTCATATGTTAATCCATCCCGGTCCGCAGTTTCGTCACCCTAGAGTTGAATGTACCCCCCCCCACTCCCTGTGCATCGCAATTTTAATTCATATATATATTTTTCATTGGCACGAATTAACTATATCCCTGACAGGAGATAATCAGGTTGCTAAACTTTCTCAGGGCTCCTTTTGTTCACAGGGTGATGCAATCCATAAATGCCAGATTTTTAGGGTACAGGTAGGACTCGGGGTGTCTGGGGGGTTTAAGGAGTGCTGGAGTGTTTAATCTTGGCACTTTGGCGTTCAGATGCTGTTGGAAAAAGCCCTCAATGCCTATCTGCATCACAGAGCATGCAAATACCAGGAATCTGCCTCAGCTCCAAAATGAAAGTTGATAATTTCAGCTGCTCTTCACCTTGCATTTTAAATGCTAGCCTTGAATTCTTCCTCCACCAGGAATGCAGCAGAATTCTGGCTGGGCCCAGCAGCACTTTCGCCATGGTCTGACCTTTCCCATGATGTGCATAGTTTGAAGTTCATTAGTATTTTACCTAACTTGTGCTAGTTGGAAAACTGCACCAAATCTTAAGCAGAATCAGTTTGGGAATGTGTGAACTGATACCTGATAGCAGCCATGTATTTCTGAGAACAGAGCAAGAAGCAGTTTTGTATATTGGCATAGCTCACTGGTTAGTGTTCACCTGAGGGCAGCACAGCTCCTGGCAGGGACATCTCCCTGCCACTCCAAGTGTTTCCACAGACCCCAGTGAGCCCTGTTTGTCATTTCCCTGTGCAGGGGCCTTCACTCAGGGCATTCTGGAGCAAGGGATCACTTTGGTCTGGGGAAATGCCATGGTGCCTTATGTCCATGACACTTGCTGTGGGGTTTTATCCAACCTCACTGTGAACTGGGATTGGCACGAAGCCACTCAAGCTTATGATTGGAATTTTCCATATGAAAGGATGCTCAGGAGTTAAATCTGGAAATCAGGCAGTGCCTTTTAGTTTTGATTTCCCTTAAGCCCCAGAAGCAGAGAGTTGATGGGAGCTGCTAGCCTTAACAGGGAAGCAGGGATAAAACCCCAGAGGTCCATTAGGCATCACCTCACAATCTGTCTGAACTGTGAGGGAAAGGGCAGGTTTTGAGTTTTGAGAGAGAAGGGGGTTTAATCACTTGTTACTGCTCTGGTCCTGCACTTAGGAAACAAGTCCAGCAACAGCTCTAAATCTTTACCTGAATGCAGGCACATGTGGGGATTCCTCCATGCTGTGAGCCAGGGACTCAGAGGTCCTCTTTGTTAGAACAGCAAAACACTAAAGCAAAGCTGAATTTATTTGTAAACATACAAAGTTCGACACAAACACCATCTGGTCTTCACCACTGGTTTCTATTCAACAGTCCCATCTCTTGACAGGGGTCAGCTTCCCATTTTGGGGGGCACCCATTGCTCTGTTCTGAGGTTTCCTGGTGGCAGCTTCCTCGTGTGCCCCTCAGCAGATGCTGCAGGGCACACACCTGCAGGAGTCAGGTGTTGGGAGTGGCTTTGTGTTAGGTTTCAAATAATAAAATTATTTTTCCAGGAGTTCAGCAAAGCCAATATCAAGAACCCCTACTCACCTACTTTAAACACCCCTTTCCTTGTGTTCCCCATAAAATTAAGTAAATCATTGCTATGATGTGTAAACTTCTCATTTCAAGCACTGTTAGACACTGTAGTTCCAACTGTAGTTACTGGTTCTAATTAAAACAATTAATTTTTTTGGTGCTGAAGCAAAAAATGCATCCTGTGTTCTCAGTGCCTTCAGCACTGAATAGCTGGAAATTTTGGCAGTAACTAAAACCTTCCCAGCCTTTTCTTGCTCCCTTCCTCAGTGAGTGTTTCTTATCAAACTTAACCCAGGTAGATTCTTGAAAATGCTTTCTTTGAACATTTATTTAACAGCCAACAGAATGAGAGAAATTCACTATACATTTAATATGATACATGCACTTACTGAAAAACCCAACTTTTCAGAGTAGAGACAGTTAACTGGGATTGTACATGCCTTATTCTTGACTTCAGTGAGATGTGGATCACTCCTAAAATATGCTACCCAGTGAACCTTTGTAATTCCATTTAGCAGATGCATTCAAACACAATGGGAGGTTTTCAAAAATATCTTTGTCTGGAAGTGTTCATCTGCAGACATAAAAACAGCCTTGATAACATTAGAGGGGAGATAACAATGTCTATCTCTGTAATGATATCACCTTATCTTTAATTAATGTAGAGTACTGTAAGATGTTTTGCTGAGATATAAGCCTCTTACTTGGGTAAGATTCTTCCTGAAACAAAGTGTTTGAGTTAATGTAGCTGTTCTAAACAAAGGTTTAATGGAACTTGTTCCCCAGCCTTGGAAGTGGCCAGAGCAGCTCCTGTTGTTTCCTATAAGGTAGGAAAAATAATAAGGCTCCTGACAGAAACATGAAGCTATCTATCACTAATACTGCAGTGATTTGATTAGAAGCTGCCTTATTCCATGGAATCATGTGACTTCAGCTGTGTGTGTTAACTGGAAATGGGCCCAAATAAATCCCTTGGATCTGAGCTTTGAGTAGTTTTCAATTCCCTGTCGAAATTCAGATATCTCAGACAGCTTTTACATCTGTAACTCACCCCACATGAACAATAATTGTGTCCCAAAAGTCTTACTTGTATGAGGTGCCATCCTCAAAATATAGGAAGTACCAGCAATGGAGTTTCCTGTAGAGTCTGAACCCCTCCTTTATCCAAGCAATCTGATTTGTAGTTAAGTAATGCTCAGTGTTTATTTCTTCCATTTCCAGTGGAGCCTCCAATTTTATTTTGCTTCCATCTTTTGATTGCTGGTCTGAGCAGCAGTGAGAGTCTTCCATGGCCAGCTTGTTCTCATCCTCCTTTGTTCCCTCTTGTCTCCTTCCTACAGCATTTCCTCATCCTGGCTGCCTGGTGCTGACAGAGAGGAGGGGGAGAAGCACCAGCAGATGTCCTGCTCATGTTCTCTGGGCTCTGGGACAAATGGCCTGAGTTCCCATTCCAAGGAAAGTCCTGGGCAGACCAGGATTGCCCACCCAGCTCTCAGCTATGTGTCCATGGACCACAGAGCAATTGGGAGGTTTAGTTGTCTCTATTATGTTTTACATGTGTGATTTCTTGTGGAACTAATCAATCAAACATCACAGCTGTTGGGCTTCCCCACACTTCAAAAGAATTCACCCACTTGGCTAAATGTTTATGACTGAGAGAGATCTTTGAGTGGGAAAGAGCAGCCAGTGCTGGCTGGAAGAAGGCACAGCTGTAAGTGAGATTGCCATTGAAATGGTGAGGATGGAAAAATACAGATTCAAAGCCAGGCCATTCCTAAATATTCTTCCCCAGGAGGTGATCGGCAGTGTCAGGGCTGAGTTTCTGCCTCTTTGAGGTAGTCCTGGCTCCCACTTGCTCTGGACTTGCTCTGTTTTGTGCACCTTGTTTTTACACCTAGTGAACAGTGCTGCAAACTGACTTCAGGGTGCTTTGGAGTGAAGGGCTCTGGGTGTGATCATTCCAAGATTTCCCTGAGCTGGAGAGGTAGATGGTGGGAGGTGCTGGGCAATGTCTTCCCAGCCTGTAACATACTGTGCTTACTGTCACGCAAATACAGAACAACTTTCTTCCACCTGCAATCATCTCTGCTGCAGACAACCAGGTTGCCATGAAAGTAAGAGGGAAAAAGAAAAAAAAAAAAAAACAAACACTTTTCTCTCTGCTTAAATAACAGATTTGTCTCTGAGTTGCCAAAATTGTGAGCATCAGGGTAGCTGAGCACACTTTTGTGTGTACAATTTTCTGTGCATATGTCTGGTACTCCTTGTTTTGGAAGGGCTATAGAAGGTTTGTATTGAACCAGTCCATCTGTTCAGTGATTCAGTAATCTGAGAACAGTTAAACTTGTCACTCTGCCCCCCTTGCTGTCGTCCTTTCAGGCTCTGTCACCAACCTCAGATTTTAATGGCAATTTTAAAAAATTGGCACCCTGCTGCATCCTGTGTTTGACCAGTCCTGTCCATGCAGGTTTAGTGCCACACCAGAGCTCCCTGCCCAGAGAAATGAGTTCTGTTTGCAGAAGGGAAACTTTCACAGCCCTTTCTACGTGCATGTAAAACTCTCTCCTCCAGAGATGAGTAGATTTGTGACAGAGAAACTGCCTCTATCAGAGACCAAGAAATGGAAGCAATTAAAGCCAGCTTTGAAGGTGAGGGAGGGAGGCATTTGCTGCCAGTGCTTTCTGTTTGTGAGAAATTGCAGTGCTTTAGGGATGAGGGCTGTCTGGGGTGCTGTGCACAGGCCCCATGGAGCTGCAAAGTGATCATAATGACATGTTCAAATGAGCCAGTTTGTTCCAGGAGAGTAAACTGCCAGGGAGTTTAGTGCTGTGGAGAGCATGGCTGGTGGGTCAGGGCATGGTGGGGCTGTGCAAATACCGAACAGTACTGGGACAGGCTTTCTTCCAGAAGAAAGAGGCTGGCTGAAAAATCCAGGCCAGGGTTCAGATTGGGAAAATACCCAAACTAAGTGCTGCCCTGGATTTTGCAATGCTGCCTACTGGAAACGCCACCTGCAGCTTTAGGTGAGCATGGAGTGCCTTGCCCTGGACAGTGCCTGGTGCTGCTGTGACCTCTGAGCTGCTGGTGCTTCCAACACAAGGCACATCACTTACCATAATGAGGATTTGGGCATAACTGCAGAGTCCATAGAGAGTTTTAGGATGCATTTGCTTTACAGGGACACATTATAACAAAAATCTGCAGGTGTAAATGCAAAATGATCCCACACAGGAGTTACCCCATGGCCAAGGGAACTGGGAACAGTGCTGCCTGTTCACATGGCTCTCTGCCAGAAAGATTTCTCCCCTGCCTTTATCATGGACCTGATGCAGAAGGAGGATTGTAGATTCTCTGTGGTTTATCCTTGCCCATATTTGCCCCTCCATCAGACACATTTCCTTTTCATGGACAGCTTTATGCTCAGCTCTGTGAAATGCAAAAAACGCTACAGAGTGCAGTGTCTCTCATGCTTCCTGGGAAACAGAAGCTGCAGTGAGAAGCACCAGCATGGCACAAGCTGTTTCAAGGCTTAACAGCCAGAGACTCGAAGAATCTCCTCCCTGAGGATCTAGAATTAAAATTAAGGACTGAGCATGGCACGGGAAGAAAAAGGAACAAACGTGCCTGTCCAAAGGCAAATCACAGGTGAGTGGCAAACCCATGGACAGACAGGTGCTCCCTGATTCCCTCTCTGGTACCCTGCCCTGGCAGGATCTTTCCTGTTGTAAAAATGGGCAGTGAGCTATTGTTCAAAGGAGAGAGACTCCAAAGGCTTTCACAGAAGTATCTCCTCAGGACATTTTGCTGTTTTGTGCACACACATGCTCTCATATATATATGTGGGGGAAGAGAAGGGAGAGAAGAACAACATCCTGTGGGATTTCTTTTGCCATCTGCCGAGTTCTGAGTGCCATCTGCAAAGTAAAAGTGTTTATGTTGTTTAGCCTTTGTTCAAAATGTATTTTTTGTCACAGTGGCTTTTGGCATTATCATGCACGACTAGAAGAAATATTCAACAGTTTGGAGCAAGCAGAATGAAGCACTGACAGCTCAGGACTCTGAAACATCCAGTTTGTAGGGTAATTTGACAGAAGGTTTGACACCATGCCCACTGTACTCTCCACTCAGGAGTTCAGACGTGACCTTTCAGGTTCACAGAACACAGACAGCGTGTCTGGAGAGGAGAATCTTATCCAGCACAACATGGAGCAAATCCAGGTAAGGAGAATCACAATCACCCAAGGATTACTCTGCTCCTCAGAAGTGCCTTGGTCAGAGGAGATCCGAGGCAGTGAGGACAAATGGCTCTGTGGAGGTGGTGCTTCATCCCTGTCTGCCCAGCCACTCCATGCCCTGGGCTCACTGCTGGCCTGGGAGCTGATAAATAACAGTGCTGAGCATCTGGCTGTGCCATGGGAAGCAGCAAAACACAAGGAGCACAAAGAGGGGAAAAATCAGAGCCTGATTCCCTCTTTCAGAAGTCATTCTTAACATAAATGTGGCTGCTTGCCAGCCGGAGCTGAGTCTGCACTTTAGATTTGTTTGTGGCCAAAAAATAGTTGGCTTAACTAAGAACAAAGAGAACTCTCTAATGGTCCATCATGATCTAGGAAGATAACAAGAGGAAGAGAAGCTGTCATTTACCTAACATAGGATCATGCTGCAGGAATTTTCATGGTTTGGGAGACTTTTGTAGATTGAATTTATGTGAGGAGGCTCATCCAGCTGCTGGAATACAAATTGTTTTCAGCTTCACAGCCATAATATGAAGGATAATCCTATTATGTCTCATAAATTCAAAGAAAAAAAAAAAGGAAATTTGTAAATTTTATATCTTCAAATGCAGCCTGACTTCCTGAAGCACATACATAAAGGAAAAATTGATGCTCCAAGTTATGTTCCAGAGACATTTCTAACTTGGAGAGAGCTTTCATGTATAGTTGTAAGCAGGATTATTTCAAATTATTCGAATTACCTTGAAATTTATGGCTTTGCTTTATGTTACCTGTACCTGGAGCCCCACTGTTGGATCCTATTGCTTTCCCAGAGAGATGGAGGACGAGCATTCAATGGACTGGAAGTTAGATGGGAGTTACACGTAATCTTTAAAAGTATCCAAGGTGTGCAAGCTCCATTAATTGCTGTATTGTTTGGGTTTGTGGAGCTGAGAACAGGGTTAATATGGTCTGATGCTTTGTTTGCTCTTTCAGTGGGGGGATGAGACCTGTGGGGGAGTTTTTTATACTTGGGGTGAGCTATGGGGCTGGGGGATGCACACCCCATGGACTAAGTTCACTGCTAATTCCTGCTGGTTCTGCAGGCTCAGACAGCTGACAGATGTGGGCACAGTGCTGTTTATTGTTTTATTATAAATAGATCAATCGTCCAAGAGGAGCTGAATTTGGCATTGGATTTAAGTTTACTGAATGGCAATCCTAAGGTTTGTCTGTACCTTGGTTTGGTTTTCTGTGAGGGATCATTTCTACACTGTGAACAGAGCCCTTTGTGGGATAAGGCAAAAGCTGAGGATGAACCTCATGCACTTATCACAGCATTTTTGGATCCAGGTCTTTCCCCAGACAGGTGGTAGTAGCTGAAAAAACTTTGCCTCTGTCTGACCAAGGTAATTCATCAGCAAGATCCATCCTGAATCCTCCCTTCCTGGCACATGGTCTGAGAGCATATTAGGGAAATAAAGCTCTTGGAAGCTTTAGCCCAGCTGCCTTCTTTATGGTGAGAACACTGCACTGGAAGAGCTAAAATTATGATTATTATTACTATTATTGTTATGTCTCATGGATACAGGCCTGGGCTCATTGTCTTAGCCTTGAAGGCTGCCTCAGCCAAATGCACAATGAGCTTGGTCAGACCACCCCAGAGCAGGACACAAGCCAGTTCCACAGGGTCTGGCTGGAATATCCATGTTCTTCCCTGGCTCAGCCCCTAAGACAGCCCAAACACAGCAGCTGAGGTGCAGCTAAACAGGGATTTATCTGCACTGGGGATCCCACATGAAAATAAACAGCCCCATCTTTACTCTTGTCCTGGCAGGGATTCCCTGAGGAAGGGGTGTCTGGTTCCCCTCAGCTGGAAGTTACAGGTGCCAGGAGCCAGCTGAGGCACAGGAGCTGCCTCTCACCTGGAGAGCAGCCGAGCTGACTGAGCCTGCTCCCTCTACAAGGATGAAAAATAACAGGAGAGAGAAAAGAGCCTGTAAAATAGTCAATGAGTCAGAGAAATTATCACCCAATAAAAGGGCAGTAGAATGGAAATATGAAAAATCTTGAAAGAATAAAGGAGAATATGTCTTAAACCGTGCTGTCAGACTGTGGATTCCGTCACTGTCTGAGCCAAGAAACCTGAGTTCAAGGTATGGTTATTTCTCTACGAATAATGAGGTTTGTGCATGATGTGACACTAATAAAATCACACTGGAGAAAAGGAAAGTCTTCATGTCTTAGTGATTAAGCAGAATGACCTTTCGTGGGCTGAATTACATTTGAGTATTACGTCTTTCTACATTTCTTTCCATGGGAACATCTGGTGCTGGCTCATCCTGGAGACAGGTTTCTGGATGGGGCTGGCTGTGGGTCCAGTCCAGGCAGGCAATTCCTGTGCAGCAATTTCTCCTTTGATGCAAATTTCCTCCAAAATTACTGTTAGCAGATTAACTAGAAATCTTGTGTTCTGAGGAGCTGCATTTGCTGCAGGAACAGCTGTGAAATTTGATAAAATCACCATGGTGTGTTTAAATGGTTTTATAGCAGTAGCCCTTCAGTTAACCCTGGATCATTTAACAGCTGGATAAGTCTTTCAAGAGTAATTAAAATGATGTTCTCAGAGAATTTAATATTTTATACATGGCTTTTTCAAAGAGGAGCAGTGAAGACAGAGATGCCAAAACTGAAAGCCTGGCACTGGACACCCAGTTTTGCTCCCTGGTGCATAAATTTGCATACATATTTGGAAAGGAACAATGCCTGACTTAAATAAGCAGTTTGCTTCTAACCCCCCTCCTTGATGATGAACCTTGGAAATAATAAAATGTACAGACTATGGAAACTATTGACTAGTTTAATAGTCAATTAAAAATTCTCCAGTTACTGTGCTACAAATGGACTATGAAAACTTGCAGAAAAACATATCACTTTAAAGTCCATCTGACTCTGGAATAATTTACCTCCCCAAAGCCTATTCCCTTAAACAGGTTCACAGTTTGGCTATTTACCTTTTTTTGCTGGTAGAACACATTGTTATTATAATTCATTAAGCCTGTTTATATGACTGCCAATACTTTTAAGTATAGATAATTGTGAGTGTTTGAATAACTGACATTATGTACATCAGCCATATAATTAATTGCCATTACCTGATGTATTATACATCTCATTTATTTTTCAACAACTAACATGGTATTTTGTAATTTTATTGTTGCCATACCTCTTCTTTTGACAAGTTAATAATAAAAAGGCAAAACAAAGCATTATGTGTTGTTGAAGTAAATGCATCTTCATTATACAACAAAGAAATTCTTCAACAAAACCTGCCAAGAAAAGATTGGAATTGCAATGGACACAGAAGTCAGTGTAAGTGGGCATTCAGAGGGGTCCAGCTCTGCTCCTCTCCTCTGTGTCTCCCAAAGGAGTGAACTTCTTGTTATCCAGCCCATGGCAGTCCATCCACCCCTCCAGCTGGAGCTGCAGCCTTGGCTTCACCCTCCTGACAATCTCCTTTCATTCCATACTCCACTGAGGCTTAAAGGACTTGGTACCCAACACTCTGTGCCCCCATCACTATTCAGGACTCATCCAAAGTCTAAGCAAGAGCCAGTAGAATCTTGTAATTTTGTCAGATATAACAGGTGAAAACCATATTCCTCACTTACAGAGTTTTCAGCCTAATATAATTTTTCTGCCTCAGAGCATCAGACAGCAGTGTTCTTGGAAAAAAAAAAAGGCATTACTTTAATGGCAAAACCAGATGGTTCACATTCTCTGTGTGCTTAAAACAAAAACCCCCAAAAACCCCCCAAACCCAGGGCCATTTCAGTAATACTGTTCAGAGGTTAACAGCGTATTTTCTGTAGCTCCAACCATATATATTGGCCAAGTGTGTATCAACATGCCTCACAGTGTAATATCTAATCATAAAATTTGGTATTGAGAGAAGACATAAAAACATTATTTTATTTTCCTATCTCCAACTTTGATTTGGTAAAGACCAATAAAAGAAAAATGTAATAAAAATGCCCTGTTAAATGCCTGGTTTGTGATCCTCATAGTCCCTCTAGAAATCACAATCCTCTTGTTTCCACAGCATAAATAATATCTAGTAAACAGAATTATGGTTTCATTCAGTGCTGTCACATCATGCTGTACTTTACAACAAGTGCAATTGTATTTCTTTTGGAACAGATTAAGAACAGTGTGGAAGGTGCATTCCCTGAGGGCACTGGAGTCGAGGATAATAAACTCTGTGTCCATTATGTGCCAATGAGACTACAGAAATTAAATCTCTGCATTCAGTGCAACAGAATATTTATTTTAGAAGTGCTCTGTTAAGAGATTTGTTTTAGGATATGTTTAAAGAAGACATTTTATGCACTGAATAGACATAAGTACCCAATGGCTTGACTGTGTCATCATAAACTGTGAGCAAAACTCTCAGGTTTTTATAGCACAGCAGACCAAAAGAATCATTGCAGCCTTTCAAATTTCATCGTTTGTGCTTAAAAATAAGTGCTTGGTTGTTTTTGTCTGTCTTTGGTGTTTGTTTTGGGTTGGGGTTTTCCCCCCTCCACTCCCATTCTCAAAAATTGCAAGTGGATTTCTTGGGATCTGGGATCATTACAGCCAGCCAAAGGACAGGAGGTAATTGTCTTTCTGACTGCTATGAGATGTCCTGGTAGATAATCAGGGTGTATGCACTTCTTGTTTTAAGCAGTTCGAGAGGAAACTCAGTGAGAATCTTCTGATGGTGCAAAGTGTGAAACCTCTGCAGCAGTGAAAGGAGAAGCTGCTGTGGGATTATTGGGATGAACTCGTACTGCAGTGTGATGGACATGCCTCTAACTCCCTTTTAGGGTAGAAACACATCTGTCTGATAATAGCACAGTCCTTTCAGGCTGCCTAAAGACTTGGACCGAGGGTTTTTTGGGCATCAGTGACCATGGCTGATTTAACTCAGCATTATGAACAATAAAATACTTTGTCAGGAGTCAGATCTGAATTCAGGAATTGTTTTTTTGTTCCTCCCTATTGACATTATAGATGTGAGCCCATAAAAATTGTGAAAGTAATTTTCTAGAATTTGATTTTATGATGTTTTATTATTAAAACAAGAAATATGGTCCTATCTTGGGGAGAAGTAGAAAAAAACATAAATACGAGTCATGGTTTTTGAGAAGAATGAGCCTATTCCTTCAAAGTTGCAAGTTCTTGCTGCTTTGGAAAGTGATAAATCCCAAAGAAATCTCACCTTGGACATTTTACATACTGAGTAAATTCAGAAAACAGTTCTTTTTAAAAAAGACAAATTAAAAGACAGCGATCTATTACTGAGAAAAATGTTTTAAGTGGCTCATTCATAAGAATTTCTCTCTATAAATAACTCTGCAGTCAATGCAAAAAAAAATCATTTTGGAAAGCTGAATTTGGGGCAATTGACCTTCCAAAATTCAGGCTGATTAGAAAGCCAGACACGTCACTTCAGTAACATGTAATAAACAAAAGGCATTCTTAGCACCTAATTGTAAGTTGAAACTTACTTATGCAACACAATTCTTCAAGGATCACAAATAATGAACAAATTAATGAAATTTATAGCCTGTTTGCAAATCACTTGTTGACAGAAAGCGTTCTCCTTTGTCAGCTCACATTACTCATTGCCAATTCTTTCAGAGACTGACTTCAAAGTTATAGATTCCTCAGTGATGGTTTTTGGATAAACTCTGCCACTCCAGCTGGTGTGCAGACTTTCCTGCCTGTGATTTAAATAATTGATATAATTAATTACTTGCTAACGTTGCTCCTTGCCCCTTTTGCTGAGGGCATCCAGCCAGGGCAATGCAAACACTGTCAGTGCAAGAGAAAATTCCCTCTGAGGCTCCCCACAATCCTGGTACAGAGGAGCTGAGGAGGATGGCAGGAGGGGAAGCTGGAGATAAAGGCCAGCCCATGGAGAGCCGTGTTCTCTCCAAGAGCATGGCAGGAGTGCCTGCAAGATCCTCGTGGAGAACATTCACTGCCATGAAATATGAGGAGTCACGCACACGGACTCTGACCTCCCGAGCCACAGGTTACACACTGATTATACATCTCTTTCATTGGGTTTTAGGCCAAGATTTTAAAATGCAACATCCCTAAAAGCCTTTGTTTTATTCTCCTTGGTGAGAGTGGTGACTTTCAGCCGGGAGCATGGAGGTGATGTCAGGATGTGGACATGTCAATAGGTGATAATTGCTCCTGAAAATCAGGGCATTTTCAAGGCATATGCTTAGACTCAGCTCTTTAGCCTTACCTTGTCCTTTGGTGCCTTTGAAATCCAGCATGTCTCTTTCTGATCTACTGCTGCTATCTCTTCTAATTCTCTTTCTTCTCTTATTCTCTAATACTCTTTGTTCTGAAGCAGAATCTTCAACTTTTTCTACTGTTTTGTTCGTCCCATGCTTCCAATAAGCATTACAGGGTATCTGATAAATTCTGATTGCTTATGCAATCAGCTGGACATGGAGATAAACTGTGGCCCAAATGTTTTCTCTAAAACATTTTGTAATTACCAGTAAATTTTGTTCCTTACTTGCCTTAAATCATTGTAACCAGTAGACAAATGCAGTGTTGATCTCTAGGAAACAGCAGGGCAAGCAAAAGTCCATGTACACAGAATTTGTATTTGCTATACTCTAACACTTACTTCAAATTTCTCCCTTTTCTATGTGTACATCTCAGTACTGACAGTGTTCATCTTAATTTTGTGAATTTCTTGGTGTGTTTGCAGAGCTATTGGTACAAAAATGCAAAAGAGAAAGCTGAGATTTGGTTGCAGAAGAGCATTGAAAAGTTTCAGGGAATATGAAACTTTTCAAGACATCCTGAAGTGAAGAAATTAAAACAGACTGTGACTGGAGAATAACTGGCTGAATCCTAATTTAATTGTAAATTTTGAAACTGTGTGATTTATTTGTCAAAAGATACAAAATCTAGTAAATAATTTTTCCCAACAGAGGAGTTTTCAGACACAGTTTTGTTCTTTTGGTGGAGTAGGAGGAACTTTATGATCTATTTCCTCCAGCACAGTCCCTGATTTCTAGCTGAGAAAGAGAAGGAAAGGCTGGGGAACTGGAAGTGCTTTGCTCATGCTGGTCTGCCTGGAAAAAAAACCCAAAATGCACTTGCTAATCTCTTCCCACAGAAACACAAAAAGATGATGGAAGACGCAAAGAGGGAGAGAACGGACAGGTTTGAGGTCCTGGGGGATATTTAGATCTCTGGGACAGATTTGGAGCTGTAGTACAGTTTTGGAGCTGTGAGACAGGTTTGGAGCCCTGGGATAGATTTGGAGCTGTGGGGCAGATTTAGAATTGGGGGGGCAGATTTGGAGCTCTGGGGCAGGTTTGGAGCTCTGGGGCAGGTTTGGAGCTCCAGGGCAGATTTGGAACCCTGTGATAGATTTGATACCCTGGGGCAGGTTTGGAGCCCTTGGGCAGATTTGGAGCTCTGGGGCAGGTTTGGAGCCCTGGGGCAGATTTGGAGCTCTGGGGCAGGTTTGGAGCCCTGGGGCAGATTTGGAGTTGGGAGGCAGGTTTGGAGTCCCAGGGCAGATTTGGAAACCTGTGATAGATTTGATACCCTGGGGCAGGTTTGGGGCCTGGGGACAGGTTTGGAGCCCTGGGGCAGATCTGGAGTCCTGGGGCAGGTTTGGAGCCCTGGCACAGATGTCACCCAGCAGAAATGGTATGTGGGAGGGATGTGGCACTTTGGTGCTGCCACATGCCATTCCCAGGACAGCACTGGGGATCCCAGTGGCCAGGGTGAGTGAGGGAGGATGCAGAGTGGGTGGCACAGCACGGTTTCCCTGCCCTTCCTGCCCGAGGAGGCCTGGGCACAGCCCCATTCCACATTCCCTCCCACAGGCTGCACTTCCAAGCACGATCAGCAAACACAGCAAAAAGGGTGAATTGACTTAATGAGTTATTTTGATCTCTTCTGAAGTGATAAAAAGAAAGCTGTAAAAATCAGTGCATACAAGTTCCAACTTGGAGACATCTAATAGTATCTAGTATAGTAATTTGATTAATGTTCTGTGCTCCTTCTGTAGGTTTCTCTAATGCACCCTGCCGAGCTTTTGGAAGTACTCATAATGTACACAGGAAATTAAATGACAAAGAATATGCTGTGAACTGTTCATACCAAGCAAACTAGAATGAAATACAGTATTTGTCGGGAGAATAATAAGCATCCACATGCAATGCTGCATGCTGGCTAACAATTTAACCAGTGCTTGAAAAAGGAGATTAACTATATTATGTGCCTCTCTTGTCTATAACTGCCAACTCACTACATAGCAAGATAGGTACCATCTCAGCCAGCCTAAGACCTCTAAAATCAATACCACTCTTTAAATGCAACTTAGAGACTCCTAGACTATGAGCTCAAACCACAGCATTGGTGCTTGCCTATTTAAGTGATAATCCACAGCTAAAACTTTTAAAAGAAGTCTGTCTGTGAAAGTAAAAAGCATGATACAGGTCTCATTATTGGAAAGCAAAGGTCTTTCCTTTCTCCTCAAACTCAGATGGATAAAAATCAATCTTCAGCAGGACTGGTCCTGCAGCACTGAGGGACAGCTGTGAGAATCTAATAGGGCTTCTGGGCTGAGGGAAGGCAAGAAGATGTACTCCTCCATCAAAAGGGAGATAAAATCTTCCCAGCTGCTTGTTTCAACCTGCTATCAATACCCTGGTGTTGCCTGGATTTAGTACAAGACAACCAGCAGTAAGCTGGGTATAGTCTGGATCTGTTGCTACCTTGTACGTGCAATTTCAGCCAGTTAAAAATGTGGGGTTTCCAGAATTTAATTAGTTTTTTTTAGTGAAAGCACATGTGAGCGGCTCCATCTATTTCAGCACAGGACAAGTGGTAGATGCAGCAGTAATATTTCATAGCAGTAGTGAATGTTCCCTTCTGTCACTCTCGGGTATCCCTGACTCAGATTTCCTGCATCCTGTAATTTTGTGTCAGGTGTGAACATGGGAGAGGCACTGCAGTACTGGTCCAAGCAACACTTGTTTTTTGGCAACAGAAAAAGATTGGAGCACACACTGATCCTTCTTTATGCAGATCTGGGCATGGCTGCTAAGCAGAACTGTGCTTTATATCTGGCTTTTTAGCATGCTGATAGCAGGGGTCTTTAGGTGTCTCTTGTTTATATTCCCTATTAAAGTGCTTCAGGTATGAAAATCAGAAAAAAAATCTGATTTCAACATTTGAAGATCCACAGAGCATGTATTTCAATTCATCTTTGCTATTTTTTTCTTGTTATTGTCACAACTGCCACATTTCTTTTCTAAGTACTTTTAGAAGACCCACAGCTTCTCTTGTTTCAGCAAGAAGCCACTTACACATCTCATGAGCATCACAGATTCTCACTGTGTTTGTTTATCAGTGTGTTTTCAGTGTCTCTTGATCCTTTTGGCTGTCCAAATGTTTGTTTGGAGTTATTCATAACATTAGGGAGTCAGTCTGCTTCATTCCAGTTCTAGGACGTAAAATTGCTCTGGTCAAGACCCCTTCAGGACTGGGAGCTGCTGGACTGGGAGCTGCATTCAGACTGGAGTTCACCAAAGCACAGGGATGCACTGAAGTTTCCTTGCTTCATTGGTCCTCCAGTTTAGGGAAATTGTTAAATTGGAATGAGAATTGTTATCAAATAAAAGAGACTACCAGTGATGAAACCCAGAAGGGTTTCTTTAAATGCAGTTCTAGCAAACTGATAATTCAAGCTTCTAATTGTTAGCAAAACAATAGGAAGTCTATAAGCTGGATATTTGCCAGCAGGAGCCACTTCTGGAAACTCTTTGCTTTCTACCCTTCATCTGCTGCATTGAGATGAGGGAGAGAGTTATGTCAACATTAGGAGATAATCTTTTTATATGAGTTTGCATAAGAGAACAAGAAAAAGTCTGAGAAAATTGTTCCCTTTTGTAGGTGTTGTATTGAAGAAAAGTAAAAATATGGAAAGTTAATATCTGAGAATAATAAAACAAATAAAGGAAATAGAACTAAAAGGAAGGGCACAGAACCTGAAAAAGCACTGCCCACACAGTTTATGTTGTGCCACTCCTGTATGAATCACAGATTTGTGGAGTACTTCTCTTCAGCCATCTGTGGGAGAAACATCAGCAACCAATCTCAAAAGGAGCAGGCTTAACAAACATTATTAAACTTGAATTGCAAGGAGCACCAGAGCAGAGTTTAATCACTCCTGCATTTCTGATAAATAAGAGTGCGCTTAATTGCTTTGGAGGTGGATCTGAATAGTGCCCTGTGTCCATGGGGTTGTGTCTGTGTGTGCAGGATGGGGAGGGCAGTGGAGCGGGGCAGCACTTGCTGTCATCCTGCTGCTCCAGGTGCCCCAGGAACAGAATTTGGCAAAAGAAGAGTTCCCTGTTGGCTTAGTGAGCCACTGCTGGTGGCAGGGCTGGAGCAAGGACTGGGATGGTGCCCAGGAGAGATGGGAGGGCACATATGGGGCTAATGGGCTGTGACACCAACACCAACACCTGAGGTCCCAGCCCATGAGGTCTGCCCCACACAGGCCATTACCACACTCTGTTCTTGGATTACTTTGCAATCACTTGTGGGTTTTTTTCCTGATTTCATAGTAAAAGAGTTATTTTAACTCACTATTTCCCCAGTTATGAGTCACTGTTGTTCTCTCATGGCTTTCCCTATTTGCATTTTACAGTTCTTACTCTGATTACAATTTGAACCTTGCAGAAGTGCTTTAAGCAGTATCTGTTTTACTCAAGCCATGGTATTTCACAGTGCTGCAGATATTCAGGTATCCTCTGCTGACTTTAGCAAACCTCCTGTGTGGTTTTCCTTGCCTAAAAACTGAATAGAACCAGTGCTCTCTTTCTTTGCCTTCCCCTCCCTCAAAGCTCTAGCAGATGATGGTTAAATTATTGCAAACCTTTCAGTCTGGTAGCCCAAGGCGCAGGACAGCAAATGAAAAGGCCAAGAAAGTATCTGAATAGATTTTCTAGTTTAAATTTTCAACCAAGAACTGCAGTGAATTTTTCAAACTATCTTTAATATTGTAGACTTCTGTCATATTTTTGCCATCCCGACATTGTAAATTGACGTATTTTATTGGCCTGACACAACAATAAATAATACAATTCAGTTTTATTTAATGATTTCTGGTTTCAGTGGTAGAGAAGCTTTGCCAATTTTAAATTATGTCTTGGAGTAAATTTAAAATTAATGAAATTTAAAGCTGTGATTTGTTTAAGGATCCAGAACATTCACTCTTTCATCTATTCATCAAGCTCTTTAATTACCTAGTATGCATGAAACCTGTATTATGTCTTATTATTGAGAGATTAATTTTATGAAAACCTCAGAGTGATACATCATTAGAGTGACTCTTGGATAATGTATAGTCTAACCTTTTCTGTTAATCCCACCACAGAAGAAGAGAGGGAAGCTGACAACTCCTCTGCAGTGTTTTATTCCTCCTGTTCCCCTCAGTATTATCAGCTGCTGGCAGTTTGTCTCTGCTTCCCTGTTCATTTCCAGCCCTCACTGGTGTGCAGCTGCCAGTCGTGCTCAGCCCAGGCTCAGGGATGTGCCAGGGGCGTGGGAGCAGATCCTGGAGGGTGTTTGCTGCTGCAGAGGATGGGGCAAGGCTGGGGAGGCTGCACCAGGGATTGGGAGCATGTCCTGCTGGGGCTGAGCTCAGCAGAGGCTGGAGTCTGTCCTGCAGGGAGAGGAGCAATTCCCTGCACTCAGGAAGTTCTGCTGAGAGCTCCAGGAGCCACCAGGCAGCTCTCACAGGCCTGAGGCTGGAAATGCTTCTCTTGGAGGGCAGAAACTCCACTCTGTGCCCCCTCTCTGCTGCAAAGAATTCCTGCCTGGCGGCTGCAGTTGTCCAAGTGCAGGTGTGTGAGAGCCACAGGATCCAAAGGTGGAGCAGGGAGTCCAGGGCAGGCTGCAGACCCTCCCTTGCCATGCCTTGGCTCCTGCCCCGTGCCTCAGCCCCAGGAGGGACTCCTGTGTATCCACACCTGGCCAGGGCCAGGGACAAGGACAGGGACAAGGACAGGGCCAGGGACAAGGACAGGGACAGGAACAGTCACCAGACCAGGCCGGCACTCACCCTGCAACCCCTTCAGGGCCCCAGCTGAGCCCGGGCCTGTCCATGGCTGTGTGAGCACTGCCTGTGCATGGCTGTGTGAGCTCTGCCTGTCCTGTCCATGGCTGTGTGAGCTCTGCCTGTCTTGTCCATGGCTGTGTGAGCACTGCCTGTCCATGGCTGGGTGAGCTCTGCCTGTCCTGTCCATGGCTGTGTGAGCTCTGCCTGTCCTGTCCATGGCTGTGTGAGCTCTGCCTGTGCATGGCTGTGTGAGCTCTGCCTGTCCTGTCCATGGCTGTGTGAGCTCTGCCTGTCCTGTCCATGGCTGTGTGAGCTCTGCCTGTCCTGTCCATGGCTGTGTGAGCTCTGCCTGTCCTGTCCATGGCTGTGTGAGCTCTGCCTGTCTTGTCCATGGCTGTGTGAGCACTGCCTGTCCATGGCTGTGTGAGCTCTGCCTGTCCTGTCCATGGCTGTGTGAGCTCTGCCTGTCCATGGCTGTGTTGGCTCTGCCTGTCTATGGCTGTGTGAGCACTGCCTGTCCATGGCTGTGTGAGCACTGCCTGTCCATGGCTGTGTGAGCTCTGCCTGTCCTGGCTTAGGCTCCTCAGCAGCCCCAGAAGGGCAGGAATGTGGGCACAAGGACAAAGAAGGATATTCTGCTGTTGCAAGAAATGATCATCAAATTGTGTCCAATAATTTGTATTCCTCAGGTGTGTTTTACCTTCTCATGCTGTGACCTCTTTTCATTGCTGCCAAAAAGAAATTATTTTTCCATTTTTTTCCCCAGTGCTTCCATGCCAGGCTAATTCTCTGTTCTCTTGAAAGCTAATATATCCACTTTTCGTATTAATATTTGTGAGAGTAATATTAGGAATGTTTTATTTCATTATCTCACAGCTGAGGACTGTAGTCACACTGGGTTATAAAGCAGCTAATTACAGTGTTAGTGACTTTACAGTGTGCCATGCCTGCAGTGCAGTTTGTCAGAGTTTCTGAGAATTTCTAACAAGAAAATAGTTTGCAGGGTGCTTTGTGAATCTAGTCTGAGAAATGTTGCATATGCAGCATCTTTGCAATGCTCTACATCTCCTAATCAAAACTCTTTCACCTCTAAGGGCATTTGCATTTCATGGAGAACTTGATAAATTCAGATTATTTGACATACGTACTTTTCCCTGTCCGTGCTTGTTAAATCAAAAATATTTAGGATACTGCAGAGTAACAGAATATTTGAGTGCAGTGATCCCTTCTGCTACTCTTCGTCTGGGTTTGAAGTCATTGTTACCTCATAGTAATTGTGGAGTTGTGAAGCTATCATTAAAGCTTCAGATGAGGAACAATGAATGAAAGGAACACCTCTTTCCCCTATTCAGCCTCCATTAAAGTAATTGTCATTAATGAGAAAGAAAAAGGAGGAAATGTCCAATCCATAAGCACATGTGCAGCCTTTTAACTGTAATGTTCTCCAAAACCCGGTCTCTGCTCAGAAGGAACTTGTAACAGCAGCTTTGGTTTGGGATTTACAGAAAGCTCCCTCTGGGCAGTGTGGCATTGATGGAGCACGCTTTCCATTTCAGACAAAAATCTTTATTTTAGAGACCACAGGTGGCAATGGATTCAGTTTCAGTGCCTGGATTAACCAACCCTGCAGAGGTCTGGAGCCCACTTACATGGGAGAACTTGGAGAGTTTTAGTGTTTTGATAAAACTCTCTCACTTAAGCAGGATACACACTGAAAGCAGCTCAGAGGATTTCCCTGCACTCAGGAAGTCCTGTGTGTAATTCAGCAGCCAGCAGGCAGCTCTCATAGGCATGAGCTTGGAAATGGTTCTCTTGGAGTTCAGAAACTCCACTCTGTGTCCCCCTGTGAAAGGAATTCCTGATCCCCTCCTGGCTTTGTCCTGGAGGTTATGGATGGAAAGTGCTCCATGTGCACATGAGACCAAACTCTGTTTCTGTCCTGCACAGAAATTCCCAACATGTGCTGTGTCACTGTGTTTCCCTGCTGGAGCTCTGTTTTATTGCTGGAAATGGATTTACATCTCTGTGTTTCTCTCCTGAATGGGCTCCCTGCAGTTCTGGAGCCTGGAGGATCCCTCAGAGGGAATTTCCAGCAGTCACTCCCCTCCTGCAGTTTCCCATCCCGAAGGGCAGAGCAGGGGGCACAGGAGGGAAGTGATTTCCCTTTTGGCATGCAGCAGCTCAGGTTAGAATTAAATCCACACTTTTCCAGTGCCCATCCCTTACCTTACTCACTCCAGACCTTCCCTGAGGTTCATGAGCTGAATTTCTGTGTTACAATTTACCATTAATGGATGTGCTCTTTAAGGGATCAGGAAAAAACACTTCTAGCAATATGTTTCTTGCACAGATAATACATAAACACTCGCACACACATATATATTGATATCTTACATAATTTTAAATAATACATACTTTATTTTTCACTCAAGAAAAAAAAGTCTTTTAGCATTATTAGGAAAAGCACATTGTTTTTTTTTTCTCCCCAGTGATTACAGGAGATGGGTGAGCCTGAAGTGATTCTGTTTTATTGAACCTTCCCAGTACCTGTCAGCAGCAGAAATGCCTGATTTAATAATTCAGAACTGGCTCCAGCAGAAATATTTGCATTGTGCATGTTTGAAAAATACCAGAGCCAGAAGTAACTTTAAAAATCTGTACTTTGTGCTGGTTATAACCTGAGGAGATATGTCCAGCTACCTGGACATCATGGGAAGGGCAGGGTTTGTAAATTCAGGGTTTGTATTCTAGCACATTCCATTTTATTAAACAAAATTGTACTTTCTGTCTACCCAGAAATGCCTCCCAGGAGATGCTCTAGAGAAAATCTGTAATTCAAAGTGACTGTTTCATGTTATTCTCTTTCAGCACTTTTTCTCCTTATAAATTGTCAGCAAGCAATATATAGTTTTATTTTTCTCTGAATCATGTCAACTAACAAATCTTAATCTGCATCTGCAAATTAAAGGCAGAAGAAATCATTTACAAGTACTTGGTTTACCTAAATTGAATTGCATTAGGTCTTTTGATTGAACTTATAAAATTGTGTGGTTGGTGTTCCAAGACCATAAAACTTCTTAGCTGACTTCCATCATTAATATCTGGTGTTTCTGAATTATATTTTTTTTCACAAGTGCTCCAGTATTTAATCAAAATTTTCAGTTTCTGTAGACATTTCGTTGGCAGATTTATTTCCTAGAGCATTCATGAGATGTAAATGCAAGAGAGGTGAGCCTAGACTGCCTAAATGCAATTCAGGCTTCAAAGAAATATCAGCAGACTCTCTTCCTTCCCCCTTTTCCTCCATCATTTGCTGTTTGGGCTGTGAGCAGTGAAAGGCAGGAGCCTCAGCTGCTCCCATCTCCCAAACCTGGGTCATGCTGGCCCTGCCACTGCCCTGAGCTGGCTGGTGTCACAGTACTGGTGTGACAGGCTGATGGCTCTGCCGTGTTTGCAGAGCTCACAGGTCACACATTCAGGCTGTGTGTTGATTTGCAGGGAAACATTCCCGTGTCTGCTTTGCTCAGTGCCCGAGGTCCATGGCACAGCCCAGCAGTGCTGGCTGTTTTGGGAGCTCCCCTCCCCTGCTCTGGCCCCACAGGTACCTGCCTTTGTCTGTGCTGCCTCTTTGTGTACCTTCATTTAAATCGAGATTTGGCGGTTACCTTTATGCAGATGAACAAAATGAGAAAAGAAAGGGTTACACTGCAGGGAAGGGTTTGCTGCAGTCAGTAAGACAGGTTTTTTCAGCTCCCAAAATACACTGAAGTCTGAGGGAGGATGGTACAAAACAATTTAACATCAGACGATTTTCAGAGATAGTTCAGCTGAAGCACTCTGAAGGTACAATTGTAAAGGGGATGATGCAGTGCTAAATATACAAAATGCAACATTCCATTTTTGTTATAATTAACTGCAACCAGTTCTTATTTAAATCAGCCTGCCAGTCATAATTACTCTGTACTTTAAATGTTTTGCTCAATGCTGTAGAGCAGAAACAGTTTTTAAATTAATATAATAATGAAAGTTCTGTAGGAAGATAGACCATACCCATTACAATGCTCACCTGTGTGCCCTGGGAAGAATTCCTTGTTCCAGACAGGTGTTTTGTACCATGGGGATGGGATACAGGCTGGATTTGTGCCAGGGGAGCACTGAGACTGCTCTCTGCAGACATGGTGACATTTATTTAACACCTCCAGTTCTCCTGGGAGAGGAGCCAGGGCCACCTTCCTGCAGCAGGCAAAGAACGCTTCCTTGGACTCAAAATTGTTATTTCTCAGTGTAAAGTTGCACATGAGCTTTCTGGTTGCCTCAATTTCTAGCCCTTGCTGGATGCAGTTATTTTAGTGGCACAGCATCTAATTTGGCTCTGTGTTTTTTTTATTCTTAGAGCTCTGATATTTGTGGAAGGTGCAAGGGATGTTGGAGATTTGTGTTATGCTGTGCAGGAAGGAAGTTTGATGATGAGCTATATTATGTATGGCTCACTAGATAGTAGTAAACATTCCTCTTTGTTGCTGTGCTTGGGGATTATCAAAGGGTGTTGTGTTCCTAGTTAGAATTTTTCCGGATTAATGAAACAGATCACAGATCACTGCATAGCAACGTGCCTGAAGTCTGTGAAATGTTTTCTGAATAAGGATTGGATCAGGCCCATTGAGAATAAAAAGTGCTGGAAAGAACACGGTGTTATTTTACAGACCCTGCATTCGGTTGTTTTCTCGCAGCGGCCTCACAGCCTCTCTAATTAGAAACTTGAGGTTTCTTTAGTTTGCTCTGTCTCTTTCCTTCTCTCTAACAACACACCAGCAACATCCAAATCCTCATTGTTACACTCCTGGCTGTCCTTGACAGGGGCAGCTTTGTTTGAATATGGACTGGTTCAAATGAAATTAGGAATACTTAAGGTTTCAGAGCTTCCTGTAGAGATTTATGGTCCACGCATGTCCAGGCTGGGATTGCACATTAGTCTTTGGGGGCTCAAGAGCAGGATGCCAGGTGGAGCTGCCTCATCTTGAGCCAAGGACTGCCACCCATCCATGCAATTTGAGTGTCAGAAGCCAAGGGAATATTTCAGACAGTTTCAAATGTCTACCAAAACCCCAGGAGGTTCTGTAGCATAATAGGTAATTTTAGTTTTGCTCACCACTTCCATAAAAATGTGAGAAAAATGTGCATCTCATGGCCAAGTATGAGCAGCCAGAGAACATGTCTCCATCATGAGTGAGATCCCTTTCCCAGGTTCAGAATTTAGAGACAAAAATACCTGAAAAGCTTGGGAGTCTCTGTTCTCATCTCATCCCAACCAAGGGAATAGAAACTGGGGCCAGGACCCTGCTTGTGAGCTCTGGAGATCTCTAACTTTGCTGCCTGTGGCAAGTATTATGAATCTGTCAACAAAGTTATTTTAATGCCTGACAAATGATCCTTGTTTTAAGTTCTTTGGCTGGAAGGTTTACTTGTCCTCTGGTTTTGGGGCACAATAAATCTGAAATCAGATCTCTGAGATGAGCCTGCACAAAAAGCTGTTATGAATGCATTTATTTGGCCTTTTATTCTCAGAAAGTGTTAATATCTGATTCTGGTTTAACTCAGAATGTCTTGAATTGTTACTGAAATTGTTACTGTTACTGAAATCCCAGATCCTCTTGCATATGACCTTTTATATTTTACATTTCTCAAATATGAGAGTTGTTGCTTCTTATGCTTGGTCTTGAGAAGGTCTAAGTCTCTTAAAAATGTTCTCTTGCTTAGACACATGAGTAATGAATGGGGGGGTTTTATGGGAGGTGTCTTGGAATCCTTGTGTAGGTGGAAGGCTCTAAGGAATACAAGTGTCACTTCTGTTCCATTGTTAAAATGCTGAGTTGAAGTGCCTTAATCATGGAGATCTTAGACTGAGTCAGATGGTGAGAGATCCTCCTACAGGCCCAACACAAACATGAATTTACCTTGTACCCTCTGTTGTCTGTGCTGCCCAGTGAAGCTGTTTGCTGTTGAGATGAGGAGGTTTGAAGTGTGTGATTCACCAGAGTATTGCAATTGATGAGATGCTGAAGGTGTGCACAGGTCACATAATTATATTTCGACTCACAGGATGGAAATCCAGGTGGTTATTCAAGAGCCTCACATTTTTGCATCAGGGTAAAGGTGAAACAACTTCATTAAAATTATTCTCCCAGTTGCATCTTCTATTAACTTTTTCTTATTTTTTTCTTTCCTTTTCTCTATTTTTTTTTTTTTTAATAATGTTAAGTTTCTGGGCTACATAACCATATCCAGGGTATTATCCTCCTTCAGGGATGAAGGATAATGGGATATTAAAGGAAGTCCAGGTTCTCCAAACATCTTAGTTTTGCTGATAAAGGTTGGCTGTATTTTATGTGCTGTTACAGCAAGAAACATGAGCTGCTCTAGGGAATGTGTTTGTCTCCGTAGTCCTAACAAGTGCATTCCGTTAAATTTTATAAAAATTTCATTCCTGTTTCAATACAGGCAGAGCCCAAAATTGAAAAGCTGCAGGTCACATTTGAATAATTGCCCTTCTTGCCTTGTACCTAAAGCTGAATTGTGATTGTGCTACCATCGTAGTCTTGGGGCATGAAAACCCTTCCAAGTGATAGCCAATGAAACACTCCTTATTCTATTTTAAAAACAGGCTTGTTTTACTAATTTAATCTCTTATTTATTCCTGAGTGTAGCAGAAAGAAAGAGTGAAATTTGTATCTGTGACAGTCCGAGCCAGTTGCCAAGGGCCCTACAGCTTAGAACATTTCCAGAGCTTTGCATGGAATGAGTCAGAACTGTGTTCATGGCAGAACTGACTTTGCACCAAAGCAAAAATATTCAGATGATAGGGGATTTAGTATTCTATTTTATTTCATTGATAATTTACTATTTATGTCTCCCTGTTTTGTTTTGGTTCTGTTGCTAGCTTGTTTTTGGTTGTTGTTGGTTTTTTTCTTTCAATGAAATGAGTTTCCTGACAGCATTTGATAGGATGGATAAAAATCCAGGGCTATATCATCACTTGGATCTGGTCAGTTGGCATAGCTGCATTTTGTACCAGCTGGGGTTCTGCCTTTCCATTTGGAACAAGTTTTGTAACCCGGTCCTCTTCTTTCTATTTGGACACAAACCAGTAAAACTGGCACAGAGTTTCCCTCCCTTTTCTATTTCTGTTTTGCCTAGTTTCTAAACTTGCTGGAGGAGACAACATCCTTTCTCTTTTCAGAATGAACCTGGCAAATAATTTATAAATAAACAAAGAAATACCAATAATGGAGTAGAAGGAAAGGAGTGCTATCCATTATTTATGTACATAATTAAATGGAATCCCTGGTTGTTTGAAAGCACAAAGACAAAGTTTCGCTGTGGGTGTATTATGTACATAAATGCTGAAGCACTTCATGGTGGTCTTATATGAGAGTGCTGCTTCCATTTTCTCTCCAGAAATTACATTTTGTTCCATCAGGCAGCTCTCAGTTTGCAGCTATTGCTGCACACACTGCAATTCCTGCTCATGTTTATCAGGAATTCAGCAATTAATGGTCAGGGGTTGCTTTTTGGGGTTTTTTTGTATGTCATTATCCTGTACATCCAAACCCAGATTTGGTGACACACATCACCTCTCTGTGGGGCACATGGGAGGCTTTGCTGCCTTGGACATCCCTGTTTATTTTATGGGATGGAGAAACTGAAGCATTAACCATATTTGCTCAATTAAGTTATTGAGCCACTGCTTGAATTACTCCTCCACTATGTTGTTTAATCTCCCAGTGAGGGCTGAAGCTGCTGATTCACACACCAAGAGAATATTTTTGTTTGTTTCAGTTTTGGAATTGATATCAAATATGTTACATTATTTTCCTGTAGTTCTCATTTTCTCTTTAATCCATATTTTTATGTTGTGCCATGTTGCCCAGAATAATAAGAGAGTCGTTTCATACATAGGAGAACCTGGAAAAAAACCAAATTAATTGAGTTGCCTTAATTGAACAAGGAGATGCTTAGAGTTAAAACATGAGGAGCTGAACTTGGAGTTCTTAATGTGGTCTGCAAAATGAAGTTGTGCTCCCAAGTGAATAGGCTAGTAAGTTCTATGAGCTATAATTTTTGTTTCCCCAGACTGTTTTCTGTGAAATTCAGCAATCCAGTTCTCCACAGGATAATGCAGTGTGAAGCACATGGAAAATAATTTTGTTTTTAGGAGCCACTCAGTTTACCTGATTCTCATGGAGCTCCTGCCAACTGTTCTGGAGCTGTTAAATCCTTGCTAAAGCATGGCTCTAGTCCTGAAGGGAGGCTGTGTCCCAAAGTGTGCCTTGGCTTTGGGGCCGGCCACTGGCATGGAGGGAGCCCTGCAGGGCACTGGGAGGCTCAGCCCAGTGTGGAAAATGCCCAGCATGGAAAATGCCCAGCAAAACCCTCAGCCAGGCCCTGGTAATGAGCTGGAAGTGGTGCTATGCCAGAGCATTCCAGAGAAATGCCAGCTGTCCCAGCTGCTCCTCTCTCTCTCTGTTCCAGGAGAGGTCCCCCTTTCTAGATATTTCCCAGTGTATACCTAAGCCTCTTCCCAGTTTACTCTAGGTGATGGGAAAATGCTACACAGTAGGTTAGAATTTTGAAATATGTAGTTAAATACTTAAAATATAAAAAGATGCTTCAGACAAGTTCAGTGACAATTTTGACTTTCTGAGTTCATTGCATTGTGCTTAGCACTACCTGTTATAAGAAAAAAAGAAAATACTTTTTCTACCAAGGAAATATATGTAATCAATATTTGTGTTGTACAGCAATCATCAAAATCCATGGGTGTTGCCAGAAATGCACCTCAGAATTTAATGAGATCTGTCAGGAAAATGAAATTCAGCAATGATTTGCCCAAAGGAAACCACAGTCTACCACCAGGTTTTACGTGTGTGAGTCTCCTCAGCTTTGGAGCAGAGGCATAACAAGGTCCATACTTCCCTATCCTGTTTTGAATGCTTTTTCTTTGTCCCAGGCAGCTTTCCTAGGGACTGGCAGGGAACAGGGCCCTGTTCTGAGTGCTAGCTGCTCACCCATGCTGTGATCCCAAAGCCCTGATCCTGTCAGCCACGGGCAGAGCAGGCACCACCAAGGCTGCACTTGCCTCATGGGGCTGTATTTTGGGTTGACCTTTGGTTTGCAAACCACACAGAGGAAATCCCACATTGCCTTGCTGTGCTGGACACACCTGTGGGTCCCAGAGGGAGCACACCCAGCTCCCAGAAAGCTCTGGGCATGGGCTATGTGTGAGGAGTACATCAGCTTTTCTGCACTGACCTTTATCCCCATCAAGAGATCTGTGAAAGGACACTGAAGGCTCCTGGTAATTACAGATGTTCCAATTATTCACCTGGCTGAGGTGTGGGACATCAAAACATTATGAACAAACATCCCAAATCATCTTTTCCCATGCAGTCAGGATTTCTGGGTGGAAAGGAGCAGTATGCCCATCCATCTATGGCTGTGATGGTGTTATTCCAGGGGACAATCTATCCTAAAGCCAGGAGAAGGAATGCCCTAAGCAGGGCAGAGGAAAATGTTTGTTTGTTGGAGGGGAGAGGGAATGACTGTAGGAAGCAAAGCAAGCATGGAATTCTAATGCTAGATTTTATCAATTCATAAAGTTTAATTACTTATACTTGTGGTACCTCTGAAGAGAAAGGGAATCCAGGTTAATCTTCACAAGATATGCAATAGAAATTATTTATTAAAATAAGGCCCATTACTGTGATTATCAGACACATTTTTAATTAAATCTAAAGTTGTGTCAGTAGAAATTATTACTTATATGATCTCAAAATGTTTGGGCTTGTTCATCTTTCTAAGCTTTACTTCTCTTCCATAAAGATCATGAACTCAGCTTAATTAGAAGGAGTAGTTATAATGTCAGAGCAAATTAATTTCAGTCAAGCAAAGGGGCCCTTGGAGGATGCCCACCTGTAGCTGGGAAATCCCGGCTCTGGCTGCCCCAGCTCTCCTTTCCTGGGAATGGGATTTCCGTGGATCCGTGGCAGGAGCAGCCGGGGTGGGAGCAGGGACTGTGACCCCACCAAAGGACAGTGCTCAAGGTTCATTCCCAACACATTGCCCAGCCTCTGCAAAGCTTCTTCACGGGGTTTGAAGCTCTTGAAGCTGCTTTGTATGCAAGGCCTCTCCCAGGGAGTTGCACTGTTGTCTCTCAGGGATGCCTCCGTAATATATTCAGTTTGCAAGTAAAAAAGATTTCAGCTTTTTAGCTACTCTTTTTAGCTTTTTAGGGACTCTTTTTTTAGCTACTCTTCCAACAGAGCCAAAATTCTCAGTTGTGTAAGGAGATCAGTTGATCTGAGTACTCATTTTTACATTAGAATCTCTTTTAGATCCCAAGCAAAAGAGATTACTTTTATTTCCATGGATTTCACTCAATGTTAGCTTTAAATATCTGCCTTTATTTTTTTAATTGAGTCCCTTTCTTTTTGATGCTACTACACTAACTTTGTATGTAAAATAGCAGAGCAGTTTCACATCCTAAAAGGAATTTATTTGCATAAAAATAAACACAGTAACTTTTTTTAGGTGTTGAAACATAAAATAAAAATATCAGTTAATAGTAAATCATTGCTTAAAAATGCATCTTGTCCCAAAATTCTGGGCTACTCAATGTTCTTAAGAGGTTGTAATGAGCTGAATTCATTGGTTAAATTAAAATGCTTTTTCTCATATTCAGTAAATGCAGTGTGTGTGCAATTGAACAAAAATAAAATTGAAATTTACATTTTCATCAAATGAATAACCACATGCTGAGGATTGCTTGACTGCAATTTATGATTATGCAAATGAAACAGGTTTTGCAACTAGGATATGTACAATGAATGGGAGTTCCATTATTAAGTATCAAAAAGCCATTAACCTTGAAAATTATATACAATTGACATGAACATTTCTAAGATACGTCTAAAACCTGCTAATGTTCCCCCTCTCCTTCCCTATGTATAGGGACTGTGTATTAGATTTAGCAAAATAATTCAGAGTGAATAATTTATTAAATGAGCTCTGCCACGTTTTTGTTGGTGAGGTCTCTGTGACAACTTGCTGGCTCCTTTATTCACTATTTAAACCAGGAAGTGCTGCTGATTAATTCCTCATCTGCTGACAAGAGCACGAGTTCCCCAAGCTGTTCATGACCAGGATGTGCTGTTCCAGAGTCCTGGCAGGGCAGCAGGGAGGGTGCTGAGGCTCTGGCAGCTCCACAGTGACAGGTTTCCTTGCTGGGAGCACTGCCCTGGCTCTGCCTGGGAACTGCTGGAGGTTGATGCCTCTAAATCAGATTCTCCTCTTCCTCAGTGGCAGAAGCAGCAGAACTGCAGGGAGAACACAGCGGGGCCATCCTGGAACACGCTGCTGGCTCTGCCTCTGCCTTGAGGTGGGCAAGGCAAAGCAAACAGTCCAGAGCTTAAAGCCTTGAGACAATTTTCCATGTATTTCCTGAAAGATGGTGCCTTCCTGAGAGGATTTTTGGCTTGTGCAGAGGAACTCCTCTGTGGCACAGGCAGAGTGGGGATGTTGGAGGTGCAGCCCCAGTCCCAGGGCAGGTTTGGCAGCTGCTGGGGGGCTGCAGTGCTCATGTCCTGCATGCTCCAGCTGCTGCATTCCAGAAACATTATCAGGAAATCTCCAAGGCTCCCAGTGACCTGCTGTGGATTGCCAAAACTGAGAAGAAAAATACACATCACTGAGTGGTCAAAAAATAGAATATTTCCTTAGGCTGGTTCTCAAGTGTTATCTCAAAACTGGTCTGTTCTTTCAATGACTATTTCATGGCTCTGTGGAAGTGTTTCAGATGTAGTATCTCTGTGTCAGTTATGCAGAAGGGTTTTATATCCTGGGTTATTTTTGCCATAGGAGGAGTTCATGGGATGATACACAACATGAAAGATTTGTTGGTAGGAGATCACCTTTTGTTTGTTATCCAATGTTTAATTTGCCATAATTTCTGGCATTCCTTTTCCTCACATGCCCAGAGCTATCAGAGGAAAATGCTTATAATCTTTTATTGAAAATGAATCAGAATGATTCTGAACATGGCCCTCATCATCCTAAACCCAGGACCCTTTTGGCTGCTCTTTTCTTCCCTTGTCTCTGTAAGAAAGTGAATGTGTTTTCTTGCCCAGGTCTCACTTTTAGAGTGGAGTTTGCATCTAAACCACTGCCAAAAACGTGCTAGCATAGAGCATTGCAATGAAATGAAATACAGATTAAAGTAGATGGAAGTGTCACAACTGGGAAGGAGGACAGGAGGAGCTGGAAATCTGTGTATGTTCAGTTCAGTGTAGGATTAGACACTGATATTTGAGGATTCTAAAGCAGAAAATTGACAGTACAAGTGATTTCATTGGCAAAGCAGACAAGTTTTGTTACAGACTTGGAAAAACCTGCAGCAGAAAGGGACATACAGATATTTAATAGTAATTTTTCAATATTACTTTTGACCACAGGTAATAGTTTTTTGACTTCTACTGAGGAGGCTGAAGCAGCTCAACTCCCAAAAGCTGGTTTTGGCTGTAGCCTTAAATAATGCTCTACATTCAAGTGGAAAAGGGGGATCTTGTGTTACTTTTGAACTAGAAAACAATGGCCTGTGTTCATAAATATGGCAGAGCAATTTACTTAAAATGCAGTTACCCAAATTTTTACCCAAAACTGCTGGGATGTGTTGAGCTGTGCAGTTTGACCTGAATGGGGGATGCAGGTGCATCCTGTAGGGTTAGAAAACCTTCTACTTTTTTATTTTTAGGTGATTTAATGTTTTTATTCTATATAAAGGGTTGAATTACAGAACTTTAAATTTAATTGAAAATTTAATTTAATTTAATTTAAATTTAAAGAGTTTTTTCCCACTGACATTGTATTTGCTGTACATTGCAGTGCTGCAAGGCCATTCAGTATCCACTTGGGGTGAGCTCTTGGGCACCATCAGCCTTTCCAGGTGGAATAGAAAACCTTCTCCTCACATTGCTTCTTCCACCACAAAGATGCAACTGAGAGCTCCTGGGTCCCACTGTTTACTTGGAAACACAAAAAAAGTGGTTCTTTGCTCACACTGGCTCTTGTTTTCATCACAAACTACCGAGACATCTTGTAAAAACAGCATTTCTCTTTGGTGCTTTTCAACTCCTGTAAAAATCTGTCACAGAATAGATCACGACTGAGCATTTCATGTGCTGCTTCTGCTAGGTTTGCTAGTGAAAAACAGAAAGCCAGATATGGGTCTTATTTTTCATAACTCTCTGTAAACACCCCCAAATTAATCTCAGGAAATACCAGATATGCTAATGTCTACTCTTTGTGTGTCTCACAGAACAGATTTAGGACACTCCTTTGAAGGATGTATAGAAAGTCAGCACTTGCCATAAGTTAAAAGCATCCTTTTTGACACCTCCAGAGCACATTTCTCAAAGTACTGAGCAGTGATAGAACTTTGATCCATGACCGTGGCTGGGTATGTTCAAACGAAGCAGGGCAGAGAGCCACAGCCTCCAGCTCCCCCTGCACGTCTGGTGCTGTGCCAGGGTTTGTGTGAGATCAGGGAACCCTCCCAAACCTGCCAAAGTCTGGTCAAATGGGATCTTTCTGACATGATCTGCCTGCTGTGGTGTTCATCCTCTCTTCCCTGAGTGTAGCAGTCAGCAGTGACTTTGGTACCTCCCTCATTTTAGGGTATCACACGTTAGTGAGGCTGATACCACACTGGAAATAAGCTCATTTTCCTCTGCTGGCAAATACCACTCAAGGGTTTGCTCAGGGCTCTTGTTTCCTGTGAATAAGAGCAAGAAACTTTTTAAAACATGAAAACATAGAGGCTGAAGCAGAAAATGCCAGCTGTAAAGTAGCCTTGCTTGGTGCTTTCCTCATACAACAAGGAGCCTTATTAAAAGACAAAAAATAATTAAAAACCCCTCCATGAAGTACAGGTCTGTGAAGAGCTTTTATTATCTATAACTCTTCAGCCACTAGATGGTGGGAAAGTTGCAATCTGAGAGGACTCAAGGACCTGATGTCCCCTCCCAGGGTTAACCCACAGCAGGCAGGAGTGAACACAGCACTTCTTAAATCGTCATGAAATTTCCCCGTGAGGTGGCAGCTGGATTGTGGCACTGCTTGTACATCTCCATCCAAATCAGCTTTGTACTGGAGAGCCTTGTCCGTGTTACCAGGGCAGCTGGCATGAAAAGAATCCCCTTTAGGAGACAATTTCAGTGTGAAACTGGAACAAATTATCAAGAGGTGAGTTTGTGCTAAATTCAAAAGTACCACAGCCACAGTGCTAGCAGTGCTTGCTCTAAAGCTGACTCTGGTGTGCTGCACGCCTGCAACCCTCTGTGCCATTAAACAACTGAGAGAACCCCTAGAACACTTCAATACAGAGTGCACTGAGTAATTTTCCTCTCAGTTGCTTCCATGGCTGATAGCATGAAGAGGAAGTGTGCAGTATTCCCAAAAATATTGTGTGCCCAGGGCTGAAGTTTTCTTCCACAGCGCTCTGGAATTTGCTGAGCTGTTTTTTTGTGTGGACATTTGTGGAGGAAATGGTTTGATTTGAAAATGTCTTTACAGGTTTATGACTCCCTGCTCTGCTCTGAAGGACAGCTCCATAAATACTCCTGGCTCTGGGATCCCTTGCCAGGATCTCTGCTGGAGTGGCACATTCATCACCTCCCTTTTTGATCTTGGAAATGAACTGAAGTCCCATCTTCCAATGCAAATGGCTGTGATAGCAGCCCTTAATGATTGAGGTAACTCCAGAGCAGGCTCTGGGAGCATCAGATGATGGCAATGCCTTTGATTTATGTGCCACCTTTCATTCCCAGCCATCTCAAAGCACCTATAATTTCTGGCAAACCTGTGCTGAGTTAATGGGTTATTTCAGAGTCTATTCAGCAATAACTGTTAAGTGCTCAGAAGGAAGACTGATTGATGGGTGAGATGGCCCAGAACTTTAATTATCTTAATGAACAATTTTTGAACTTAACAGAAAGTCTAGCACTAACACAAGTGAAGCCATGAACTTTAATTCCACCACTCATTCCATTAAACCCTGAGCCCAGTGGTAATTTAAAACCTTCTCTCTTGCTTTGTGTGTGTTTTTCAGAGTCCACTGAGGCATAGCTGACACAGAACCACTTCTGCTCTGGAACATCCCACATCTGCAGAGAGCTCCACGACCCTGTGACAAACAGCTCCAGACCCTGAGGAAGCTGCTAAAAAAAATTTGATATGAAATGACTCAAGTTTACCAGGAGGAAACAAATATTTAAAGTATTCAGAATAGTTTTGGGAGAATTATTAACAAGCAGATATTAAAGACTCTGGTTCAACACCTGCTCTGTTGTTTTGCCTATGATAGGTAACAGAAGTGGTAAATAGCTGAACCAGGGCAACAGGCAGCAGGAAAACAGAATGAAAGGCAAACAGATTGCTGTTGAGAAGATAGTTTTGGAATGATTTTAGTGTGAAAGTTCTTTAAAAATTAGTAATTGTGATCACACATACATTGTCTGTGTCATCTACACCTCCTTGTACTCTTCTTACGCCTCTCTGTTATTGTACTTTTAAACCTTAATCATTTTTCCACAGAAATGAAATTGTTATTAGCATCTGTTGTGTCTGCATAATTACTGTTTCTGTTAAAAGGCTTATTTCTATTATTTCTAGATCCTTTCTACAAATCCTTGCATTGGTAATTAGGATATGTTGCAAATACTGGTGCTATGAAAAGGATCAGAAATTTTCAGCCTGAACCAACAATTTCCTTCTGATGACTCATACTATAGGGGATACTATAAAAATATTAATAATATTAGAAAAAGGCAATAATTCCAAGCTGTGTTTTACTGTATGTGTTGCCAAGGAGATCCAACTCTGTGAGTGACTTTAGGACCTGGACTCCTTGTACCAACTACAGCAGAAATGTCAAGAACATGATAATTTTTTCGGCTAGAAAAAATTTCAATATAGCTTGTTCCACCTGTATTTTCGTCCTGGAGATTGAGGAGGGGTCAGAGAAGACACCTGAGGGTGGGGGCTTGTGCCAAGAGCCCTTTTTGAGCAATAGGGAGAGTTGAGTTGTGGAGGGTGACTTGGGGTGAAGTCCCTGAGTGTCCACACGTGGCTTCCTGGGACTTCACTTCCTGCCCATTTTCCTGTGGGGAGCAGCAGTGGGCACACCCAGAGTGGCCTGTACACAAACATGTCCCTGTCCCCTCTCCCACAAGGCATTCGAGGCATGGGCACACGGCTGGGATGCTCTGGGCAATGCCAGACCCCGCAGAGCTCGGGTGATGCCTGTGGGCTGTGCCTGGCAGGAGCTGCAGGGGGCTGGTGCGGAATAAATTCCCAGATGCAAGTTTGTCTCTACCAGGTTGTTGTTGTTAACTGTTTGTTAATGCTTTATGTCCTTGCAAACTGTAAATGTTCCCAGCTGTCTGTCCTTTCCCCAGTACCTACCTTGTATCCATGCCCAGCCATAATGCTCCAAGTTGTTTGTCCCTTCCCAGTTCCCGTACCTGTACTTTGTATCCACGCCCACATCCCCATTCTCATTTAAATAATATGCAACTGCAAGTGCTCATGGGACAGAATTTGGAGTTAAAACCCCCCTAAAACAATGAGACCAAATTACATCTGGAACTGAGAATAGTGTTTTCAGGGCAGGACATCAGTGAAGAGAACAAATTTACCATCCAGAGCTGCTTTGTCCTGTCACCATGACTGCTCAGCATCTGATCAACATGACCTCCCTTGAATATGAGGCACAAGCGTCTTTCTATGGATACCGTGAGGATGGAAGGCCCAGCTCTGCCCGAGGACAAAGCTGCACATCTCCTCCTCCTTCATGTCGTCCAGCAGGAACAGCAGCAGTGCACTCAGCCCTTCAGATTTCCTGCCCAAAGCTGACTGTAATAAGGGCTTTACAAAGGAGCAGGTGTCCATTCTTGTCAGGGCTGGTGCTACTCTGAGCCCGGGCCATCCTCACCCTCCATGTGAGCCTGGAGCTGGCTGTGTGCACAGCCTCTGCCTCTCACAGCTCTTCCCAAAGCCCATCCAAGGGCTGCTCTCCTCAGGCCCTAATTCTGAGAGTTGAATTATCCTGTGTGGGCGTGGCTGATGCACACAAGAGAGAACACCAAGCACACACCTGACTCCGAGTAGATGAACAGGAAAAAGGGGCTTTATTTACATGACATGTCTATTTATAGAATTCCAGCCATGGTTGAGGATTGGACAGGTGAAGATCAGCCTCTCAACTCCACTGGCTCTTCACCCGTCAGTCAGACCAGAGCCCTACAGCTCTCTTCCTCCACTGAGGAATGCAAACAACCCCCTGTTTATCAGAAGGAAGTATGGGCAAGTGTTAGACATAAGTCTAAACATCAGACTCTCAGAAGGCAAGGAAAATCCAGGGGCAACAATCCTGCACAGATGTTTGCTGCTGTTTCAGCCTCTGCCAGCACAAGGAAGCTGAACTGCCTCTTGCATTTATTCCCAAGGAAAAATGGCTGGAGAATTTTGAAGCCCCTTTGAGCCAGGCTTAACCAGTTCTAAAATGTTTCCCTCAAAAACCTGATGTGGGTCATCTCTGAGGAGCTTAATGAGTGATTTGGAGCCTTCCCATTCCTTCCAGCTCCCAGCCCCGCTGGGCCAATTACCCATATCCCAAAGAGGGGTTATGGAACCACAGCTTCACTGGTGCAGCACAAACTCTGGGAACTGGAGCTGAAGGAGGTAGAAAAGGGAGACTTGAGCACCACCAGGAGCTGAACAAGGCAGCAAAGGTGAGTGTCAGGCTTCTGGTATCAGCTTGGGCTCCATGAGCTGTGGAGTGTGGAATCCAGCCTTCAAATGTTGTATTCTCCTAAAACTTCAGATGTTCAAAAGTAACTCTGGCTGACAGATGTCCCAGTACAGATAATTCTGTCATTTCCTCTTGCTGTTTGCTGTTGATGTCTGCAGGCATGAACCTGTGGTCTGTCCTTTTGGTTTTGTGACATTTTCCTCTTCTCCTCAGCTCATAGAGAAAAGGTCTTGCCACATTGGACAAATGTCCTTTTCTAAAATTCATTTTTCCTCAGCCATATGATCACAATGATCTCATTCTTTGAGAGGCTAGGCTGTGTGAAAGCTTGAGAGAGACAAAAAATCAGTTTCTGGAAGAACTGTTAAAAGATATCAATTTTTCACAACTATAATAGAACTTCATAATTAATTTAAATGGAATTTGTTTTCCATAACACAGATTTTTTGGTGTAAAGTACGTCCTGTGAGAGAAGCAAGAGAAAACAAACTCTGTTATTTTTGATTACCTTTGTGTTTTGTTTTTTATTCATTATGTTAATTTTATGCTAATAACCTTCCTACATTAAGGTTCACTTTATACTGCATAAACTGACAAATCGAGCAATATTTATTAAGCATAAATATTAAAAACACTATAAAGATTGCTAGGCTTCTAATTATCATGCTAATATATCTCTAAATTATTCTTGTATTACCACCCTATAGTTCACTGTGGAACATGACACAAAAGTGGTAAAAAATTCTAAAATTCTATTTCTTATGCTATTAATGCATTACATAGGAAGACTGTCAATGAATTAAAAAAAAATACCAGTTATAGCATTGTGGAGGTGGAGATATAGAATTCATTTCTTCTGGTGAGCTGTTGAGCCTTTGTTTATATTATCATAAATACCAAGGAAATCCAAAGTGCTTTTTTGTCTTTAAAGTACAGGAAATCCCAATATATTGCATGGAAATTCCCCCTGTTGATGCAATTCTTGGCATTTCTTTTCAGAGTGTGTGTTTGTTGGTGTCTGTTCAGATGGTGCAAGACTGTGAGTTTTGGCCTCTCCTGATTTTGTGCTCCATCCCCAGGGGCAGATGGGCCCCAGATCTCAGATATCACATTTGTTCTGGTGCTGTTATGACTGGGGGCAAAACCCCTCCAGTGTGTGGAAGGACTGATTCTCTCTTCTTTTTCCACCCAAATATGTGATTTTTTTTCCCCAGAAGTTCTGTTTTTTTAATAAACATTCCACGGGTTTTCTGTTGGTTTTATTTATTTGATTTTGTTTTGTTTTCAATGTCTTAAATGTGAGCACTACAGATAGCAACAAAAATGTTTTTATGGCAGCTGATTTTTCAGTTAACTCTCTACTGGTACCGTCTACAATAAAGTAGGCTTGGTGTTAATAGGATCCTTAATTCTCTACAGCTAAATTCACTGCATGTCGTTTTGTAGGAATCATAAACAATTGGAATGAAAATGGTCTGAAGGTATGAACTGAGTGTCCCAAGCACAGAACTGGCTCCCTCCTGGGGAGGTTCCATACCTGGGAGCTGTGGGGAGTCAGTGCTCTGCGAAGAACAGCTTTGATTCCCTCACTGAAAGCCCCTGCCAGTCACTCTGGACTGGGACTGTGTGCAGTGCATTATTATTAAGTGTCTTTTTAAAATGGAAACAAATTACTCTGCTGGGATATAGTGCTCTTGCACAGCCAGCTGCTCAGCTGACAATCACATCTTTAAAATCATATTAGAGTGCAAAACCAGTGCTGTGAAGGAGGGAAGGGCAGAGGTGTGTCTCATCAGAAAACAGGTAAGGAGTACACAAAGCTAAACAGGGCTGAGGATGGTGGGGCTGCAGAAATGTGAGAGGCCAGGCTGAGCAAGGAGGGGCACAGAATTTATGGGAGGAAGAGGAAAGGAAGAGCTTCTCTTGCTGCCTTCTCTCAGAGTCTTCAGGGAAATTGCTTGATTGATTCACAGCTTTTCATTCCTCCATTTGTTTGTTTATGTGAGTGAGGGGATGTGCTGTGTAAGGATGGCTGTGACTCACTTATGGAGGGAAAGGTAAATCCAAGTTTGTCTTTTGGGCACGTTTAAAGTGCAATACAGAGATGTGTGTGCATCTGGAGAGGAGCTGGTTTGGAAACTCGGGTGCAGGGAGGTTCTGTCCCTCTGTGCCAGTGTCCACATCAGGGCATTTCTGCTCCCTGGGGCGCTCTGGAAGTGTCAGAGGCTGCAGAGGAGCTGCCTCCCTTCCCTGCCCTTGTGCTCACCTGTGCCTGAGCATCTCACACAGCACACACAGAGCCTCACTGCCCCCAGAGCTGAGCATGGCACAAGAGTCTGAGGGACAAAGGTGCCTTTGGACACAACTGCCTGTGTGTGGCTCAGTAGAGAAAGAGAAATATATAAAAGTGTAGCCAGATGTGTTGCTCAGCTGTGTTTGCATTGCTTGTTTTAGCTGTTCCATGCTAATAGTTTGAAAATACAATCAAGTTTCTGGTGAAAGGGATTTTTAAAATTTAAAATCAGTACCTATTTTTGACCTGTGTAAGAATCCAAATAAAACCCACTTTGTTGTTTTTGATGTTATGACTCCCAATTAAGTGTTGAACAAGAAAATATTCCTGCTGGGAACATTCAATATCAATTTTCAGTAACTAGCTGCAGCATGAAATCTTGGTTTCTCTGCAGAGAACCAACTTTTTTGTGTGGTCCAGCCAGGTATTGATCCCTGTCTCCATCAGGGGAAGTCAGCCTGATCTTCCCTCTCTAATCCTCATCCCTGCTTGGCCCTGTTTATAATGAACTGCAGGGACAGAGCCAAGGGGTGCTGGGCACATCCCCATCAGTCCCACACTGATATGAAACTTTTGTATAAACCTGCCCTAAATCAAGAGGAGAAAACACTTTTAAAGTGGATTGAGCATTAATTTTGGACATGCCTTGACTTACAAATTACAGCATGGAGAAGTTCCCTTTTCAGGGGTGTCCTCAACCAACACTGTGGTTTTTAGCAGGATTTTTGTGCTTCTTAAAAGTACACCTGAGTGCTGGTGCCTGGGAGACAACCTTTATTCCACAGGGAGCAAACTTATCCTAAAACACTGCAACTACATGGAGAGAGGAGATTAAGGTCATCTCTCTGATGGTGAATCTACTATGTGCAGAATTCTCTTCTATTTTGTAAATATATCAGGAAAGCTGATATTTTTCCAACCTGAAATAGTGTGTGCATAATTAAAAAATCTCTGTCTATATGTGTGTGAGAGAGAGGGAGGAAAGAAAAAGGGATATTTTCTTCCTTTTTACTTTTTGCACCAGTTGGCCACACAGATGAAAACAACCCACAGCACAAAGTAATTGTGAAATCAATCAGTAATCCAACAATCCTGAGCTCTGGAGTAACCTCCGAGGAAGGGGAAAAGAAAGAAGAACACAATATATTAAACACAAATCCTAAAAGATAGGTAATGTGCCAAAGAGGTTATTGCATTCAGGAGGCTTGATAAGGATGATTTAGCAGGGTGAAGAGATCACCTCTGCAGATCAGCGAGGGAAAGGACCACGAGGAGATAAAAGGAGAAATGCACAATGAAGAGATAAGTGAGCCTTATCTTCTTTGCACTTACCTCATGATTGTTAACATTTTGTCTTCTTTCCATAATCAACTTCCCAAACCCTCAGATGCAGAGCACCCTGACCTTTGGTCTCTTCTGTAGTCCAGCAAAACCAGTACAAAACTAATGGAACCATTGGTGCAATTCAGCTCTTATTTGTTTAACAACAAACAAGCAACTAATGCAATTTTTTACTAAATATTTAGGAGTCTAGGTTTAAATTGTGATAAGTTCCAAATCCTTCTTTTGTTTCTGCAGGCAGATATTGAGCACAACACTTGTAAATGTATTTCTGCCTCAGACACTGGGCAGGGGGCTGTGGACTCACAATATTGGCTCCTTCAGGAGCTCACTTGAATTTAGACCCCATCTGGATGCCAGTTCTGAATGTCTTGTGCCTACCTACAGAGGGAAAGCTGCCTTTCAGAGGAACTGGCTGTTTCTGTTGCTAGAAAAGTCTGTAATTGACTTGGTCATAAAAGGGTTTTTTCCAACTCCAAAGCAGATGCCATATGCCATAAATTGCATATTTCCCATCACCGTTGCTTACAACATCCTGGAGTTTTTAGGGATGTTTTTAAGAGATATTTTATGAATTTTGCTGTCTGGTAAAAATCCCAAGGGAATCTTTTTCTTTCTCTTTCTCTTTTTCTCTTTCTCTTTCTTTCTTCTTTGGAATAGTTTGTTATTATTGTGGTTCTTCAGGAAAAGATAATTGCAGTCTCCTGTTTGTGTATTTTAAACATTTATTGAGTGCCTGTAGTTTAAAAGTATAGTGGGGCAGAAAATAACCATTTGGAGAATATTGATAAATCAGATAGGTCTGACTTAAAGAATCAGAAGTCTGTTGTGCTTAAATGCAGTAACTGCCTGGAGCTTCATTCTGGGATGAAATTGCTCATATATAGAATAGAAATGAATGCATTTTTTATAAATAGAACTTTTAGCCACAGGCCTTTAATTAAAATGTACAGAAGCATTTTATTAGGCAGTAAATATCTGTATCAGTGTTCAAGTGGGCAGTGCTGTCACATGAGAAATGAAGTGCAAGGCCTGGGAAGGTTGGTGGAGAGGATAGTAAATAAGAGGCTGAGGATGAGTTTAATTTAAAGAATCATTTCTGTTGTACCCACAACTTCATTCTTTCATCTTAATGATGAAATGTTTCCATCCATTTCATTTCATCTTTTTCTTTCTCATCTCAGATATTTATATGTTTGCATGGCCTCATCGTGATAATATCCAGCTGCCCCCAAACAGAAATATCCTTTACAATTTCTCTTGCCTTCTTCTCTCAGAGTCTTCAGGGAAATTGCTTGATTGATTCACAGCTTTTCATTCCTTCATTTGTTTGTTATGTGAGTGAGGGGATGTGCTGTGTAAGGATGGCTGTGACTCACTTATGGAGGGAAAGGTAAATCCAAGTTTGTCTTTTGGGCACATTTTGGGCACAGAGATGTGTGTGCATCTGGAGAGGAGCTGGTTTGGAAACTCGGGTGCAGGGAGGTTCTGTCCCTCTGTGCCAGTGTCCACATCAGGGCATTTCTGCTCCCTGGGGCAGCCTGAGAGTCTGGGATTTTGGGATCCATGTCCCAGGCTTCAGTGCCAGACAGTAACTCAGAGAGTTAAGCACCCCTGTCCATTTTTATACAAGTTTCATAAGGTAAAACCCAAAAAAATTTGTAAAAAATTTGTAAAAATATTTGTATCTGAATCTGCCACATCTCTCTGGTTTACAGGAATTCTTTCTTGTGCTACTTAACTCTGAGACCAAAAAAACAAATCAAAAAAAGAACGAGCCCTGGACTGTTCCAAACCTTTTGAAAAGTTCATTTTTCCCCCTCCAGTTAAATCTGGTTTCAGTGATCATATGGAGACAAAGCAGGAGAGTTGGGCAGATCGATCCCAAGGCTGGGCCTGCCGGGTTCACACCTGTCCTAAAGACCTCAGGGAATGTTTCAAACTTCCCAGTCCTGCCTTTGCACTGGTGTGAGAGCATCCCATCCATTGCTGCAAAACTCCTGGGAACTTCCCCTTTAAGACAGATGGCAAAGCAATGTGGAAAAAGCTGGAATGCTGATAGGTTCTGTGCTTAAGTGAGAAAAGGAGCCATCAAACATTTCTGTCATCTCACTGTTGGTTTTCCAGCAAGGACTTGAAATGCCTTGAAATAGCCCAGCCTTGGTGACCTCCCTGGCACCAGCTGGGTCAGTCCCCACAGATCCTGACCCTGGGAGCTGGGATTAAGAGCATCCAACAACCTTCTCAGAAGCTGAATCTACTCTTTTTTAGCCTCTGAGAATCACAGGAGGCTCTGGCTGTGCTCGAGGGCACTGGTGCACTTTAGCACTCAGGTTTCACAGTCTCCTGCTGGAGGCCCTTCTGCCTCCTCTCCAGACTTTAGCCCACCAGGCCTGGGAATTTGCTCTGTGAGAGCAGCCCCATTCCAGAATCTTTCTTCAAATAATCTTTTTGAGACACATGAAGGAGATTTGTTTAAACAGGGAGGTAAAACAAGGCCTAGTAATAAACACACAGAATCCCTCCCTGCGTTTAAATTCCTTCCTCACAGAAATGTTTTAATATTGGGTTTCTTTTTCAATAATTTTCTTTGCCTAGACCTTGCAGATGTCCAGCTGGCAGGTGTGTTCTGGTCAGGCTTTAGAGCTCCTTGTGAACAGAGCTGAGGGCTCAGTGCCCTGCCTGCCCTGGTGATGGGCAGGGCTGTCTTGAACACCACTGGGAGCACACACAGGGGCAAAATATCATTTACAGCTGAATTTTCCACAAGCATTTCACTGAGCAAAATGGCCATGACTGTTTCTCCCCTGAGCAGCTGTGATTGTCTTTCTAGAAGACAGCAGTTATGAAATTATTCCAATGTGGGTGAATTGGTGCTTGTTCTGGCACTCTCACTGGATTTATTGGGGTTGAACTTACAGAAGGAACAAAACTATCATGCTCCTTAATCATCTCTCTTTCACAATTAGCAGTGCAATAAAAGCAGTGAGAGTGTGTTATCCCTGCTCTGTGCTGTGACTGTCAGTGGGAGCTGCACTGCTGTAATCTCTCCCCACCACCAACACAGGGACCTCTGGGTGTGCAAGAAGCAGCTCTAATGAGCCACATTCCAGCAATCCCCAGCTGGAAAATGGTTCCTACCTGGGGAAATTACACTTGGATACAGATGGATAGTACTGCTAATGACAGTGTGTTATTGATAAGAGCACATCTCTCCTAAAAAAGGATGAGGGAAAAGCCTTTAGTTCCATCTCCTGCATGGTGAGAAGGAGCCCAGGCTGGCGGCCCAGCAGTGAGGCCAGGAGCAGAACCCCTCCAGGGGTGAGGAGCAGCAGTGCCACTGAGGTGCTGCTGGCCAGGCTCCCACGAGCCAGGCAGCTGGAGCTCAGTGCCATGGCATGGCAGGGATGTAATGGACTGACCTGGGAGCAGGGAGCAAGGAATTCCACTGGGGCTTCAGCATGGGAACACTGCCCAGGGCTGTTGCTGCTGTGATGCAGTCACACACAGAGACAGACAGACACACAACTCAGGTTGCATGAACAGGAAAAGACCTCTTTATTTACACAAAGAGAGTGTATATAGAATTCCAATCATGGTCCAGCAGTGGACAGTGATGGTCAAACCTCTCACCATGACTGGCTGTCCACTTTGTCCTTCAGCCTCGTTTTCTTCACTGAGGCATGCACAACACCCTCTGCTTATGAGAGAGAGCCTGGACAAGTATGTAAACATCAGAACACTAGGAGGCAAGGAAAACTGCAGGGCAACACAGGGGGTGCTCAGGGCCACCACAAAGGACCTTCAAAAACCCAAAATGACTTTGCAGGAATGAATGGCTCTGGGCTGGCATGTTCAGGACCAAAAGGCTGACAGAACCAAAAATGATGCTCTTAACAGAAAAATGAGACTGTGGCTTCTCTGCCAAAGCCTAGGGATCTAAGGCTTTGTCTGCTGCATACTAAAGAATGGGAAAAAGCTTCAGGAGAGGAAAAGAGATCTCAGAAAGGGAGAAAAAATAAACAGAAATAGGACTGATATTTACATTCTGATCTTCCTGATTATTTGCTGTGCTATTGTGTTAGTTTATTTACTGAATGCTGTCTTTTACCAAATAGATTGTTTCATTTCTTCTTGAGAGTTGGTTTCTTTTGCTATTTAAGCAAGCAGCCCACAGGAATGTATTCTCAAGCATTCAAGTTACTTTGCAGACAGTGCTTGAGGCCTTCAGCAGTGTTTGTTTAGAATGGGCTGATTCCCCTTCTGCTCATTGCAGGGCTCTGCTTTCAGGCAGTGCTTTATCCAATCCTAATGACAAACACAGGGAGGAGGTTTAAGTCCCAATATGCAGCAGAATGACTTTTATTTGTTTAACTGGCAGCATGTGGTAATTTCCTTTCCTTCTTCAGTAGACACAAGATGCAGCCCCACCAGAGAAGTGGTGGTGTGTGTTTGGCACAGATGAGTTTGGGACTTTAGGATGCACCTGAGCAGCAGATGCAGATCCCTCTGCCACAAAGCCATCATACAGAGATTTGGACTCCCTTTCCTTCCAGGGCTCCCTTTGCTTTCAGTCTGGTAACAGCTCATTCCTGCTTCTATGCAAAGAGCAATTAAAAACTAGTATGTACATACTGGCAAACCAGGATTGTACCTTGGCAGTGACAGCATGAAGTCAAAGCTACCCTGGAAGCTGATCACCTCTCTCCAATGTCTGTACTACAACTCTTTCCAGCTGGGTGGAAATCCCTCCCTTTTTGACAGTTGCCATCTGCAGTGTCAAGTTTCAGGTTTCAGATCTGTCCCATCCTGTCCTGTCCTACTTTTGACAGATTCCTTTACTGCAGTTCAGCCATCCTTGGCAACTTCAACAGCTGCAGGTAGATTTTCCCTTCCTGGCTCTGCTAATGCAGAGGAAGAAGGGTGACAGCTTTAGCTGGTGGCATCATTTAGTTTGGCAGGGGACTCTAGAGGTCACCCAGACTTACTAAAAAAAGTGGATCCAGCCAGAACAGGTTGCTTGGGGCTTCTCCATTCATGTTTTAGTAACTCCAGGGATGGACACTCCACAGTTTCTCTGAGTCCCTTAAGGTAATTTCCCCCTCCTTGCAGTAAATTAAAACTTCCTGAGTTGAAGGTTGGATTCAAATTATAAAACAAGTTTTCTGAAGTCATTCAGCTCCAATGGCTGGTTTTCTTATAAATAACAAGAACTGATTTTGCCCATTTTTCATGAGAGAGGGCAACTGTGCCATCACGTTTATCAAAAAAGTCTTTGGCATCTAATGAAACCTTCTCTGTAAGAGTTGGCTGCCTGGGAAGCTCTTTGGAGGGCTTTGCAAAGGTCATAGCCTCAATCCTCAGCTTCAAGGAGAATGTCAGAAGGCTTTACAGGGTCATTTTATATCCAGCAAAACAGGAGATCATATGGCTACATAGTTTTAACTCCTCTTGGGCAAATATTTTCTCTAAGCTGCAAAAACGTTGAATTTATACTTTTAATGTATGCTGTATTATTAAGCTCTGACATTAAACACCTTCATGCCAGTCTGGAGGCACTGAACTTTGCTAATCATACAGGAAAACAAGGGAAGGGGAAACCTGGCAGGTCTTACAGAGCATTTCTTCCTTGCTGTTAACTCCAGAGGTCCCTTCCAACCCTGGCCATTCCCTGCTTAATGCTGGACTGATCAAAACTCTCAGCAGGCAAAACTGAAGGCATGGAAGCTCCTTGATTCTAAACTACAATGCATAATCTGTGCTTTACACAGCACAGGGACCGGGACTCCCAATTATATCCCCTGCTTCTTTAACAGGCAAAGGGATGGTGCCAGCAGAGACACCCAGTTTTGATGCAAAACCATGCAGGGGAAGCCCTACCCAAAAAAAAACCCACAGAAAAATCAGCCAGAAACCCCAGCAGAAGTATGAAAATGTCCCTTTCTTGAAGTATCCCAAAAGTGCTATGCCCAAGAGAAGAGCCTGCTGTGGTGGAGACAATTCCATCCTTCTGCCGATGTCTGGGACCTGCCAGGCAAGTTAAACATTTACAAACTCCAGAGAATTATATAGAATATGGTGGGGCAAAATATGTTTAACTGTATTGGATAGCACATTCTTGGAAAAATGAAGTATTGTTCAGCTTGAGACTGCTTGAGCCTGCCAAATAAATTCAGCTGGGAAAAGACGTTGAGGTCAAGATCAAGGGAAAAATGCAACAAGTCAGCATTTAGGGCACTCCAGCATTTATTGCTTAACTCACCAGACTCACAGGATATTGCTTTCAGTGCTCTGAAACCTTTCTGTTAAAATGGTTTCACTGTATCAATTTCACTCTAAAGGAACAATCAGAGTTCTGGGACCTATTTCTACCCCTATGGGGTTTTTTGCTAATTGTTCTTCAAGTCCAGCCTGGTCTACCTTGCTCAGACCACTTGGGTTAGTCTGGATCTCGAGAATAAAGCTTGTGGGTACTTAATAAGAATGGAATACTCAAGTTATAGTTTCTCTTCCAGTAAATGTTTGATTGCCTAAGAAAAAATGGAAATATTATAATTCCTTGAAGTAGCAAAAATGATGATTAGAACACTTTTGTGAAGGTGGAAGCTCTCCTCAGGCATTCAGCATTCAGCTTCCTCAGGCAGAGAGAGGAATTGTCATTAGATTGGTTTGAGTTGTGAATCTATCTCATTTTAAAATAATCCTTCAAGATGAGTCATGCTTAGTTCAACTCCCAGTGTAGCTGAACTCCACAAGTAGGAAAAAAGAAATCCAGCAATAACTCCCACTTCTTTCTTCCTCCTCTTCCTCGTGCTAAATCCCCTGTCCAGCTTTGGCAGAGCACTTCTACTGGCTGCAGCTTCTCCCAGCTGGCTCCCAAATACAAGTGTGCAATTAGCCTTTGCCTCCTGGGCTAATTGACCTCTAGCCTTTGTCTTTTCAGCTAATTAGAGAGGCAGCCAAGCTTTCTCTCTAGCGTTAAGGTAACAGGGAGGCTTTGGGCACTGATGCCAAAGGACAATTTTCCCAGTTTTCCCTCTTGCCCATTGCTGTCACCCATCCTGGCCCTGCAGCAGGAACGGGGGCTCCTTGTCCTGAGCTGGGCACTGGGAAAGGCTTCTGACTCAGCAATTCTGACATTTCATTTCCTGCTAGTCCCTAACTATTCTAGGTTTCTACCTCTCCAGACAACCAAAATGCTGTATTGTAGTATTTAATTTCAAATGGCTATTTTTCTTAAGAAATGCTGTTTGATTGGCATGGATTTCATCTGTCAGGCAACTAAACCCAACACGGGTAAATCACACAGCTCTGCTCAATCAATAGAGTGATAAAGGCAAGGTATCAGCATTGTTCAAAAGATGGGATTTTCATCCTAATGGCTCAGCCTGCTCAGCAATTCTCTTTTGGTTTTGCCAGATGTAAGGGCATAACCTTGAACAGGAGAAAAACCTTTTCAGTCTTGTAAAAAACAGGTGCACACGAAGGCAGCATTGCAATTTCTGTTGTTATCAGGAGGGGTTTTTCTCTTGAGCCTCTCTTGAATGTCACAAAAATTAAAAGTGGAAAGAGTTACTCTAGTCAGTCATAGTCAGGATTGTTTACATAGACATTAACAGAAAAAGAACAATTAGTTCCCATTAATCTATAGCAAATGAGCAGAGGTCTTATTTTGCATGGTTAATTCAGGTGCTGCTGAGTGCCCTGTGCTGGAGATATCTTTGAATTTCATGGCTTTAGGTGGACTCTCCTGGAAGTCAGTGGTACAATATCAGAGTATATCTAAGCATGATACATGGTTTATTTGCACCCTGAAAGTGTCCTGGTGACGTGTGAATTAGTTAAAGAAGATCTAGTGGGAGATGGTGTTCAAGAGCTGGGTTTGTGCAGTGTGGGGTATATTCAGTTGCCATGGTTATTCCAGGAAAATATGTGTACAGTTAGTTGAGTCCATGTATAGTTTAACTTGCACAATAAATAAAAAAACATGGACATAAAACTTCTCATGTGAAACAAAATCTTTATAATCTGAAAGTTCATGATAATAAATTGAAACTGGAATATATATTAGGCACAGATACACAGGACTAGTGGCAGCTAAGGCAACAGTATTCATCTTTTTTACATAAATAGCAAAGCAGGTCAGAAATGCAAAACAGGTCAGAAATAAATGAGTTTCTAGAAGCTGAAGTGATGATGTGATAATCTGCAGTTTGAAAATGATCTTGTGACATTCAGAGCTACGAATAATGAACTTGGCTCTTTTTCACCTCGTTTTTTTTTTTTCTATAGCTGGAAGAGGCAGCAGGAGGAAGGTCCAAAGCAGCAGAAAAGTGACCACTGAGGCTGTGCAAATTAGCTAGAACCAGATTTAGTTGTTCAGCTGAAGGTAATTTCTCACATGAGTTCTCAAATCTTTACTGACTGTTTGTATTTCTCTTCAGGCACTGAATAATTTGGTAACAGAATGTGAGTAATGCCTTAAGGGGAATTAAGTCCGTCTAGTTATTTCTTCCTACACAAAGATAACATTACCTTTACCTAAGCTGTCTGAAAAATATGTTAGCATGAAATTTATATCCCTATGAGCCCTTATTTATAATGCCTGGTCCTCTCCTGTGGTCTAAAGCAGTAAGGGAACCTGTTGAATAGCAGAAGAGGGACAATCTTCATCCTCTGCTGCTTCTCCATTTCAGTATTTAACTGTTCCAAGTGTTTATGAGAGTGGAAACTGAAGTCTCACAGACTAGACAAAAACTTGAGTTCTTCTGCTTTATAGGAAACTTGGTTTTCAGAAATGATGTTTTGATTCTGATTTTGAAGAGTCGGACTCAACAGCAAAGCAATATCTGATATTACAGCACCGTATTCTTGTGTTATAAAACAAAGGCATGTTTATCAATAACCACAGCCAGAATGTGCCTTGTACAAATGGAGATGGGGGATTAATGGTTCTGATCCACCACAGAGAGCAGTGTTGAAGTGAAGTTATGAAAACACACAAACACTTTGTTCAGATGGTGAAAAATAAGTTACACAAGCAGCATTAACTTTGTTCCTGTTTGTTTTTTTTAATGCAGTGGTATGCATAAAATAAGCCAAAAATAAAATTTGCCTCAAAGGTGGAATAGATTGTTAAATTCACTACAAATAATAGTATGGCCGAGCTTCATAATGTCGAGGCTTTTTCTTCTACCATTGGACATTTCAAACAGATTCAACATCTCGAGTATCAGATGCTGTAGAACACCATCAAAAATCAGTGTTCCAAGACTGGGTGTGTGAAAGGGAATATGGTGGGCATTGGATGCTGTGTGACTGCAGTGCACTGGAATGCACTGAGTGCTGTCCAGGGATTTCAAATCCAATATCCATTCCAAAGGCAGAGGTCCATGTGTGAGTTCTGGTAATAATGTGGGTAATGATTCTGTCAAGTCAAATGCACTTGCTGACCGATATAAATGAGTTATGGGGGCCTTTTGAATAATGTGCTGGTGATGAGCCATAAATCACAGTGCAATCCCCACTCCATCTGCAGAGGGAGGCCTGCAATGCTTTACTGGTAGCCCTCAAGTTGGTACACATATTAACATGAAAAATAACAAGTCTGCCAACTTTAAGCAGAGGTTTGCTTTGGATAAACACACTGAGAATTTGGGCAGGCTGCTAAAGAGGTCTGACAGATTTGTTTGTCATATGAATAATACCTTATTTATTGTGTTGGAACAACTGACAGTCCCTTATCAATGACAGCAGGTCAGGGATGAGCACTGTACAATCTAACAAGTATCCTGCTCAGCTGTCATTTTATTAATATAATAATTATCTGTTAATTGAACAAATGCAGTGTTCAGGATCTTGGTCACAAACATAGAGGATTCTGTTCTTGCTGAAGACACAAAGGAAGCAAAAGGGTGACCTCTCTGTCAAAGGGTTTGTAGTCCGAATCCAGCCAGGATGAGGCAGTGGACAGACAGACAGACAGACAAGGGGAAAGCTAAAGAAAGAATGAGGCACTTTGGTCTGTGAGATAGGCAGCAGGCTCAGGATCCCAGCAAACTGATCATTGCCAGGGCTTTGTCAGGAGTGCAGCCAAGAAAATGCCAAAGCAGCTTTTGAGGGGCTGGTGCATTGCTGGGGCAGAGGGATGGGGTGAGATGAGTCTCACAGGCAGTTTTCACTCTCACTTCTTAAGGATCAGTGTCTCACCCTGAGTGTGGGCAGGGGTAGGGAAGGTTGGGTACCCACTTGGCTAACTTGAGCTGAAGTTAAGAAAATGATGAGAGTCTAAGAATTACCAGGTTCCAGAGATGTTCTGGATGCAGACTGGGAGCAGCCAAGGCTGTTTGATGGCACCACGGGGGAAAGGCTGAAGCAGGCAGGGCTCCAGACCAGCAAGCCAAGCTTCTGCTTTATTAAACACCAGAGAATCCAAGCACACAATTTAAATCCATAAAATCCAGGGTTCACTGGTTCCAGTGCTCATGCTATCACTTGTTCCTATTATTAATTTTCCCACTGGCACTTACTCCAGTGTAGTTTTATGGCTGTACAAGATGTGTTTCATCTGTAGCCAAGCTGTGAAAACCTCAACTTTCTATTTATTCCTTATTTTTTGATATCACATAGACAAAAATGCATTTCCATTAAAGTCAATTTTGCCATGAGGCAAAAGTAGTTCCATCCTTTCTGCCTCGTCCCATCTTATTTTCCCAAACCGTAACTTTGTTCAAGAGAAAAGACAGCAATAAAATGCTCTGATAATAATCACACACTTGTGTTTTAGTACTTGGCTCTGTGGTATTCTGAAAAATAAGAGGTGTTGATACAGATAGCATTTAAATATTCCTGCAAATAAGTTTTGTTTAAAAATAACTATTGTTGTCTTTCCATGTCTGCTTTTATTATGAAAAAATGCAAGAGATTTCTGTTGCTTGTGAGGTTTCTACATTGGGAAAATTACCAACCAGGCACTGTAATTGCTGTAGGAGAGCAACAAATAAGACAGCTTCATATTGTTTAGACAATTTGATTACTCTTACTCAGGATTTCAGAATGTGGTAATCTACATGTTGCTTTACCTTGAGTGCTCAACCATCCTCCACAGATTTATACAAACAAATGAAATGTCAACTTGAAATATTCCAGATTTAGATCTCCTGAAGCTCCACGTTCCTGCTCTTTGTTACAAACCCTCTGTGAAGCTCCCCAGCAACCTGTGTGTGCTGTTACAGTTCTGGCTAAAGCATCAGTGCCTCTAAACTATCATTGTCTCTAAACTTGAGGTGAAACCACTCAACTTCTCTACAACAGTAGAACTTCATAAGAAATATGGTCTTAACATGAACCAGTTACACAAAACCACCCACAGTGCTTCTTTTTTGGCTTCTGGAAAAAACCACAAATTTAGCTAATACAATCTGTTCTCACAAAAAAAGTCCTTGGGCCTTTCTCCCAAGGGAAATGTGAATTAGAGAGCAAGCAGTGAAAGCAGTGGCTGTATACCCCAGCACTGCAGGGGAGCATGCAGCTGGAACATACCTCTGTCAAAAGAGCCCAGTGTTCACAGCAGGTGAGGCAGTGAAACCTGGCCTGAGAACATACAGAGAACACCTAGAGACAACAGCAAAAAACAAACAGGATTTTATTATTTGTCTGTCATGGTAGGAAGATCCCCTGTTTGCTGTGAAAGCTGTTCATGTCAGTACATGAATGTATTTTACTTCTTGGAGTCAGGTTTGTGTTCTTCATCGCTTTCCTGAAGGAAAGGGGCAGTGGGTTTCATCCAAAACATAATAGAATTCTCACTTTTTTAGGCAGAGCTCCTGAGCTCTTTTTGAATCTAAAACAGAAGAATTCATGACATGGGGCTCCAAGTCCAGTCTAGTTGTAGTGCATCTTGTCTGTATGAAAACAAGTGGGATGGTTCAAATGCCACTTACCAGTTGGACAAGATTAGTTTTTCAATTCTAATTGCAGGCCAAAGGAAGGAATGTATATTGTTCATTCAGCTTCTCTTTCATGCTGACAGATACTTGGAATTCCAACCATGTGACAGAGCTTTGTGTTAAAAGTGTTTGTGTTAAAATTGTCTTTTGTCCAGTGTAAATTGTGGTATAATTCCAGAAGTACCTGCATTTCCTAGGATATCACTGAAATGGGATGTTGCTGCCTGCCCACTGAAGCCTCAGTACTGAATAAACACTCAGAAAAAGCTGTGTAAGCTCTTGATTTTAATGCACACTTGACCTCTTTGTCTCCAGAAATGAATTCTATCGAGTTTAGATTTCTGTGTCTCTTCCTTTCATCCATCTAATTAACCAGTCCAAGCTTCAACTTCTTAATTTCAACAGTGCACAACAGATTGGAAGAGGATTTCTGTTCAGACTGTGGGGATGGGTGGTGATCACATATTCTCGAGGTCAGACAATAGAATAACAAATCAGGAATATCCATATTTTATTGAGCAGTCCCAGAACACTGCTGCTGAAATGCCAAGGGACTTACATGGCAGTTACCAAAGACTTGGTTTGTTCTGTTCTTTGAAGTGAAAATTTTTGTGTAGGGCTTTTTTTTTTTTTTTGAAGTGAAAAATTTTTTTTTGGGGTTTTTTTTTTTTTTTTTTTTTTTAACAGAATGCACTGAGATTATATTTCCAGTGCTGCAGAAGGGGGAAAACTTTGAACTTCCCAAGGTGCTTGCCAGTCCCTTTGCTGATGTCCCTGAGCCCAGCAACCCTGTGTCCCAGTGCCCTCTGCCCAGGCTGGCTCCATCCCAAACTGGTGCTGCCTGTGGTCTGCCCCACGCCCAGGGGGAGGATGCTCAGCAGGATCAGTCCAGGAATTTCAGGGCTGATGTGGTACCAGCTGTGCCTCAGACCACACTGCTCTGATCCTGGGTGTCCCCCTGCTCCCACCTGTCTGTGTCACACGCCAGGGACAGCCTGTCCAAAGGAACAGCACAGGAGCAGCTGTGGGACAGGAGCAACTCCGGGACAGGAGCAGCTGTGACACAGGAGCAGCTGTGGGACAGGAGCAGTTCTGGGACAGGAGCAGCTGTGGGACAGGAGCAGTTCAGGGACAGGAGCAGTTCAGGGACAGGAGCAGCTGTGGGACAGGAGCAGCTGTGGCACAGGAGCAGTTCAGGGACAGGAGCAGTTCAGGGACAGGAGCAGCTGTGGCACTGGAGCAGCTCCGGGGATGTTGATCCCAAGCCGCCTGTCCTGGTGGAGCAGCGAGGGCAGCTCCAGGGTCGGGTGGGCTCAGGAGGTCTCCTAATGAGGCTGGAACAGAGAGGTTGTAAATACAGGAGTAAATCAGAAGAGAGATGGAAGTTAAAGACCAAAGCAAAGAGCAGGGAGTGAGGGAGAATGGGAAGACAGCATGGAAAACAGGCTACAAGGAATGGATATCAAAGAGTTGTGGAGCTTCAATCTATGATAAATAAACAGGGTTCAGGACACATTGAAATGGAGAAATCATTAATTCCACATTTCCTCCATGCAATGCAAATGTGCACAGACCTGTGTGCAAGACATTTTGCCATCGTGTTGCCTCTCAGGACAGAGTGTTTGGGACAGGATGGGAATTATCCAGGAGGAGTTCAGAGGCTGCATGGCACATTAGGTCAATTAATATGCACAGCCTTGCATTTCCTCCTCCAAATTAATAAACAGCACATTCATTTCTTTTCTGCTAATTGAATGTTTAACTTGTTTGTCTAAGGCCAGGGATAGGTCAGGAGGAGGTTAGGGATGGATATTGCTTGTTTTCTCCAGAGCCCTGAGCCATCACTGGGTTTCAGATTTCCTCCAGCCTGTCTCATTGCCATAAAATTTTGCAGACAGATGAAAGAGTTTCTTTCATTATGAAAACAAAAGGGCAAGCAAGGAGTTAGGGAAACTGATAATTATATACAAAGTTTTTCCCCAAGGGCAAAGGAAAAAAAAAATCAATGTGTTGCAGTTTTTTTTCAATATAATTAGTAACTTAATGATGAGATAATTAGTATACATATTTTCTTTTCAGAACTTAACTGTGGAAGGAGTTTATAGCTAGAAGATACTTTCTTTTTATATCATTCTTATGGCTGGCTAGGGCATGTGAACAATGGAAAATGAGGAAACGACTTAGCACAGTTAAAAAAACTAGATAATTTGGGACATACTTTTCAGCTTCTTTATTTGTGAGCTTGTTTTGCTATTTTTCCTTGAATTTCTTGTTTGCTTAGGTTGAAAATTCTGGAAGGCTAACAGCCAAGCTGTGATTGTAATGACTTCTGTAGCAATTCAGCAGCTACCTCTGAAACTTCCAAGAGATTTTGGTGCTGAGGTTGGAGATTGTTATCACTTGGGACGCCTGCAGGAGTCTTATCTTGTTATACATCCCCAGTGGTCACCAGACAGAGAGTGAATCCTTTGGCCGGCAGAATGTGAATTTGGCCAGCAGAATATGAATCAGGGTCACAACATTCTCTCTTTAAGGCCCACATGTGTAACTTCAGCTCAATGTCAGGTAGAGGCAAACCAGCCTCCTCCAGGGGTTTGACAAGAAATGGGATGGGTGTGCTTTGAAACAGGGTGCTCTCTGTGGGACAGCAGTGGAAGTGCCTCTGAGATACATTTCATGTGGAGACACCTGGGTGAGCCCTGTGGTACTGAGAAAACATCTCAGGGACAGTGAGCAGAGTTGGCTGAACATGATTTCCTGCCACCTGCCGAGGACAAAGTGCCCTGGCTGGGAGCCCCTCACTCCTGAGCACCCTCCAAAGGGGGTTTCGAGCTGGGTGCTGACAGCTCTGCTCTCCTTGCAGGGGGATGAGCTGGGTGGCTGTGCTGCAGAGCCTGCTGGTGTCCAAGCTTTTCTATTCCCTGGAAAATCCTCCCCACGAGCTGCCCAAGGCAGAGGGAATCACCCACCCATGGTGCCCAGGGGTCTCCTTTGAGCCAGCCCTGCTCTCTGCCTCTGTCCATGTGCTGAGCATGGAGACTAAGCCACTGTGAGCCAGCTTTGAGTTATTAACCCTTTTCTATCCTCTTTCCTTTCCCAGCCCCTCTCTGCCAATATTGTTTCTTGGCTTCCCTGGCAGTGTGTGAGGCTCTGCTGCCACCCTGCCAGCTCCAGGTTCCCTGATCCCCTCCTGCACCCATTCCACCAGCTCTGCTTGGTCTTCTGCCACTTTCCCTCTGACCATTAGAAACTCATCCCTTCTCCTTTCTTGCACAAGGCAAGGCAGTTTTTTTTTATTCCCTTCTCAACTTAGACATAATTAATCAGCCCCCTTAGAAAATTCAGCACCTCCTAAGCCTGGGCTGATGCAGAATGAGCATCCTTTGGGATTTTCCCCATCAAGGGTACAGCTTCTGGAAGTGAAATGTGCTGAAACACAGAAGGCAATAATTTGAAAAGTTCCTTTTAAAGGGTAATTCAGCAAGATATGAAGGCTAGAGTTGCTTTCATAGGTTGGATTTTCATGATGTGTACCATTTCTGATGGGGCAGAATCCCCCCAAAAGCTTCAGTGACATTTAAATGAAGTAGTAGATGAAGAGTCACTCCTCTGACTCAAAAGCTGATGAAAAGCAGAATGATAAATGGACATTTTGTGCACTCCAGTAAGGGTACAGTGAGGATATTTCATTTAGACAGGAAGAAAACACCAGATAGTCTATGAGCTAAACAGTGATTTCTTGAATGTTCTTTTCTACAGGAGAGTGGGTTTATGACTTAAATTAATTCATTTCATGAAGGGCAATGATAATTGAGACCTCTTTGTATGTTTTATATAGTGTGAATACTAATGTAATTAAATGCTTAAAATTAAGACTAGATAAAAACTTGATCTGACAGTAGTAACTCTGTAAAGACAAACTGCAATGCACACAGCCACTGTAAGAATCTGTGATTTATTTGTACAGTCATTTATAATGCACTAAATAGCAGCATGCCCATTATTATGGAAATAAATTGGGCCTATATTAGCATGTCTGAGGTGATCATTGATCCCAAATAGCATTATTTGAAGACTAGTAGAGAGAATAATGAGGGAATAACACTCTGCCCTGGGGCTGTCCCATGCATTTCAAAATGGAAAGTGAGACTGGCATATTTTGGGTTTTATTGATTTTATCGAGAAACAAACAGAAAAGCTGCCTCACTTTTCATCAGTAAGATTTTCTTGTTCTTGCCACAAGCAAATAGCTTCTTTCATCACTGCCAACAACAAGAATGTCTCTTGGAGAGGCAGGGAACAGAGAGGGGAAAGGCAAATCTTTCTTGTTTTGAAAGGGCTTTCACTCCTTCCAAAGATGGAGATGGACTTTGGTGGAAATTCTTCTTCAAAAACTAAAGAAAACTAAAAAAACTAAAGAAGAAACACAGATTCTTTTCAAGTTTTGTTTTTAATTATTGTTTTTGTTCAAAATTCGTGAAATAGTGGGGAAAGACTTGCTGCTTGTGAATTTTATTTATTCTTTTTTGATGCTAAGAACTGATTCTGATAATTACTCTGACAAGTAAAGTTCACAGCTACTTCTGATTCTGTGACAGTGTTGGAATAAATGTGGTGTTTTAAAAGATCTTGAATTATATCCTGTATAATAAAAAGGATGAATATATGCATCAAAATCTGATTTTGATGGAAATATTAGACTGTAAACTAAACAGGTGTGGCTGTGATAGCCCCCCTTCTTTTTCAAGTTTTGGTTTAAATTTCAATATTGGAAATCCAATAGCAATGAACTAAAACTAGAGTTCAGTTTATTCCTGAAGAAATGAACTATAGAATTCAACAGTGATATTCTTGAATGCAATCAGGCAAGGTAACACGAATGAGATACCTGCAGAATATGTCCAATAATAGAAATGTGTCACAGCTGTCTGAAGGAAGTGATGAAGCAGCTGCAGCTCTTCCTGAAGGGAAGAGAAGCAGCCAGAAATTCTGAGGAAAAAAGTTAAGCAATAGAATCAGTTTTTAAAAATCACTGGTCCCTTCCATATGAGCTGAAATGCTCCTAACTGGTTAATGAAAGGGCACTTTGAGGTTTGAGGGGAGGCCTCAAAACTGCATCAAAATGGAATTTAGCAGCTTGTGGTGTCAGCCACAGCTTAGCCCAAAGGAAAGGAGCCCAATTAGTGAGCATCTCCTGGAGCACCCCTGGGCACAGCTGGGTCTCAGGAGATTGGTCAGAGAATTGCAAATGACCTGAATTATCAATTCCTGGGTGGGAGAGCACCACTGGAGCTGCTTCCAAGGCTGGTCAGAGAACTGGAAATGACCTGAATTATCAATTCCTGGTGGGAGAGGCTGCTCCCAAGGCCTGTGCATTCTCCCAGCTCTGGTGTGTGAGCAGCCACGGGGCACTAAGGAACCAGATTGTGGGCATCAGAAAGGTTGTTCTTGGCTTCTTGGCTCTCAGTGAAAAACCACCTGTGAGATGTCATCTCTCAAAGTCAGGTCCAGGCACTCAGAGCCTTGCCAGCCTCCTGAAGGGCTTCACATTCCCTCTGGAATTGTACTGCTCACATTTGTCTTTAATGCTTCGGGCAGTGAAGTCCCCCAGTACTGTAACAATTGGCTGCTGAAGTGATGCCTTAGAGAGGCTGCCTGGAACAGAGGCTGGACAGAGTTAAAGGAATAAAGCAGGGATTTATTAAAAACCCTTTAAAGGATTCACCTTGGGCAGTGCAAGAGCCTGGACGTGGCTCCACCCAAGATGGACCCTGGGTCATGAATTTTCACACTTTTATCAGTTTTGGTTCATTTCCATACTGGGGTTCATTGTCCAATTCCAGCTCCAGGTTCTGCAGTCCCACCCTCCCAGTTTCTCTCCTCAATTCGCTGCTGTTTGCACTTTTTGGGGCTGAAGCTGTAGCAGTGTCCTTGGTTCTGGGGCTGGAAAAGGATTGTTTTGTGTGCCTGAGCTGGGAGGAGAACTTGGAACACTTTATATGGAGTTCAGAGTCACACACCAATGCAGTGCAGAATCTGAAAAACATGAAAGCTAAAACTTAAGGCATCATAAGCACTTCCTAGGGAGCTGTGCTTAACTTAATTTTTATTTGATGACAGTTCCTTGCCCCTCTTGCTGCTTCAGCGAGGACTCTCTTGAACAATTCACAATTGGTCTGACTTCATTGACAAGCAAGAAGGGAAGAGACAGTCTTTGAAAGACTGTATTTTTTGAAATAATTATCACGATTTGGCTGATTCTAGTCAAGTTTTCCCTGACATGTTGATAATATCAATCCATGGGAATTAAAACACAAGGGGAATTTTCCTTTCCCCTTAATTTTCTCAGTAGACCTGTGGGTGGGACATCAAAACTGAAATTTTCAGAGTCCCAGTTTCCTGCTGTGAAAGTTAGAGTGGGAGCAGAAATCCCATTTTGGGACGCCTTTGTTTTTAAATAACTCTTTAATTGTGATTTGCCAAGAACTGTGCTGAGACTTCACGGTTTTATCTGCTTCAGCCCAGCTGAGGAGATGTGATAAATGCAACCTGTTAAACACCACAATGAGACACTGAGAGCTGCAGGAGGCAAAGACTGAAATGATAGGCTGTAATCAGAGGCGAAGGGAGATGGAGTGCCACACAAATACCTCTGAGAAATTTGTTAAACAAACTCAAGCTCTTGTATAATTAGATGACAAGATTTATTTTAAACTATGAGGTATGAGTGTGACAGCACTATAATTTGTCTTAAATAATTTCTTCACACCCAACAAGACACGGTCTTCAGAGTTCAGTCCTTCTATGCATTTCTTAAAAATAAAACCCAACACTTTTTACACCTAAATTGAGTAGGGAAACGAAAATAAAGCTTGCTGAAAGGCAGGTTTGAAATTTCCTTTCAAGATTAAAGAGATTACTTGATTTAGCGAAGTAATTACTCATGCTTTGCTATCTGATTTCCTCTAAAATAATCTTGTTGACAGCTCCTGCTCAATTTTTTTCATTGTGAAGGGATGTGTGTGCACAGAGTAGCTGAAATCTCTGGGGACTGGGCATCTCTGTCTGGTTCTCCCTTCCCTGCCTGTGTAACCCACTGCTGTCCAGAAGAGTCAGGGCAGGGTGGAAGTCCCTGCCTTTGCAGCTGAAGGGAAGATATTTAGTGGCGTTCCAGGTGCTCCCCTTCCCATTTTGCCTGTTTTGAAAGGAGGGATGGAGGATGCTGCTCTACCTGGTGTCCTAAACTCTGCCATGCTACAAACAGTATTGTCAAAAATTTGGTCAAAATTTTGGTCAAAAAAATCACCAAAATCCCTGTTTGCCATATCACTTCATTTCGTGTGCTTGTTCCAAGTTTGTTTTCCAGGGATGTTTTGAGATAGCCATGCCCAGCAGGCTCTGGCCCTTGCCTGGACACCAGCAGTGGCTGGGCTGTGCCCTCTGTGCCCGTGGCAGAGGCCCAGGAGGAGATGTCTTTGTCACACTGGGCATGGTTGCACTGGTCCTTTACAGTGCCTGACTCTGGGGACAGTGCAGGGAACACACCCAGGCAGATGGAGTTTTGTTTCCACGGCTCTAAATTGCTTCCCACAAATATTTGTGCCAGTCTGCAGAGTGCTCATGGCAAGGTGAGTCAGTGTGGCCACAGCAAACAGCTTTAAAGACCAGAGGGAATATTTATGGTAACGTTCATGCAGCCTAATTACAACACGTGCCTACATTATCCATGACATTTTGAGCTCTCCTGGTTTATTTTCTGTTGTTTCCAGGTCCTAGTGCAGAAGCACTTGCTGGCAGCACAGAACTCCCATTTTCAGGGATCCATCTGCCATTTGGAATTGTTTGATCAGACATCGAGTCAAAGACCCTTCTTTGTGTGCCAGCTTTTTTCCCTCTGCAAGCTATGATGAGCTTTTCCTTTTCTCTCATCCTCTGAGTGGTTTCATTCTTGCCACAGGGTCTTTTAAAAACTCTGCATCCATCACTGACATGTCATGAGGAATTGGAAATTTCATTGAAAGGGAAGATAATCAGCCTTATGTTGCTTGCTTATGCTTTTGGTGTGCTTTATCCTAACTAGGCAGAGCTTTTCTGAACCACTGGTGATCCCAAAGGAAATCAGCTGATCCTTTCTGGTGACATAGCTGGGTAGCCTTCCTGACAAAAGAAAGCATCCCTGCTCTGTAGCTGAGCTCTCCGGAGGTAACGCTTATCCTCCAGAGCTGGAGCTGTTCTATATTCATGGAGCTTTGAATTCATTAACTGTGAATCTGTTGTCTTGTCAAGTCTCTCCTAAGAAATGTTAAAATTCAGCCAGATGTCTGGTGTTATCTCCCCCTCAAAAAAAGAATTCAGAGGAAATCTTTAATCTGTGAAGCTGATAGTCAGCGAAGTTCAGTCCCTTCCCGTACCTGGCACTTCTTGTGGCTTTGAACAGAATTATCATGGGGGGTCAGGGCATTTCACTCGGCAAGCTTTTCACTATAAAATGGTTTGGAGGATGTCTGTCACAGTTTATTGGTTAAACCCATGACTACATGACAGATTTGCTAGTTCTGTGAGGCTGCTATTCTGTCACTCTCGATGGTGGAGTGATACAACTTCTGGTAGCAAGTTTTATGTGTGTTCTTAGCAGAACATCAAGACTCCAAGTTTCTGACTTTGGTTGCTCTGGATAGAGGTGTGCATTGGTAGGTCTTGCTGTTCCCTCTCTCAGAACTTACAGCTAAGGGGTAAAATTGTGGTAATGTTTGCCAAAGTCTTTTAGTCCTCATGTTGGTAGCCCAGAAGCCTGGGAGTCTGACTCCAGTTTTACATTAACACTCTTGCATACTGAAGAGCCTTTTCTTCATGTTTGTGACAGTGAACCCAGCAGCTCTTGGACCCTTCACTGAAGCTAGAAACATCAGATTTTTTCTCTTCACCAACAAGCCCCAAAGCCTTGGACTTCCCCCAGTTTGCTCAGGGTTTGTTGCACCACTGTGTGTGTGGGGAGTCCTTGGCTCTGGGGACAGTTCTCAGCCTGCTCCTGTATCTCAAGGACAGCCAACGAGCCCCTGGAGTTCCCTGCCAGCATCTGTGGCATTTCTAAACGGGAAACAACAAAGGTAGTTTTCTTGGTGTTCTCTTATTTTTAGTGGGGATTTTGTCAGACATTGTTTATCTAGAATCTAAGCAAAAAATTATGCATGATGTAAAATCTCAGCATTTCAAAATGTTAGGATTTCCTCTTGACAATAATCCTATTTGCATCTGGGTTCCAACTGAAAGAGGGGGAATTTAGGTTCGATGTTGGGAAGAAATGCAGCCCTGTGAGGGTGGGGAGGCCCTGGCACACATTTCCCATCCCTGGAAGTGTCCCAGGCCAGGTTGGACACTGGGGCTTGGAGCAGCTGGGACAATGGAAGCTGTCCCTGCCCATGGCAGGGGTGGGATGGGATGGGATGGGCTTTGAGGTCCTTTCCAACTGAAACTATTCTGTGATTCCATGATTGTATCTGTGCCAGCATAACCAGCACTTCTCAGCTGCAGACTGGAAACTCCTGCATTCCAGAGCTACTGAAATCCCATGGCTTTACCATGACACTTCAATTTTCTTGCAAGAGAACCTTTGTCTGAGGGGCAATAGTGGTTAAATGACTAGGCAAGATTTCCTTAGGAAATCCTGCTCCTCCAGAGCCTTTTGAGATGTTAATCTTCAACCTATTTCCTTATTTTGGACTCCAGGCAGACCCTGTAAAAGCAGACTGGGACACCTCACTTCAAAAGACATTTTCAACACCAGTGGTTGCTTATTGATTCAGCTGTTCATAAATCATTTAGAGATCCTCCTGCTGAACACAGCTCTGAGACAGGATCCCTGATGTTACTAAACTCAGCTGTACAAGCCCTCCCAGGCAATCCACCCCAACAATGCCTTGTTTGATCAAGCGTCTGCTTTAGGGTTTTTTTTAGCATGAAACCTTCACATGTTTTCAACAGAGTTTAGGTAGAGAATCCTAGATTGGTGTTTTGAAGTAAAGGTGGCATTTGGCTCTATTTTTACTGCAAACTACAAAACAAAATCAGACAGTGTTTAAAAGAGTGAGGTAGCTTGCCAAAAAACCAGCTAACACAAAAGCCTGGTAACTTGGGAAATGCAAGATATGCAACCTTAATTCAGACACCCGGGCTTCTGAATTATGAAACATAAGGGTGGATGATGTGCAGGAGAAAGCTGATGCTTATCCTTAGTTCTGCCACTCCTGACTTTTGAATTCTTCAATTTGCAGCATTAGCAATTCCCTCTTCTTGAACCATCTTATCTGTGATTCTCCACAAACTCCAAAAAGTTGTCTACATTTGGATAACATTTCCAGCTTCTCCATAAATTAACTTATGTAAAACATCAGGCCTCTACTGTGAAGCAGTCTCAACAAAATAGCAAAATTTGCCATGGTAAGAACAGCGTGTTTTCCATATAAACTACTCTCTTAAAAAAGCTGAATATTTTTTGCTGAAATTTAAGAGAAGCCTGAGGCAGACATCAGCCTGGAATGGAAGATGTCAGTCAGGGCAATTCAAGTGGAGAAACCTATAGCAACCAAGGCAGAGTCTTGCAGCAGGGAGCATCTGGGCAGTGTTGGCTGCACATCAGAGCTAGTGTCAGTGCCCTTGAAATGGTGTTTTGTAGGTGTAGGAGAAGAGATTACAGGTGAACTTGCCCCTCAGTCACAGTTGTACTAATTACCAAAGAAGAGGAATAGCCTTGCCCTTAATGGGTCACAGGCTGGACTGATAAAAATAAGCGTGATAAAAGGAGTGGGTTGGCAGGTCAGAGGAGCTTGGAGGCAGAGGGCCTGGAGGAACAGGACCTGGAGAAGGTAGAGGAGCCCTGAGGAAAGGAGGAACAATCCACAGACACAGAGAAGAATGAAACAAGGAAGAGAGTTACTGCAGTAAAAGATGTGCTGTGAGGCCATTCTGCGTGTGATGGAGTCAGAGCTGCTGTTGGAGCCTGCAGTCAGAGCTGAGCTGGGTGAAAGCTGTGTTCAGTCTGCAAACCAATACTTGCAGTCACAGTCCAGCAGGAAATAGCCAGCAGTCATCTGCAGCTGGACCCTACAGTGGGAGCTGCTGTAGTCAGAGTGAGGATGGCTAAGCTGTGAAGAATAAACCAGAAGAATGAACCTTTTCATGTTGTTGTCTGTGTCTGGTTCATTCCTACCCCTATTTCAGTCTAGGGAAGGCTAAAGCCAGGACCTTGTCAGCTGCTGTAATGTCCCCTGTGCTCAGGGGAGGGGTGACCTGGGCCCAACTCACCAGGGTGGGATGAGGGGTTGGGCTCTGCAGGGTGGGCTGGGAGCAGCTCCATTCCCTACAGGATCCTGCAGCGAGGGAGCCTTGCACGGCTTCTGGGATGGACTGGAGTGACTGGACAACAAGGAGTAGCAAAAGGGTGGATAATCAGTGACAGCAGGGACTTCTGGGGATGCTCAAGGTGCCGTGGAAGCTGCACTACAAAAGCATCTCGGATTTTTAATGGGAAACTAAAGAGTGATACTGAACAGTCTATTAATCAGAGAGAGCTTGTGCAGTCTACAGGGAGACACTCTTGTTTGATTTGATGAGTTGTACTCTAGGAACAGAATCCCAGGATCCCTGAGGCTGGAAAAGCCCTCCCAGCCCATGGGGTCCCAGCTGTGCTCCATGCCCACCTTGTCCCCAGCCCAGAGCTCTGGGTGCCACCTCCAGCCCTTCCTGGGACACCTCCAGGGATGGGCACTGCAAACCTCCCTGGGCAGCCCCTGCCAATCCCTGCCCAGCCTTTCCCTGGGAAAATTCCTGCTGCTGCCCACCCTGCCCTCCCCTGCCCAGCCTGAGGCCGTTCCCTCTCCTCCTGTCCCTGTTCCCTGGAGCAGATCCCAAATCCCCCCCCAGCTGTCCCCTCCTGTCAGGAGATTTCTTCCTGTGAGTGTGGGTGGGTGATGAAAAGTTTTATGGCACTGCTCAGGTATCACTTCTGCTTGTTCTGTCTTTCAAAAAAATATTTTGAGAAATAATTATTTTCATTTAACTCTGCATTTGGAAAATGCAGAATGAGAGAAAATGACAGAGTATTTACTTTTTACCCTATAGATATTGTGAGTGTAAAGGACCAAAAAGCAATTAAAAGCTGTTCCAGGGAAGCCTTGTTACCTGTGCTGTGTCTAGGCTTCTCAAGACACTGAGCTCAAAATTATCATTGTGTCTACACTGGGCAAATAGAAAGCATGACTTGCTGTCAGCCTGATCTTGTTCATACCCCTAATCATCTTCTGCTATCTGAGGTGGAAACGTGACAGCCCAGTGCAAGTTTCAGAAACATTTAGAAAATAAATGTAATTGTGGGGAGCTGAAATAAATAAGGGCCTTTTCTTCCCCCAGCCTTCCCAGAGACACTTCTCCTGCTGGATAATTACCTCCCTGCCCAGAACTGCACTGTGCATGGGTATAAACCCAGATATTTCATCATCTCTAGGTGTTTCTTCTGGAGAGGTGATAAATATTTTATGGCTGAGTACTTTTTAGCACCAAAGCCTAATTTTTAGTATTGCTGTCAGTGTTAGATCTTTCTAAAATAGGGGAAAAATTGTCTTTAAATAGTCTGTTAACTCCAGTTAGTTAATAGGTTTTGGAGCAGCTTTTATCACCTGGCAGTGACACCTTCCCACCTTTACCAGCACAGGAGCTGTTCCTATCTCTCTGCAGGTGCTCTCCTGAGAAACATCACTGTGGAGCTGGGTCTGTCCCAGGGCCAAGGAGAGCTTTATATCCTGCTGCCTCCCGTGCTTGGAAAACAGAAATGCACCAGAAATGTCTTTACCTGTGCCCACCTGGGCAATGCCATGTTCAGGTGGTTACAGCCCTGTGAAGGGAGTGGTGAGTGCTGCCACAGAAAAGTGATGTGATGCAGAATGCAAATCCCAAACTCTCAGAGTACAGACCAACGTGCTTCTCAATTCTAATTGTTACTTAACCAACATGCATGTGTCTTTTTAAAAAATTCTTTATTATCATCTTATTCTGGTAAGTCCAAATTAAAGAGAGAAAATTGAAAAGCCTGGTCTGTAAAACCAACAGATGACCAAAAAAAAAAAAAAAAAGAAAAAAAAAATATATATTTGGTGCAGTATGTCATTAAGGGATTGTTCATAAATCTTATCTTTAAGCAGATTCACTGGTCAGGCTCAGCTTGTACTTGTGACTGTGCAAGTTTACTTGTTTTTCCCATTTTTTTTAATGCCTCACAACCTGGAGTATCCCAAGTGAAATATTTGCAGACTCTGGAAGTGCTGTTAAATAGAACTGTGCCCTCACCTCTGTAATAATATTCAGTGCTCAGAATAATCCATCTCCTTCCTTTGTAGCTACACTTTGTAGAGAGCTGGGCTTCAGGGATGTTTCTCTTTAGCCATCACTCGACCAGGAAACAAGCCCTGTGCATCCAAAAATGTTCTGCTGCTTTTGATTAATGCCCAGAGTTGGGTCTGTCCCTGACCTACAATAAGGTCTGGTTAAACACAACTTCAAAATTCAGTGTCTGTGTTTCCTTTTGGGTTGGTTTGTTTGTTTTGTTCCCTCCCTCCCCCCGTGAAGTAGAAGAAGGCTGGGGTTTATACTCAGGATTATGTTTCCTGAAACTGTAGCTTTTCCGATATTTACATTGTGTGCAGAAGACTTAAAATAAAATTCTTTTGTTTTTAAGCCTATGCTTTGTGGGTGAGTCTAATAAGTGATTGAGCTGCATTTTTGAGGCTGTAGAAATGAACCAGAAACCAGCCTAAAATACAATTTTATCTTTGTAGGATATTTTCTCCTCAACAATTAACTTTGCCATAGTGTTTATTTGCAATGCATTTTTGAAGCTCTTCTTGCAGCCAGGCATTTTTAAGTCCCAGGATGGGGAACTCTGAGGCTGTGCAGGGTAATGACAACGTTGTTTCTGAGGTACTCTAAATGCTGTGGAAGATAACTCGAGCAGATATTAGTTTCCCACCGTGCTCAGTTGTTCCACAGCAGCTAATTAAAAGGCAGTTGTCAGCCACATAAGACAAGCAATGCTTGTTGGAGTCCTTAGCAAGCTGAAAAATAATCTAATAACCCCGGAATTAATTTAGGCTCAAATGTTTTTGTTGCAAATGGTTAATAAGATGATGGTTGAACTGGTGAGCTCAGACACTTTTCTACATGAAGTAGCACATGACCAGTTTAACTTTTCTCCTATGTAATAAAATTATACAAATCTGAATTATGCACATGTTCCCAAGTTCCTAGACTTCATAAAATACTAGGGGATTAAAAACTTGTATAAATTAATCAATGTGCTATAATCCTAAAAATTATAAAATGAGCCCTTGAGGAAGTAATGTAATACTGGCTTTTTAATTAGCATGACAGCAGAGATTCATTGTTCTCTAATGTAAGTCATGTGTTTATTAACTGCATTATCAGCTGCAAGTGGCAAACCCCAGGGTGCTGCTGCTCTTTGGGAGTGGGTGGTGGGTGCTGATGGATTTGGGTTCAAATTGCACATCTGCTTCTGCTCACACAGCTGATTATATCCTTCATATTTATCTTAACTTTCAGCAGTAAATCACTCTCTGATGATTCCCGGCCCGTTCTGTTAAACTCCCCTAAACAACTCTTGTGGCAGCCAGAGACTCTGCTGATAGCAGGGCTCACAATATTGGTGCAATGTGTCTGAAAATGTCAATTTGGTTTCCAGAGCCAGCATTAGGTACAGTGAGGTTGGAGAAGTGCTTCTGTTGCCTGGAATAAAGCACAAAACCTTTCCCAACACTGTTAAAATGATAATACAAAAGCAAGTTTTTAGCTGAAAACCTTCATGGTGAACAACAGGGCGACATGCACATGTGATACTGTATTTCTGCAATTTTTATAAGGTTACTTGATTTGTTTATCTATCAAATGTTGTCCAGTTAGAAGAGCAGTTGTTTAGGTGATTTCCCCCTGGGTTCTGCCCCATTGGAGCCCTCCTCCCTGACCTTTTAGCCCTATACTTTATTTATTTATTGTGCCTACCCTGTATGGTGCAAAACAAAGTGTCCTTGCTAGACTGAAGGCAAGGCTGAACAGAACTTCAAGGGTATTAGTAAGGGTTTTTTAAACTATGGGAGAGGGCAGGAAAAGTATTAGAAGTTAAAACCATGTATTAACAGTCTACAAAGGTACAAATACATGAAAAATATATAAAAAGTGAAAAATCTTTAGACATCACTTCCTGTGTCATTTGATGTACCTTATGCTTTCAAGACACAAACACTTTTTCATATAAAACTATATTTGAAAGTCTTCATTCATATTCTCCCTTCAGCTTCATCCTACAGGCAGTTGTCATGGTCATGGTTATGGGAATAAAAAGTGCTCCCTTCTATTACCCAGGGCTGCTTCTGATAATGTTCAACATCAGTGAATCATCCAAGCTTTTATTCTGTTATTCCAGACCTGTCAATAAATAGAGTGACAAAATTTGGTGATGTTAACCTTCAGGTGTCAGTGACCACAGGAAAAAACAAATAGCAGCAAATTTCACTGTTGTTCATATGAAAACATAAAACCACTTTGATTTTCCAAAGGTTATTTTGAAAAAAAGTGCATAGCTAACAAACAAAACACCTTGAAGAATATCTATGGCACAAAAACTGCTAGGTGACAAATTAATGGGGGGGATTTTCAGACAGAGTTATAAATTCATCCTTTCCAGTTTCAAAGTAGATCTCACTTTTTTTTTCTTTTTTTGCTAATCTAAAGCATCAGTCCAGACATTCCACTCCACCCCAGATGAACCACCCTGGGCTGTGTTCTGCACCTGACTGGCCAAGGTGCAACCTCTGAACATTCCTGATGCATCTTCCAGTGTTTCCTGAGCAATTCTGAACCTGCTTCTCTTCCAGAATGCTCCCTTGGTGCATTTATTTCACCTTAGAGTTTATGATTAGAGAATTGGGTTGTCTAAACCACGTGCTTTGGTGTTGTGGGAATCCCACTTTGTAAATGTACCTTAATCTGGAACAGAGAATTTAATTTCCAAGCACCTGTGGCTCTGTGCAGGGCAGGATGAGTGCAGTGCTGGAAACCTGCACACAGTGGGGTTGGCAGTGGGATTTACCTGGGCTGCACAGGGAGCATTGCCTCAGACTGCCCCTCATTTCAGAGGGGAAAACAAAAAACAAAAAACAAAAAAAAAAAAAAAAAAAAAAAAAAAA